>JAWWMK010000032.1:6276502-6298466 GCA_035047105.1 Galeopsomyia nigrocyanea | reverse complement strand
AGAGCGTGCACCCCTTTTGAAAATTCGCCCCAACTTTCTCGAATTACGGCAGTTTTTTTGTGGATTTGCTCATATACACGCGATAAAAGTAAAATTACCTCTCTTGCTATTTTTCCATGCTTCTCGTCCGAGGCTGCATTCACGCACGGCAACGTTTGAAATTTAATTTCGTGCATCGTCATCTTCCTCTTCTTCTTACTGCTTTCCCTCGAGGGGTGCGAGCTTTCGCGAGAGAGTTTCGAATCCATCCACGGACTTTATATTCCGCTATTGTGCTTTTTCTATCCTTCATCCCATTTTATTTTTCTTCTTCTTCTTCTTCTTCTTCTTCTTCTTTTGTTGCGCTTGCCTCTCGCTCGCTCTATCGGGATTTACATTTATATCGGAAAATGTTTAGGCTTCCTCTCCTCGTTTATTTTTTATTTCGCCTGGAAAAAAAAAGTGAGGGACAGAGTTTAACCGGAAAGTTTGGACGGACATAAAAAAAAAAGTTTACTAATGGGCTAAAAGTTAATTCGTGCTGGTGTGTATATCGATCGATGACGATCGATTGAGAGGTCGCGAATATTAATCCAATCGGTAAATGGCACGAGAGCACGGAAAAGGGATGTTGGTTCTAATTGGAGGATTGCTCGTCGTGTCCTTCTTGTACTTCGTGTCAGTGATGAAGAAAGATGGTAATCTATTCAATTGCTTTAGTAATGTAGAAATCGAGTGTCTAAGTGTGTGTATAGTTTGAGTAAGAAGAAGATCGTATTTTGAAATGAAAAGTGTATTCATGTCATGGCAACTATATACATAAAATTACACGCATTAATTTTTACTAAACATGCTTTATATATCGTGTAAGCCATTCGTGATTAAAATGCGCGCTCGATATAAGAAGCTTTTCAAAAGCTCTGATCCGATAAAATCATAGCTCCGTCAGAAAACTTGATATATGTATGTATAATATATATGAGGGAATTCCTGTCTCGCGAGTAAGTTCGATATCGCCCGAAAATACCTGCTCGGCAAATTTCATCATTTATTAAAAAAAAAAAATAGGAGGAGCAAAGCGAAAGGAAGTCAGTCCTTGGCCTCTCTCGACGCGCATGTCGTGCAATTCGGAGCGTCGTGTCGTTTATAAAAAGCTTATAGATATATATTCGGAAAAAAAAGAAAGAAAAAGGATTCCGCGCGCCTTTCTTCATCCGATGAAGGATCAATGTTTCAAAGCTAAAATTTATCTTTAACCGATATCGTCTGCCGGAAAGAGAGAAGAGACAAATCGAAGGCTTCAATAATAGATTATTCCAGAAAACGCATGACATTATTATCATTTGACTATCGGCTCGTCTTGAGTATAGAAATTGTCATTTAATTCGTTATGGTAATTATAGCGTGTATATTAAACGGAAAAATTCTTCTCGACGCGACGTTTATATATCTCACGTATAGTTTTCCAAGACAAGATATTTCATTATGTATAAACTTATCTTCAAGCAAATTCTAGAGTCTCTCTCGTCTCGTCTCTCTCTGATAACGACTAGCTGTCAAAAAAGTTTATGAATCATACGCGTGTGTGTGTGTGTCGCGTCTTCGTTTACGAAATTTCGAAAAGTAGGACATGTATATATAGTTATAACGAAACTTTAAAGTCGTTATCTTATATGCCTCATTCTAGACACATCAGAAGAAGCTCCGAACGAAAAATCTAAAAAATCCAATTCGCAAACATCGTCTCCCGATGCAACTAATATGGAATGTAGTCAATCGAGTCCTAAGTTTGTTTGCTCGATATGCGGGTCAAGGACGATGACAATCAAGGTATTCTAATAAATTTATCAAAGGGTGTGTGGCAAGAGAAAGAGAGATCGATAATATTTGGATTGTACTTTTTTTTTTGTTCAGATCGAGGAAAAAGTCGAGGAATCAACGACGACGACGATCATCGAGGAGAACGGTAACTTTTTTCCACTCAACAATAATCCACGCCGAGTACCATTTCCCGAGGCTGGGGTAGATATAGTAGATCGCAAATTAAAAAGTACGTGTATGTATTATACCTTGATGAGTTACAGCCTACACTGCTTGTTTTTTTTTTCCTTTTTTAATTTCTCGCTTCGATAAATAAGAATATCACGTGTATGTACATTGTTTTTGTTTTCTCTTAATTGCAGACACAGAAGAATCACTGGAGAAAGAAATAGACGAGTATTGTTCGAACGACGATGATATTTTAACGTACACCGAGTCGTGGACGGACAACTGGCTGTTTCGTAAAAAAGAAAACAAGAATAACACACGCGAAAATGCAGCAGCAGAAACAGCTGCTTCGTTCAAACCCGTCTCGATGTTCGTGCCGAACACGAGCGCGAAATATCGTGCGATGATCGGCGATCGGAACGTCGATGAATTGTCCGACCTCTCCGACGACGACGACGACTGTGGCAATGACTCCGAAGGAGAAGAAGACGCGACGAGGAGAAAAGTTGGGAATGGATTGGCTAAATATATCTACGACCAACGTAGTCGCGTATTTATAGATGGCAAATCAAAACACCATATCGAAGAATCGAGTCGAAACGACGGAGAAGCTGGAGCTTCGAACGGTTATACGAATTTTCGAGTTGTCGATTCGTTAGATAATAAAAATACAAATTCGCATCGGCGTTGTCCTCGTGAAACAGATGCGGATGAACAAAACGTGTCGCAAGCCTTGAACGACGACTATACTAATGAAAACGGCACGGAAAGCAATAGGTATGTCACTGTTTTGTGTTTTTTTTTTATAGATGTATTTTTTTGTCCCGCTCGGCGTGGCAATAAATCACGCGGGAAAAACAGAGAAAAGTCCATTAACAAAAGAGCTGCAACAACACTTTTGTCGTAGGTACAGGAGTGAACTGTTTATCGAGACTCGCGATGTAAATCAAAACTCCACTCTCACCGACGATAAATTATCGGATATAGATTTTAATTTATTTTCGCCGCCGAAACCGGGTGAGTCTGAGAGTAAATCAATAAACCAACAGACACACACATACAGGATGAGGAATAAAGGAAATACACGAGTTTAATAATTTTTTGTAGGTACGATTGCCGATCGCGAGCACAAAAAATGGCAAACAGCCGCGCCGATGGAAAATAATCCATACAGCGAGGAGAATTTGCAGAGAAGGCTTATGGAGAGGAAGTATACTCCGAAATATTCCAGTGGCTCGAGGTAATTCATCATTCCTACGTATATGACGAAATCCTTAAAAAAAAACACACTTTTCTGGGGTCTAGAATGGAAATTTTTTTTAATGCTAAGGCTTCCGGACCTTTTTCCTCTTCTTTTTGAAGGTATTTATTGTCGGAAAATGCTCGTGAACATTGGAAAAGTCCTCGGGAAATATATTTTTTCAGAATTTTCCCGATATTAATAACAAACTAAAAATTTAATTATTTTGTCATTTTTTTGATAACTTGTCACTGGATAATTATTTTTGAATGAAACTTTTTTCTACGTAAAGCTCTTCTTTTTTGCTATCATTTTGAGTGGTCAAAAATGTTTCTAGCGGTCTTAGAAGCCGAGAAATCAATATTTGAATAAATGTCGTTTTTCGCCTATTTTCTGTCAGAAAAGTCCATTTGATTATAATGGAAAAATGCCGAAAAAGTAGTTCCTGCAGACTTTTCCAATGTTCACGAGCATTTTCCGACACTATATACCTTCAAAAAGAAGAGGAAAAAGGTCCAGAAGCCTTAGCATAAAAAAAAAATTTTGCCATTCTAGACCCCAGAAAAATGTGTTTTTTTAAGGATATCGTCATATACATAGTCGAAAACGACGATAGATATAAAAATGTTTTCCTAGCATACACAAACATCACTGACGTTGAATGTTGTTATTATTTATTTTTTTTTATTTACAAGTCTCCTGGGAATAGCCCGAATAAATGGATTGGACGAGGTGATGATGGGCTGTGTCGTCGACAGCACGACGCAAGTTATTATGAACGACATCGATTTCGAGACGATGGATTTGTTACCTGAAAAATCTAGCTTTAGCTGCGACAATAATAATACTCCGATTATAGAGTCGAGAAACGATGAGATTGTAAAGGGCAAATCAGCTGCTGCCGACAATTCTATTGTCATCAATTTCGCGACAATGAATTTACCGGAAACGTCTAATATTAGCTGCAATAATACTCCGATTGTTAAAGAATCGAAAAAAGATGAGATTATTAAATGTAAATCGTCGCCTGTAAATTCGATTGGAATCAAAAGTCGCGCAAAGAAATTAAAAAGCAATGATGTAGTGCACGACGATGAAGAAAAAGAAGAAGACGAGACTAAAAATAAATCAGTCAAATCAAAATGCACCAATAGCCAGGCGATCAAAGTAACAAAGAAAAATGCGACGATCAACGAAGTCGATTACTCTAGCTCGGATAGTAGCCGCGACGATGAAAAAATATCTCTACCGTCTGTGAAGAAACTCGTCGAGGTTTTTACTCAGATACAGCGAGAAATTGCAGAGCCGTCAAATAAGCCAAAGGTAAAATATAATTTAAACGTATTGAATGAAAATTTCATACGCGTTCCCCAGCTCGAAATAAAGCGTTCTATATTCGGGTTGACGATCGATACGTTAAATTATTTAATCGTATTTTCTTTGTTGTGGCATTTTTTAAAGGATAAGAATATCAGTGACCTGGAGCAGCAGCAGCAGCAGCAGTTCGAGCGGCCAAAATTCAAGCGAGTAGAAAGGACTCTACAACAATCATCACCTCAACCACTGCATTTACATAGTCTAACAGCTAGATCACTTTCGAAAGAATTTCGAGAAGGATTGCGTTGACGAGATTGGGTTTGATTGCTGAAACGTGAATGTATGCGTCAATGATCCAATAGAGCGCGAATGGTTTCTATATGTCCGTTGTAAATATATATGTATCGCGTGTACGTGGCGTTGTCTTTTTTTTTTTATTGGAAGAAGCTCGAATGCATTTACTTTGTTGCAATGCGAGGAAATGAATACAGTGAACAAATTCAGGTATTAAACTAACTGATAGTGCAAAATGGTATAGATTAGAGTTTTTTTTAGAATGAATATATTGATGAAGAATTATTAATAAAATGTTTATATTGTATCTTTAATGGAGTTTTTTTTAAGTTTCCGTATATATAAAATAATTGAATTTATACAATTTACATGTTCTAAAACTTTATCAAGCCTACAACTGTTTTTAAAAAAAAAACATGCTCGAAAGCAAAATTTCAACATTGACATAAAAGCTTCAATCAAAATTATCGAGCAAACTTTTTATATACATATGAGACTGAAATTTTTATTTATATATATATTTGCAACGATCGCTTTCAACGACCACTAGACGGAGCTACGTTCCGGAGTATATAAACTTGTCACTCGAATATGTTGCGTCGGCAATGCTGTTGATGAACAATTTCAAACAATCAGGTAACGTTCATGTCAATTTTCATCTTTGAATTTACTCAATGAACGTGTGTTGCATATAAAAATCACTAACATAATCGTAAACGTTCGAAATAACCGATAAAAGCCTATAAATACTCTCGCAAAACAATTTTCCTATCAAACAAAACACACACACACACACACGTCGTATTTTCTCTCATAAAAATTTAATAAAGCCACGGTCGTCACACACAGAAAGAAGAAGAAAAAAAAAGCCAATAAAATCGCGGCGCAAAAATATATCAATTTTCTCTCTCTCTGCTCTCGTGCGCGTTCGCTCACGACTATAATACGGCAATAAACGACTAATGGTCTTCGATAAATAGGCGTAGATAGACGTATAGGTCGATTTTCTTCTTCATTGGGTGTCCCGCCGAGATATAATAGGTGGCCGAACGCGGAAATACTGTTTATGTGTGACTTTGCCACTTGACGCTTGTTGAGTGGCAGTTCAATTGTGTTATCTCTCTCTATATTTATTATCGTATGCGCGTTTTCCGCGTGCAATTTATATTGGAATGAATGACACCTGCAAAGTGCTGTCCTCCAATAAAAAAAAAAAAAGATGTTATTTGCCGTCGTCGCGTTATAGGCTTAAATGTCTCCCTCCCATTAGAGCGTTCAAACTTGTTTTTTTTTTTCACGTGGGTGGTGGTAAATGGGCGAGAAACGCGTTTGAGTAGCTTTTTTTTACTCCTTCGCTTCGTTTCACTTTTTTTCTTCTCCCGTTGCCGAGCGAGTCTGTATATAATTCGATTTAAATGGAAATTGCGGCTCGGCGTTGGCAAATTCTTTATGGATTTTTAGATGTATACTGCGCGCGCGTGTGTGTGGGTGGAAAGTTTGTTTTGCTCGCAGTTTTTCGAATGTTAATTAATTATCGCGCGATACGGCCTTCCAACGCAGCGAATACTTTTTTTTTGTTGAGATAACGATTCTGAATTTACTTTTGAGAATGCTGACTTAATTCGAATTAGCGTCGCGATCGAAAAGAATAATAATTCAAAGAAAAAGAAAAGCAACTGGAATAATACGCTCGATCAGATACATACAATACGTAAAGTTTTTCACTCCAACTAAATGAAAAGAAAAAAAAAGATGTTAACACTGATTAACAACGTTGGGTGTACATATATATATATATATACACACACACACACACACACACACACACACACACACACACACACACACATATCGCACTTGATAATCCCGCGATAGAGCACGTCGACAAAGAGTCCCCTAAGTAATGATTACTCTCGCAAGCTCCTGCAGACATGCAACCGTCCAGCTGCTTTTGATCGTGATATCTCCCACGAGAGAGAGAGAGAGAGAGAGAGCAGCTTTCGAGTAAAACGGAGACGAACTTATACATATATGTATAGCCACCTGCGCACGAGAGAGAGAAAGAGATGAAACGAGGTTAGGTATATACATATACTCACAGGTGATGCGAGAAAGAGAGAGAGAGAGAGATAGAGCAAGAGGGCGCGTGGTGAGAGTGAGAGAGAGAGAAACTTGATGAGGTGTGTGCTACTGCTGTGAAGTCGAGTTTGTATAGTGTGTTGGCTGGATTAAATATCCTCGCGGCATATATACACACACGTATATACGAGAACAATAATCTTTGCGTGGAGGCACATAGGTGCGCCCCGACATTCTCTCCTCCTCCTCCTCTCTCTCTCCTGCGAAGAAGGAACTCGGTGAAAATGCGATAGAACCACCAGCTGCCTGTATAGAGATTACAGTGTGAAGAGTAGTCCGTCTGATTTTTCAGGTATGTATTTTTCTTTACGTAATCTCGACGAGTGAATTGTTTAGATCTCTCTTATTGTTTACGCTTCACGCGCGATTAAAAAGAAAAATTAAGTCTTAGTTCAGGTGTGCGAGAGAGAGAGAAAGAGAGAGAGCGCGGAGGCGAAAAGCCTAACCTGATCGCGCGCGAGAGAAACAGTGACTATACCTTAAAGTTTCTCAAGGTGGTGCTTGACTGACGTACTATCTATTGTGTGTCCGGGTTCGCGAGAGAGGCATTATTCTGAACTTTCCTGCATTCTTGGCAGTTCGAGATTTAACTAGATTTCAGTTGAATAGTGCTTTTTCATGATAGGTATTGATTTAGTGTTGAATTAGAGACGGAAGGCTACATCTGTTAGATAGTGATCAATTTTTTGTTTGTTTTTTTTTATGATATCGGATAATACAATTGTTTTGTGTCTCTTTTTCAAATAGATCTTCATCATGGCTATTCCACCACTAGTGAGTTCAACTCCACCTCCTTTAGACAACTTTGGAGAATCTGATGATGATGAGTTTGGAGATTTCACAGCAGCTGGAATCGATGGTATGTCATAGTTTTATTGCAATGTTTGGAGTGTGCATATACTTATTGTCATTTTTATTTTTAGGATTGTCACACGCATCAGATTCTCCGCAAAAAGTTTTATCTCCAGTGCCCACACCAACACCTTCCCAATGCGGTACACCCAAAGTCAATGGATTAACGAGTACCTTGCCAAAATTGGTTACATCCAAGGATGATGAGATCATCAGGAAGGCAACTAATGACGAGATTTTGATTGTGGAGAAAACTAATGACACAGTGAGCCAGATAAATCTAGACGATAGGACAGATAGTGATAGAAGTAAAAACAGTGGCTTTGATAATGGTTTACCTCGTGTTAGCAACTTAGATGTGTTTGATAGCAACGATGTGAAAAATTTCAAGAGCAATAGTGATAGTTTAAGCCATCGAGGTGATGTTGAAAAGAGGACTATTAATAATGATGTAGTTAGTAGTAACAATAGTAGCTTAGACGATAGTGGTAAAACAGGGAGCGAATTGGAAGATTCGTTAAGCAATTTAGAAGTTAACGATGAGCCTGAACCTTTGAGTTTAGTTCTAGATGACCCAAACAGCATTTCAGATCCACAGCAAAATGTAGAAGATGATTTTTATGAGTACGACCATTTTAAGGATCCTCTGGAACAAAATAGTCCTGTTAGAAATAAATCAGCTGCAAATCAGACAATTCACATCAATGAGCATTTTCAAGAAACAAAAGTACAAAATGATTTATTTACAAAGTTTGATGTGTCACCCACGGAGCAAAGTAACGATAACAGTGAATCTTCATCGTCTGCTAATGATCATGTGCAAACAAAAACAAGCACTGATTCCGATACTATCAATAATGTTAACTATGATTCAGAAAACACTTTGGGAATGTCCAATTTTTCTCTGGATGAGAGTGAGTTTAGACCTAGAGAAGATGAATTTCAAACGTTCACTAGTTATCAATTTGGTGGTTTGCTAAGAGAAACAGCTATCAATGAAATCAATTACGATGGGATGGATGTGGATTCTAAATCAGCCAACTTTAGCTTGAGCTTTGATGACTCCATTGAAGAAAAATCAAATTTAGATTGTGAATTTGTAAATAATTTAGACAATTCTAATAACTGTATTATAAATGAAAATGTGAATAGTTATGAAAAATCAAAAGTAGATTTTGCTGATTTAAAAACTACTGATACAGTTGAAGATGATTATTTCCAATCTACCAATGCCAAGAATATTCAATATACAATTGATGACGGTGATGATGTTGGAACTTCTGAAAATGTTACTAGTATCAGTCCTAGAGAAGAAATTGACTGTGATTTTAACGACTTTCAAAATCAACAAACACTTTGCGAGGAACCAGTATTTCAAAATGGTTTTGATGACTATGATAGTCTGAAATCAAATCAAACTAACGACAAATCAGTTGATCTTACAAATGATAACTTAAATGATTTTCAATCTCCACTGCCCAACTTAGACGTTGATTCTGCCAATGAGAATATTCATGAAGTCATGCATAGTAGGTCTGATACTTCCGCTGTACTTGAAAAGTCAATAGATGATGAAGTAGACAATGAGTTCATGGATTATCAAATGGAAAAAGTGGATGAAAAGGAACAATGTGAAAGTTTTCAATCAGCAACGCATGATATGGATGACGATTTTGGCGATTTCGCTGATTTTTCATCTGCTCCCATAGAAACTGTTCATGAAAACATAGATATGAGTCAAAATCTGGCAAAATCTACACTTAGTAATGTCAATGATGACTCAATGGATGATTTTGATGATTTTGCTGATTTTGAATCTTCCGCACCTGTAGTTGAAAGACTGCCTGTTAGTTTAAAACAATCTATAAGTCAAATAGAAAATAAAAATGTAAGTTTTATTTACTTTTTTTATTTAATCACACAACACATCAACTACAGACCATTTAGATTTTTCAAAAAATACACTTTATAGTTAGAATTCGTTGAACTGTTTGTAGCAATGCAGAATCTTATTTTTCTCAATGATTATGAATCAATGTGACATTTAAAATATATTTTACAGGCAGCAAACAAGATTGAAGATATAGTTAGCAATATGTTCCCCTCCTGTACCGAATATCCAGAAACAAATTTACACCCTTTAATTTCTAAGCAAGACGATATATGGAACAATTTAAAAAGCGTCGAAGAAACTAATGCTTTGAGTTACCATTGGTCAAATAGTAGTAGTAACAATGCACTATTGAATGCGCTAGGCATTGATTCACGTAATATTGTAAGTTTACTCAATGTTAGAAACAAATTGACTCTCAAGAACGTTCCTATTAAAAATGAAAATTTGCTCTTTCAGCTATTTGGACCAAGGTGGAATCCCAACATTCCAAGATTCGCAGCTAATTTAGGGTTTTCACCACTAGAGCCTGTTAAAGCTTCCGCCGAGGCACTTATGAACATGACGCTTACTTCCACAAAATCGCAAAACTCGCCCGCTACCGAGGTAAGTTTCTCGTCTTTCCTGTTGACATTCAGCTGACGTCAACATATTAATTACAGCCATTAATTTTATGACAGGAAGTACCTGCTGCTCAATTCGATTGGAATAGTTCAGGACTAGTAAATCCATTGGATGGAAGTGAGTACACGCGCTATATTTAAACTAACTCTATGTGGTTTTGGTTGCTTTTATTGAAATGTGTTACTAATTAGATGTATATTTGCTTGGTTCTTAGTTTAGAGTTTCATTATTTGTTTCGGTCGTTTACTTGAATAAGTCTTGCTTATCATGGTGGAGATTTACTTGTAATTAACTATACAGGTGGCGGGTTATCTGCACTTCTGCCGTTGGATTTATTATACCCTTTCGATCCTTTACTAACATCCCATTGTTCCGCTCATTCTGAATCCTATCATCATAGCGCTACTTCTACAAGGAGCTCTATATACAATTGTAAGTGGACAAAGCTAGTTTTTCCTAGATTTCCATTTATTTGTGACGCACTAGTCGATAGATATTGTGATTTTTGTTTCATTCATAAAAATCTAGAAAGTAGAGCTTGCTTGAAACTTTCAAAGTAATTGGCTAATATCCGACTAATTCATTCGTAGACCCTCCAGAAACAAGTTCCTCGCAAGACTACAAACAATCACAATCATCAAAATCACAGAGATCGACTAGCCACCAAACCAGCAGTCCACCAAAGCCTCAGAAACAACATCAAATGCAAACTTCTAGAATAATCGAACCGCTACCCGGACCAAGTACGATAGACTGGAAGAAAGCTGATGCAGAACCAAGATTACGAAGTGACGTGCAGAAGACTTCAAAAGTCTCGCAAACTACGAGTAAACCGTTCCTCGCAAGCAGTGCTGCTTCTAGCAAGTTAGATGCTACAAGACCTGATAGTAGTAGATCTGAGGTTCACAGGTACGAGCAACATCGTAAATCTTCGCTCAACAGACGAGAACAATTACAAAACCCGGAACACGTGGTATTAGATAGGTACGGTCGGCCGATGACCGTTTGTACAGATACAATGAAAGTATTGAAACAATTGCCGGATATATCGTTTCTGAGCGCGAGAACGCTGCTTCTCAGTCCCGAACAGAAGCAGGTCGTTCCGGATCTTGGTGCAATGATCAATCGTAAAATGCCTGGCTGAGTTACGACGGTCTGAATACGCGTTTGAAAGGGTAATTGAAATGTCGCTGATCAGTTTTAGGTAGTGATATCTTTAGGTTCGACTGAGTTTATAGCTATTAACATGGAAATCAAATAGAGAAACAATACTAATTCTAAAAACTTTTAGTTCTTCTAACGATTTAACTGAAAACTAACAAAAATCAATTGTAATAAACTTGGTGCATTTACTTTTATTGAAAATAGTTTCTACGAATGAAACAATTTTAGTCTTCAACTAAAATACAAACGATAAAATAACACAAAAAAATAATAATTTTCATTGTGCTTTATTTTTAGAACTACGTTAATGGTCGTAATTATAATTATTCCGAAAAAATTTAAATAACGACAACTTGTCGCAACTCTATGATCGCAGTAGTTGCATGATCTATTATTGTGTGCTATAGTACGTTTTTATTACTACTGAAGACTAAAATTTCGATGAATAATATATTTTAAACGTTGTTAAAATAATATCAATCAAACTATTGATAAACTGAACTTAAAATACCTTTCAAACCTGCATTCAGGCCTATGTAACTAGTAATTTTAAGGCGCTATCTTTACTAACAATCGAGTTCAAGCACAACAATTAGACTTTATTTACGTCCGAAAAATGTCGTTTTACATTCCATAATTGCTGTAGAGATTGTGATTCTAGGGCAATTTAGAAAAAAAGGTTATCAAGTGATAAGACTTCAAATTATTGATGCGTATCAAAATATATTGTGTAAATGTTGATTTTTGTCAATTCCGGAACGTAAGTAAGATTGTCGTATTTTGTACTTATCGATTATGATTAGATATTGGTTGATCAATTATTGATTAAACGATCACAAAAAATTAAGTCGATTGGTAAAATGCAGTTTTTTGTTGAATGCATCACAATAAATTTCCATATCGTTGTTTTAAGCTCGGTCAAATTTACATGTAATTTTAGGAGATACGTTTGTACGTGATATATTTGAGTAACGAAGTTCATTGTCATAATTTGTTTTGTAGTTGACCATTTCGTTAACGTTTTAAGAAAAAAGGCATTTTGTATGTTTCAAGATTTGGTCTACATTCTAGTCTGCAAAAAATGCTGTATAGTACTATTATGTTTCAAGTATTAGGCACGATTGTTTTATTGAAGCAGTTATAATATATTGTTGTTAATTTTCATTAGCGCTATTACGCAGCATCTCAAAGATCGCTTCTATAATTTTCTTGGGTTATGGGCTTTTGATAAGATTGTTCTTTGATATTGATAACTATCTTATTTTTATTTGTACTCACTTTTAGAATCAAGCTTTTTATTTAAGTAGTACGTTTTATCACACTATACACGCTGTACTTAATTGATTTAAGCAATGAACTCTATCCTCCAGTCAAAAAAGAAAAAGAGAGATCGTTGATCACTGATGCAGAATGTCAAATCTGGTATCAATTACATTATATTAACTCGACGAGTACCTTAAGCGAGTACCACAGTGACTTATTAAAGAAGAGTTTTCAAACGTCTAACAAACTTTTAAATCTATCACATGCTTCATTAAAGTATGTAAAAAATAACAAAAATTTCAAATCAATTGTTAGAAGTTAATTGTAGCTCTCATGTAATCGAATCCAAAATATTATATAGAGTATAAGAAGCGCTTACGTCTCTCGTGTAATTTAAGCTTTCACTACAGTAAGAAATTTATTACTTTTTTATAATAGCTTATGATGAGAACTAACAGATTCAAAAGAAAACCTTGCAAATATGTGAAGATATAATTTTTTGATAAGTCACTTGCTTGCGTACTTTTAAAAATAAGGTGATTTCTGTAATCATTCATGTACTTAACTGCATCATCATCAATACTTATGATCATTACGATAATCATAAGATATTTGTCAATAGCTACCAAATATATTAAGTTTGTTATTTATTAACAATAATATTGTAACATATATTTTATGTAAAATATTGTGGATATTATGAAAATATAAAAACATGTTTAAAATTTCTATCTCATATTGAATTATTTTCAAAACACAACTTTTACATTTAAAAACAAATTAGTTATCTTGCGACAACAAAATTGGATCTTTATTTAATTTAATTCATTTTATTATTCAAACGTAAAAAAAACTGCAATTGAAGGGACATGTTGAACGAATAATCATTGTAGACTAAAAGTACTACAAAAAAATTTTAATTTGAATGTATTCTAAGAAAATGTTAGTTTACTTCGATTATTGAATCCAGTTATCACTACATCGTCGATTGAAATAAAAATGATTGATGAATCATATGAATCTATGGAAGACGCTAATGAAATGAAGCCTTCCTTCATTTCGTAAATCAGAGAATAATATGGTGCAGTTCAATGAGCTCTGATCCACCTAATTATGAGTTGTTCCTTCATGAACGCAATTTCCAATATTATTTTATTCAAATGATTTTTGGATCATGGTCTGCTCATGCTTACCGCTTTATTACGGGATGGTAATTTTTTGTTGTTGTGTTGAAATTTAAATTTTGATGTGCAGTATTTAAAATAAATTTTTACATACACCATTGGTATTTTTATAAAAGAAAATAAAAGATATGCATATACATTTTATTTTTAAGGTTCATTATACTCGCGAGTACGTATACGTATGTGTAGAGGGATCTTACTTTTTACGCACTTTCTAGTTTACTAACTATATATTTTACGAGTAATGTTTTTAAATACGTTAATTAAATAAAAGTTTACATAGTTCATTTTGGAATAATGCTTAATAAAATTGGCTTTTATAACTGTATTTCTCTACAAATAAGTAAGTATTTAAATTTTTTATGGGTTTCTATTTCTTCTATATGCTGACAAAATCACTGTTTTTCGAAAATAGTCCCATGCCATTTACCGTTGTTATCGTGATATTGTTATTTTGGTTATTGGATGTTGTTTTACTAATTTATATCATGCACTGCTTAATACTTTATACGAACGAATGAATTATGACGAATAAAAGTTTTAAGATGCAAATATTAATTTTTTTCATAAAATTTTATTTACCTCATATTGAAAAAAATTCTTTTGTCATAGAAAAAAAAATGAAAATTATAGAAACATATTCCATGAGTAATCATTCCAGGCAAAAAGTGCTAGACGAAATATCTCAAACTTGAGTGAAATTTTCATAATTGATCATACATATATAATAACGTTTTTCCTATTCGTTATTTCAAATGACAATGTCATAAATTGAAAATCACGATTGGTTGATCAATCAGGGGGAAAACCAATGAAAAAGTCAGCGCACGTGCTGCAGCGCCATCTAGGCGGACTTTTCTACTCGAGGTTGCCAATGGGATGGAGCGTCGTTACAACGCAAACGCATCCGGAAGAAAATTGAAAAAAAGGAAAACAAAGTGCAGAAACAGCGCGCGTAAAGTGAGACTGGTTTATTTATTTATCCTTGCCGATAAGTTTCGTCGATAATTGCGTCAAGTGAGGCATTTTTTATGAAGTTGCGCAGCAGGTCCAGACTCGTCTTGCGAAACAGCTGCGTAGTAAGTGTCTAACGTTTTTCAGTTTTGTTTTGCCGTTGTGTGGGAGACGCTGCGTATGTAGGTTATGGCTTATAAAGCGCTTATTTCTGGATATTCCTACAATTCAGTTTTATTCTTTAAATTCTACTTCAATACAACTACGACAATATATCAATCATCGTACGTAATATTCGTTAATTGAAAGACATACGTTTGTTATCGCCGAATTGATACTTGATACAGTGGCGCATACGTCATATGGTGCGCTATGTCTTTGTTTTCAAATTCCACACTCTAAACGTTGAAACTTCGATTTCAGGTGAAAAACTACCAGCACAATGACACGGGTTACGAGGAGTAGGCAAGCTGCCTCGACAGTTGGCGAAATTAATGTGAAAACTGCAGCAAAGCGTACTACTACTGGGGCGGTGACAAAGAAAACCACTGGTAAAACAAGATCTACTGTCAAAAAAGCATCTAACCAAGATGAGAATGCAGTGCCTAATACTCAAATCAATAAAATGTCTAATGCTAAAGGTTCCAAGTCGAAAGGATCAGTTCTAGGCTCGAAGTTGCTTACCAAGAAAGATGAACCACCAACGTCGCACAATACAGTTTTAGGAATGAAATCTCCAGCTCTGCGAGACAGAACTAACACAACAAATGAGCTTGTCAAAGGAGATACTGCATCAAAGGTATCAGATAAAATTCCATTGGCAGAAAATAAGAAATCAACTACCAAGCGTACTACTAGAAATACAAAGAAACAAAGTGCTTTAAAAACAAATGCAGTGAGCGTGTCTATCAAAAAGTATACAGTGAAATTACCAAGGGCTCAATCGGAAGATCATAATAGAAACAGTTTGATACAAAATGAAGACGTTTTACATGGTAAGAAAACCACTGAAAAAGCATCAGAGAAAAAAGACATCAATGAAAATTTGGATAAAAGTCAAGAACAGTCATTGTTTGATAAATCAAAATCTGAAACTACTCCTGCAACCAAGAAAGCTATGAAAAGGAAAAATATGTCTATGGAAGATGTAGAAAGGCTTTTGAACGAGGATGATGAAGAGGATGTGGGAGGTCATGAAACATCTGATGACGAGAAAGAAGAATCTGTCCACAATGAAAACGATATGAAAGATGAGAATAAAACAAAAAAATTTTTCAAATACAAGGGTATCGAGGAAGAAACAAAATCAGCTATTCCCACAAAGAAAAATCCAGCTAAGAACACAAAGAGCAGAGCAGCAAAGAAAATGAAAAATAATGACAGTACATTTAGTCCCAAAGTGGATAATCAAAGGCAATCTACTATACCAGATAATAAGAAATTACGCACAAGGGTAGCTAAAAATTACTGTGAAACATCAAGGCTCTCTAATTCTAAAGATGAAGCAAAAAAAGATAATGATAAGGCCATTGAAGGTGATCATGTACCAATCTACAAAACCGTCAAACTGTCTCAAGAAGAACAAAAAGGAGAACCAGATCAAATTTATGAATTTGATGCATCTCAAGACGATGGTGGTCAAAAAGGTAAAAAGAGAAAGAAGACAGTCAGGAGGCAAGCTGTAAAACGTGCTAAGAAAACCACAAACTTGGCATTTGGTTTTGCTCCACAACCGAAAAAGAAACCTGCTAAAACTGTCAGTAAAAATGTGCAATTTAAAGTAGACAATGTAAATAAAGTAAATACTAATCCAGTTCCGAGTAAGAAGAAGGTCGATAATGCAATCAACACAAAAACAACTCCAACTGTCAATGATATAGAAACAAACTACGAGGTTCCTGATGATCCTCTACAGATTGGTGACAGTACATTTGAAGAAGCTCCAACCATCAAAATAGTATCAGATCAAAAATTAGAAGGGAACAACAGATACCATTTGACAACTACCCCAGCACCAAAAACAGCTGTTGCAGGGACAAAAGTGTTTGCTCCCAAAAACTACACTTCTCAACCAAACCAGTTGCATAAAATGGCAAATCACTCACTGCTAAGGGAATCCATGTCTCCTATAAGAAAAGTGACTGATGAGTTCGATACTGGCAGTCCATGGAGAGCACCACCTGTAGAAACTTTCACTCGAGTTAGAAGGGTTGTACAAAGCACACCTCAAGTCAAGAGACAAGTTCCACTGCACGAAAAGAAATCTCTGGAACACATTGCTGAACTCAATAAAAAATCTTTTGGTTCAGAAGAAACAATTCACCTGTCGTCTGTTGCCAATAATCCACCAAGTAAAGAACGTAGTTTGGAAGAGATGAGTACTATTAAGCAGGATGAACCAAGAAAGTTTGGAACAGTTATTTCAAACTTGAGCTCATCAAAATCTACAAATACAACTGGCTCAATCAATAATTCTGCAACACAAAAATCACCACCTCAAGGCACATCTCTGCAATCAATTGTACCAGAAAATATCCAACAGTCACCAGCAAAAGCAATATCACCCCCAGCTGCTGATCCAAACTTGCCTGTAAATTATTCAAAATTGAATATTGAAGATCATGATATAAGTTTTGATAACAAGGAGAACATCAGCCCAAAATCATCTCCAAAAAAGAAAATTGTTGCACCCAGCCCATTCAGATTCGAAAAAATACGGTCTTCCAAACGATTAGGTAAACATTATTATCCTATATTATTTTTTAAATACTTTCTGGTTCTGTGTTACTAATGAAAAAAAATCTTCATTTCAGCTGCGGTTGCAAAAACCACGAAATCACCTGAAAAGGTTTCACCAACGAAAATTCACGAACCAGAGCCAGAAGCTGGTCCATCATGGATTGACAAACCAAAGGCAATGAAACAGACGAATCTCAACAATTTCTTGAATCTGGTCGATATGCCAGAAAGCGCAGATATTTCTACACCACATGGTATTTTCAATGACGTTTGCTCTACTCCGGTCAATGGAAAGAAGCCAAGAAAGTTTGTTGAAGAAGCAAACGTTGAAAATGCCTTTGGCTTTGATGATTTTGATTGTGACGACGCATCAAACATTGAAAATGCCCCAGCAGTTAAAATTGCTACGGAAGCGGACGTGAAGAAAAGTGTGAAAGGAAAGCTGTTTGCTAACGCGAGGGTAAAGTCTTCTGTGCCATCGAGAATTTCGGAAAATACAGTAAAGAAGGCTCTTTTGAAAGGTGATTTGAAAAAGAAAGTAGTTCCCAAGGCATTTCTTCATGAAGCAGAAGAGGACAGCGATTCTTCTGGGAAAAATAATGAAGATGACAACGACCAAGTAGTGCCGTACAAAGAGTCGGAAAAAGACAATAAGAAAGTTATGTTGGATGCTATTTCGTTCTCAGATACTTTTGATGTTCTTTCCGAAAACGGAGAAGAGCTTGAGGCGAAAGTACCCGAAGAAATTCCATTGTTTGTTGATTTGGAACCTGCGCATTTCACAGAGGTACAATATCTCTATATTCAATATTACTTTTTTTATCTTCTCTGTCATTCGAACGTGTTCTAAAAAAAAATTTTTATTTATAGCCTCCACGGAGATCGTACAACAAAAGAAAGCGAAACGTGTGTTTCGAAGCAGACAGGTACGAATCTTCAGACGACGATGAAGAGCACGAGAAGAAAAAGGCTAAAAAGAGGAAGCACAAGGAGCCTCAGCTGAAGAAAGAGGAGAAAAAGCGAATGCAAGAATGGGTCAAGAATGTAAATAAGACGTTTGATGAGATCGAGCACTTCGATTTAGTAGTCGAGTAAGCTTCGGATAGATAAAAAGAAAAGTATAATTCATAATCAAAAAGAGAATGCGCGTAAGAAGTGATATAGTATGTGATCGCTTTTGAGCCTTATTATTTTTATATCGCTCCTATGTAAATATTCCTTCGATATCGTGTTTACTTTTTTAACTAGTTGATTAATTCAGAAAATAGCTTTTAATCATCAGAGTTTGAAAAAAAAGTATTGGGCTTTTAAGTTCATTGGAGGTTTCCTTTTTTATTATTAGAATTAAGGTTTGAGATTATATGATTCGTTGATTTTAAATCTTTCCAATTAAATATTTATGGTACACTTCTCTTTCCAAGTGTATTCTAAGCAGACATAACTCGCCGCGAGTTGCATAAGCTCTCTAAGAGCACAAGTAAATAATGTAATTAAGCATTAGAAATTACTGAAGCATAGAAAGGTTATAAGATCGTGTGTTATGCAATTGTCATAGCACTAGTTAATTTTAATACAATTTTCACACGGTATTAACGTGAGTGTCCTCATTAAAGTGTTTGCCATAAAGATTCTCATATCGTTTAAGCAATCTGAATTCGAAAGTCAGATATCGCTCTAAGTGTTTTAACAGTACTATATATAGCTTTTCTACTTTTATACGTTTTTTTTAATTATTACTGCGAAAGCAAAACATGACTTAGATTCACGAATCTCAAGTTGTACGCATAAAGCAAAACGACAACAACAAAAAAACTACTTTGTATACGTGAGAAAGGGCTTTTTAAATAAACGCAAAAAAAAAGAAAAGAAAACCATAATCTCATTAACCGACTTTTATTCTTCACTCTTCTGCGTTTTGCGCAGCAAGAGGCTTATCTCAGTTTATTCGCACAAAGCAACTTTGCCTTTTTCGCGCCAAGTTACTCACTCGCGGCCGATAAGCCTATACGTACGACATATACACACATACATACACACACACATGCATAAACTGAGTAATAAAGAGCGATAACAATCACATCGTGCACCAATTAGAAGTCGAATCCTTTGTGAGCGCCAATCGCGCGCGGAGAGCTTTGATTTCTTGGCAGCTTTTCTTCGCCTGATTTCCCGAGCGTCTTTATCGCTTCTTCGCTTCCTTTGTTTGGTTCACTTGTATGATGAAATCCTTGCTCGCTTGGTTTTTTTTTTCTCTCTTTTGCTCGAGTTACAAAGACGCTTGTACTTTATGTTTCTCGAGCTTTCTTTATATTAGTATTAGCACGGCAATTATGTGCGAATTAAAAATTTCATTGACATAGATTGATTATTATCTATTATGAGGAATGAGTCATTGGCCCACCTTTCTCGATTGACGTTCGTTTGATCTAACAATCATACGTTTCTTTTATCAAGTTGCAGAAGTCAAAACACTTGTACTAATTCGGTACGAATTCGTCACATACTTGCCGTGTTATGAAACAAGCGCGCTTGTCCAAATAATAATACATACCTGCACTTTTGTTAAATTAGAGGAATGAATCATTCGGATAGTATACGCGTTGCGAAAGTCTATAAGGGAACTTTACTAGGTTTTTACCACACTTGACATACTAATTAATTATATTCATCATTCTCGACCTTCTTGTATATTTTCACTTATCGACATTGTTATTTATAAGCGATGGAATTCCAGACGATTTGTTATTTTATAAAATCCTCTCGTTCGATTAATTTCTGGATATTCTCCAATCCCTCTGAATTTCAAAGCATTCGATTATCATTCAACGCCACAAACTACAAAAACTTATTCACCTTTTCAAAAAGCGCTTTAATTCCCAATTGACCATCAGACATGCACTCGAAGGAATAACAATTAATAACACAATACGCATATATCCTCGGGTAAAGAAAGTATAATACACAGCAGAGAGACGCGCTTTGCATACAATGCCATTGTCAGTGGGTTTGTTATCTCGAGCGAAGAAATCGGAAAAAAGGACACGCGCGCTCGTTCGTTCGCTTCTGCCTTTATCTAAATTGTTACCGGGTGGCCGGATAGAAGACGATCCTCTCTGTCCCCGAGGGAGTGAGATGTTTGGAAATGGAGATAAAGTGATTTCCGTTATCGCTGATCCTTTTATTCTCTGCGATATAAGCCGCTCGCCCGTGATGGGTATATATTGACTCCCTTTTAAGCTACCATCCGAACGTTCTTTCTCTCTTTCATTGTGTAATTTATGATAGACAAGTGAAAAGAAAGAAAAGGAAAAAAAACGGAAACGGCATCGATGCACTTTCAGCGACTGTTAAACTTGAGAAAATATTGATGCATCGAGAGTTAAGCTTCTTGTCGAACGTGCACTCAGGATTCACTCTCTCTCTTTTTTTTTTCTACAAACACTTAGCGCATTGCAAATACCTGCACTTTGGTAAATAGACGATATTTCCTTCTTTTATACTTCTTGTTTTTTTTTAAATATAAGTACGCGAGGTTATTCGCAGTTGATTTTTTGAATAATTTATACAATTTTTTTTTCGTTGGAATTTCGCGTTTTGATAAAAGGAAAAAATGTGTTCCGAGATAGCGTTTTATATTGAATCGTTGAACTCTGTTTTCAATGAAACATAAATACAGCTTGATGATACTTTACAAGTAATTTCGAAAAAGAATAATCCACATACCTTTAAAAAAATCAAACAAGGTAATTCTTATAAAAATCAAGGCAACCACTCCTAAAATCCAACCACATAAGATTATAAAATCTTCGCTTCGTCCACACGTGCACATGGAAGAAAAACAGCATCAATTAATAATCAAGCTAAAGAAAGACGTCAATGGGAGCGACAAAGCTTTTAAGTGCAATAGTAGTAGTAGTAGTAGTATCCCCGTGTAATTTCTCAGGGTCGAGTTTTACTCTCTTACTCGCGCGATTATTTCCTTTCGCGGCCTCCCAGAACCTCGCGCGCGCGCTAAATTTACGAGCCGCGATTCTCTCTCTCTCTCGATTTATGAGACTTTGCCGCGATTCCTTTTTGCACCTTCGCGAGAATAGACCCTGAAGTAATTGCACGCAAAAACGTGATAGACGATATTATACGGCGCTAATTTTTCTCTTAAAGATGAGCGAGAAAACACTACAAAAAAAATTTCTTAAATTTGCTGCATACTTAAATCAACTTTTTCTTATTTTAAGACCAAAAATTTTCGTATTTTCTCGAATTAAGAAATTGTGAACTTGAAATAAGTACAATACTCTTAAAGTAATAACTCTTTGTTCTTATTTTAAGAAATAT
>JAWWMK010000032.1:6258954-6276402 GCA_035047105.1 Galeopsomyia nigrocyanea | reverse complement strand
TCTCTCTCTCTCTCTCTCTCTCTCTCTCTCTCTCTCTCTCTCTCTCTCTCTCTCTCTCTCTCTCTCTTTCTCTTTCTCTCGGCGAAAATACGAGCTTTATTGACTTAGAAAAGCCAGTGAGTATATATATTTTGGTTGGTGATATCTCTCTCTGTGTGTATATTCTCGCCGAAAGTATCGCGTGGGCGTTCATAGCAGCGTTCGGCATGTGTAATTTTAGCGATGACACTTACACAGCACAATGTGCTTCTGACGTATTTGAAGATGGGGAGGGGTAGGTGGAAGGGGGGGGGGGTGCGTTTATATTACCTGCAGCACACGACTAAAACTGCAGTTCCTTGATCTTTCTCAGGTACATATATATATGATGAATTTTCGTTAGTCTATTTCAAGCTGTTGCGCGTATACGTAAACACACACGCACGCACACCTACGTCACGTATTATTTTCGGTCCAGTAGTATACCGTAATACATATGTATATACAAGCAAGAGAGACGCAGCTACTTATGGAGCGAAATCGGTCCTTTATGCCCATATATACGAATGATTTTGCAGCGAGAACGTCGACGCTGTTGCTGCTGGCCTTGACGCTTGCGTCGTCCCTGTGTGTGAGTGAGTGAGAAAGAGCCAAGGCAAATTTAGCAATGATATAGCGGCCCATCCTCGACTCTCGCGGCTGCTGCTGCTGCTGCTGCCTCGGTGCATTGCCTCGGGATGAGATTTCTTTGTTAGAGGTTTTTGACTTCGAGAGAGAGAGACGCTGCGCAGATTATAATACTTCTTTCTTTTTTTGCGTTCTCTTATATACGAAACTTCTAGAACGACTTTTTCGATATTCCATTTATCAAAAAAAAAATACGCAGTTGTAGTCGTCCAAATATATCGATGACGTCGAAACAGTGATCGCGAAAGGTGTATTATGAAAAAAAAAAAAATCTTTTTTATCCGCGCGATAACGCCACGCGTCGATCGTTATCGCGCTTTGGCTTCTTGGCTCGCATCACCGATATTTATATATATACATATAGTAACCTCTTCGCAAGGCTAATATTGTATCGTGACATATCGTTTTATTTTAAATTTATACGATTTTGTTTTTCGGAGCCGATGCACCTTTACACCACGTGCACGGTCCGACGAATGCGCGCACGTGCGTCGAATATAGCACCCACCTTTGTTTGTTTTTGGCTCCCCCTTTTTTTTATGAAATGCGTTGTTATATTAATGCTGAGGTTGTATTGCGGTGAACACACGTGCGACGTGAAAATTATGATTATAGCAACCTTGCGAGTGATGATTTTTTTTTTCTCGATTACGTGAAAACTAACTCGTGTATTTCTTTATCATGTTACAGCTGGTATCGTCGCTGGACGGTTTGCACAGCGGAGTACCGACGCGCACCACGCCAACCCTCACGCCGACGACGTTGCGCTCGATCGAGCAGACTTTCCTGGATTTCACCAGCGAGTCGGGCTCGCACAGTCGCGAGGCTGGTTTCGTACCGCCCATAATTGAGCCATCCCAGCCGACGCCTGCTCAAACGCAAAACAACAATATTCACCTCCAGCAGCAGCCACAACAACAACAACAGCAGCAACAGCAACAAATTCAACAACCACAACAGCAGCAGCAGCAACAACAACAGCATCACAATAACGTACTGGTGGAGGTGCAACAGACTCAGTTGCAAGCTCAGCAGCAACAACAACCTCAGCCACAGCAACAAACGAGGCGCAATATGGGTGGCAGGAGACCAACGAGGACCGTCGGCATGAGTCCCGAGGAAGAGGAACGCCGACAGGTACGCAGAGAACGCAATAAGATGGCTGCTGCCAGGTGCCGCAAGAGGAGGCTCGATCACACCAATTCCCTTCTAGAGGTGAGGAAGCTTTTTTTTTATTCATGACTGATGTAACGAGCGTGGGTGGGACCTTTTTTTTTTCTGATCTTGAAAACTTTTTGAAGGACTTCGTTTTTTTTTTTTTAAAGATCGATGTACAAATGCGTTTGAGAAACGCGTAAAAAAATGTTTCTTCGAGGTGGGGATTATATAACGAGCAGCATTCTCCGCGCGGGTACACATAAACGAGAAACTGCTTGAACTTTACTTGGCTAATTACGTAATTTTTTTTTCTCTCTCTCGCTGATGTAAAGTCGTGCAATCTCGTCGTAATAAACCTTGGGATGCGCGATTATCCTACATAGTATCGTGGATTTTTTTTTTCTTTTTTACGTTTGACTTTGTAAACTAATGCTGGATTTTTCTTTGGTATTTTAGGAAACCGATGACTTGGAACAGAAGAAACAGAGTCTGCAACACGAAATAGCCGAGTTACAGCATGCCAAAGACGAGCTGGAGTTCATGCTCGAAGCACACCGCGCGGTCTGTCGTCTTCAGTCATCCTCGCCTCCGGATGTCAAACCTGTGATCGAGAACAACAAGCAGAGCCTACCACCGCCACCGCCGACAACGACGAACAACATCAACAATTTCCAACCGGAAGAGTTCGCGGATATACCTTGCAACAACGTCAAACAGCAACAACAACAACAGCAACAACACCAACATCAGCAACCGAGTAACGACGAACAGCTCAATGGTCTACGGCAACTCAATCGACCCAACACGTTACCAATCTTCACCGCGCCAAAACCACGACCGTCGAGTCTTCACATTAAGACCGTCGAGACGCCTGCCTTCATGAAAACCGCCGCGGAAGTGGTTGGTGTTCCAATCACAACGCCGTCGAGCGGTATACCATTCAATTTCGACTCGCTGATGGAAGGTGGTACTGGACTGACACCCGTTTCGACACCACTGATACCATCGTGCTCCAGTCAACAGAGGAACAACGTCGTCGTGTCCGCCGTCGATCTCAGCTCGCCCGACGCCAATCCACCCAAGCTCGTGAGCTTGTGACGCCAGGAACACGTCGGCTATCTCGCCGACGATGAACACTGAAAAATTATGATCGGACGCTGCGAATGCATTGATCTCGAGCGTCGAAGAGCCATATATATATATAAATTTTATATCATGTACGTGTAGACCTGAGCTCTCCGATATGTTGCGCGCGTGAGCGTTGTGCTGCTTCGATATACGAGAACATGTCAATTTTTATTCAGTATTGTACTTTGCGGAGCGCTGAGGCTCTGTCTCTCTCTCTCTCTCTCTCTCTTTATACTCTCGGCCAGTTTTTACACGCGTTGGAGAGAACAAACAAAACAAAAAAAGGCCTTCTCGGAGTTGTATTTTTTTTTTCTTTTCTCGTTTGTTTTGAGGCTACACGTCGCGAGAGCCTGATTTATTTCTTTTTTTTTCAGTCATTCTCTCGCGCGTTGGAGAGAAAGAGAACACGAAGAAGCGTCTTCGTGCGAAAACGAAAGTAGAAAATTTTTGAAAAAGATACAAAAAAAAAATGAATATCGTGCTATTTTTTGAAAGAGCATTGAAACGAAGTAGTTATAACGAGTAAGATTTTTCGTCATTTCTGAGATATAAGTGAATTTTTATATTTTTAAACTATACCGAAAGCGCAAGAGACGAAATGATAGATAAATCTAAGAAAGACAATTTTTAGCTGAAAATTTACTTGTAGTTCGTAAGCGAATCGTAAGCGAAAAAGTATAAGTGTAGGATATTTTTTTTGCATATAGCCAATCGAACTACTTGACGGATCGGCTTTTCCTAGAGCGAAATGAAAAAAAAAGAAAGTATTTGTTTCGTGTATTAATGTGCAATTGTCAAAAAAAAAAGTGACGAAAAGCAAACAAATTTGGATTGAAGCTTGAAATTAATATTTATGCAATAACCATTGCATATGTATTGTGTCCGTAGCGTGTTCGTTTGGCTTTTGATTCATCGATTTGTTTCTTGTCATAAAAAAAACGACGCAGCCAAAGTGTTTGCGTGCCTCGATAAATATTGTATAATATTTAATCCCTCCATACACATAATATATATACATTGATTATATATTTTATAACGTACGACAATTTTTTGCATGACCTTGAGCAATATTAATATATTTATACATACGTGCGAAAAGCTATCTCGCGACGCTTTGACGATTTCCCTTGTACATACGCGAAAAAAGAAAAAAAAGAAGTGTATCGTCGAGGATAACTTCACTCAGTAGTTACGCTAGCAATCTCTCTATCTCTTCTAAATAACTTTTAGCAAAACTCACGGGGGAGAAGACGTCGAGCGTCGCGACGGCGGCGTGTGCGCGCGAGCGCGAGGCTGCGAGATTAATTGATGATTGTGTAACGAAACAGTAAGGCGCCATCGACGATGCAATATATTTTGTTTAATTCAAACGTAGCCAATAAAGGCCTTGGAATTATACAAACAACATATCGACGACTTATTTTTATCCCTGCAAAAAGCCTTTCCTTTCGATCCTCGAATCATCATTGATTCTTTTTCTTTTTGCAGTAAACAACAACAAAATACGTTCAATCGAGCATTTAACAATTCATCATTTTTTATTTACATGAACGAGTTATAAATAATTAAATCGCTAGGCTTATTTACAAGTAAAATTACACATACTCGTTCCGACTTAGAAACCAGTTATTCTTTTGATGGCTGCTTGCTCATCCATAGTACTCATTGGTTGATAATGGCTGAATTCCATCGAGAACGTTGCAGTTCCAGATGATAATATTCGAAGTTGCGTCGAATATCCCAACAGTTCCGACAGCGGGATTACGCATACGACGATTTTGTTTAAACCTCGAATGTGAATGTGTTTTACATCTGCTCTTCTTCTCAGCAAGTCTCCCAAGACTTTTGAAGAATTTTCTTCCGGGACTACAATTTCCATATTCATTATAGGCTCCAACAAAATTGATCCGCAATTTTCCATTAACTGCAAAATAATTGATTCTTCATTACATTTCCAAATTAAAATAATGGAACATTTAAAAATCGTTAACGAACAAATGAGTATCAATATCTGACATTTTTGCATTGACACCTTTCAAAATTCCAAGTTTTAGGTTGACCATCAAAATTTTCAAGAAATGTATATTAAATTCAAAAGTTAATGAAAAAAAAACGTAACGGATGCAGAGAGGATACGTGTCACTGCTTTACAGTATCGGTGATGATCCATTGGAATATTGGAGTAAAGAAAAATCAAAAACAGGATCTGTCAGGAGAGTACTAGACGAAGATATACATGAAAATGTAGGTTACGCTAAAGATAATATCTCGTAAACAATGCATCGCTCATCAAACAAATAACAATAATAATGTTTCTTTCGTAGGTTTTGGAAATACAAGATATCGAAGATTCCAATAATCAGAGAACGTGGATCATGTGTCCGCCCACCGCTCAACAAATTCTCAACATCCGATTATCCGTTCTCGTGATCATTCTGAAAAATCTCGACAAGCAAGTGCTGATTCAATTGCAATTTGTGGACAAGAATAACGTGCGACAGCTGGTTAACATTTCCAATGTCGAAATAAAGAAGGCGAGCACGCTGGTGAAAACGTTACCGCCGCGAGTGCATCTGTATTTGGAGCCGGGATGGAACAAACTCGAGATAGATTTGAAGCAATTGGCGCAGTCGTTAAAAATGGAATACGAGGCAATTTACCGATTGAAAATTTACGCGAGCTGCAGGATTCGCAAAATTTACACGGTCGACAAGCATTACGGTGATGACGAGTTGCCGCTGTCGCTTTATCAAGGCTTTCTCGATAATTATATGCTGAAGTGGGGAATTCAAGAAGTCGAGAGAGCAACGCAAACGAAAAAAACATTCAAAAATAACGCTGCTAAAGATCCTAATATCCGCATGCCGCAGGGATTTAATAAGCTGTTTTTGAAGAATTTACAAGCCAAATCCGACAGAATTATCGAGGAATTTTTCTCGAAACAGGCGGTCAAGTCGGTGAAAGATTATCTTGATTTCAAGCAAAAAGCCAAAATCAAACCGTATTACATTCCTGACAATCCAAAAACCGCAAAAAATCGAAAAACCTCGGACTCCAGTTTGGTGGATATGAACGACATCAGAAAAAGTATTCTGCAGGATAATTACTTTTACGGCAGATTGGCATTGGAGAAGAAAAAGGAACAAAAATCAAAAGCGCCAGATACAAAAGAGGAAAAGGACACATCCAAATATTCGATTTACAGAATTCAACAATTTCGATACCCGGCTCTGAAAATAAATTCAGTAAAGTTTGACAAATATTCGAAACATCCATTCTTAAATAAAGCCAATAAATCGGAAAAATAAATTGTAAAATGTAACGAAATAATTTTTAAAAGTGACCAAAAAATGTAACGTAAACCTGAAACCGTTTAACGTTGAATAAATATTTTTCTAAAAAGTATGTATACTCACTTTTTTGATACACTGAGACACACTGGCACTTATTATTGATTCCGACGTTCCTCGTTTGACTTCAAACCAGTGCAACTTTACTCCAACATTTACAATCGGACAGCCTAATTTGGGACCATTGCCAAAAGCAGAAGTCAACCCTTTCTTGATGGCGTTCATGTTTTTTGGATTTATAGCAGCTATGTTGGCTGCATTATCTTTCGAGCGATCAAACAGCAGCTTTTCTTTGCCTTGATAGTTTGGAATGAGCGACAAGGTAATGGAGACTTCATGTTTTGTATTATTGATGTCATGTTGAGCTACGTAAGTGTCTTTCATAAGTTCTTCAATGGTCTCTTTGTAGGCAATTTGCAGCTCTCCCAAATCCACATCAATCTTGTATTCACTGCGGATTCTCTCTTTAATGATATCAAGATGCAATTCACCCATACCAGCTAAAATTGTCTGCCCAGTTTCTGCATCATTGCTCACTCGTAAGCTTGGATCTTCTTTTTCTAATTCTTGCAGCGCTGTTTCCATAGCAGAGACGTAATTTAGCGAAGGAGGTTCTATAGAACAGAAGAATACTGGGTCTGGCACATTGGTTCCAATGGAAAATAATTTTTCAACATCTTCAGGACTGAAGTTAGTTTTATTTTCCATGTATTTCTTAGCTTCAGTAGCAGTAGACATTTTATTAGTCAACAAGTCACCGGTTATTGTATGTTTGAGACCTGTAACTGCTGCAATATTGCCTTCTCCAATTTCTGATATTTCTTCATAATCATCAGCATAGGCTGCATAAAGTTTCTGACTCTGTTCAACCTGCCCTCTTTGAATATTGTAAAGTTTTTGGCCTTTCGTAAAATTGCCAGTGTAAACGCGAAAAAAAGAGATCGGTCCCCTCTGTTTGTCGTGAATGATTTTAAAAACCCTTGCTGACAACTTGTCTCCAAAACATTGGTACATTTTTACAAACTGATTGTTACTTGGTGTAGGTAAGTACAAAATTACATTATCCATTAATGATTGAACTCCGATATTTTTGTAAGAGCTGCCTAGAAGTACGGGCACTCCTTTATTTGATAATGTGACCCTTCTTAAAGAATCAACTAGATCTTGACCTGACACTTTATCCAAAGAATCGTGTTCAATAACAGCATTGGCTAATTCATCATCTACACCAGACAATTTGTCAGTTAGATATCTACGACTCTCTAAAGCTTTATCCAATAATTCTTTACTCTCTTCTTCAAGTTTTGTTTTTGTAATGATCCTTCCAGTCGTTTTCTGATCAAAGACAAACTTTTGAAGATTAACAACATCTATAATTCCAGCCAGTCCACTTTTATCTTTGTATGGTAGTTGTACTGGAAATGTAAGAGCATCCAATTTTTTTTCAATAGATTTCAAACACATGTCAAAATTTGCATCAGCTCTATCCATTTTATTTACATACACTATCCTTGGTAATTGATACCTATCTGCTTGGCGCCAGACAGTTGAAGTCTGTGCTTCAACACCTGCACTACCATCGAGTACAACAACCACTCCATCCAATACACCAAGTGTTTGTTCAACACCCATAGTGAAATCTATGTGACCAGGAGTATCAATCAAGTTGAATCGATAATTTTTCCAGTCAAATGTGACTGCAGCAGAACAGATAGTAATTCCTCGCTGTCTTTCTTGATCCATGAAATCCGTGACTGTGTTACCATCGTGAACTTCACCCATTTGCCTTATAATACCAGAATAAAATAACATCCGTTCTGTTGTTGTTGTTTTTCCTGGAAAATGTAGAAAAAAAACATAATTAAATGTGGAACCTAACCTCCATGGAATTAATTTTAGAGTAATTTTAATATACTTATAACAGAAATTTCTATCAGATATAATGAACTATTATTCATTAATTTTTTATAATTAATAAACAATCAATTGCTTTTACCTGCGTCTATGTGCGCGAGTATACCGATGTTTCTTATTTTTTCGAGACTGCATTTTTCACTTGCAACCTTTGCTGCACTTTTATTTTGATGTAATGCACGTTTTCGTAACTTACATAATGATGTTTTTACAGCATTTCGAAGCAACATTGTTTTTTGCAACAAAACAATGTAATGTTCAGCATTTATTTAGATACACTTTACACTTTTGACGTAATACCGGCATCGTCTGAAACGTGAAATAACCCACGTGAGTTTAGAGTGCAGCAGACCATCAGTAGATAACTTAGGTAGAAATTTTGATATTTTTGATAACAACATCAATATTATAAAAAATGTAATTGTTTAATTAAAAAAAAGATTATTAAAAAATTAGAACAACCAAAAAATTCTTAGTGAACTTTAAAACAAACTAAAATTATATTTGTGTTGCCAAATAACTTCACTTGAAGTATAACAAAAACTGATGTATTTTTATAAAATATGTACAATGCATCTAATTTTAATAGTATCTCTGTTTAATAGTATCTTCATCATAGTACTGGTTGTATTTTTTCCAATCTCGTCTTCTCTTTGGATCCATGCTGCAATTTTTGGGTTTCATTGTGCCCATCAGTCCTTGAAAATACAAATTAAAACCAATGATTAGATAATTAGTAAACAATCAAATCTGTAGATTACACAAAGATATGAACTTACCAGCTTTGTGGGCCATAGTAACCATAATGCCAATTCTTTTTTGCTGTACGTAACATAAGCCTGTGATTCTTCGTGGTAACATATGACCAGTCGGCCTTACGAACTGCCTGAGGATGAGAACATCCTAAAAAAATAATTACATTGTTGTTTATACAATCATAATAAACTTTTATTTATAATCATATTGGTACTTGGTACTCACTGTGTGCTTTACATCAACTCCAGCGGAACACATAACACATGCTCCATTTTTAGTTTTCAATGTTAAATTACCTTCTGGATCTGGGTGCATAATACCTTCTATGATTGTTGTATTGCCCTCTTTTGTTTCTCTAACTGTAAAAGAAGAAATAATTTCATTCATTTGTACATTTTGAAATGATTATTAGTTGTCTAAATTAACCTAAATCGAACTTTTCTCAAAGTTCACTCAGAAAAGTTAAGTGAATTATTTGTTGAAGCAAAACAAAATGAATATTACTCACTCTCTTTCAAGTTTCTTGCTGCGGATAATGAAATACTCCTATGGATATCATTAAAATATAAACTTTTTGAAAAATTCGTAAACAACCGAGAAATTGCCATTGTTGTTGTTGAAAAAAGATATATTTGACGAAAGTGCTGATAAGGTTATGAAATCTGATCTACAGTGGATTGCTTAGTGCGAATAAATAATTAAGACTCTTCTGATTTGTTGACACTTGAACGTACTTAATAAGTAAATGAACAATTATTAATTTAACACTCCGTCCATTACATGCTTTCCGAAAAACGTCTGAACTATTTGCATCAGCTGATTGGCTTGTTCTGTTGGAACCAAAAATTTGTAGCGCGCGCAGACGCAGACAATTTAAAAATTGTAATTAATAATTATTTGCGTTAAGACGTGACAATAATTTTCATCGCTATGAGTTAAATAATTATTGTCAAAATTTCCCCACCGAGTATCCAATTTTTTATCCCTCGGCAGTGGGGCGATCTCATTGAAATAAAAATTGTTTGTTGTAAAAAGTGGAAAAATATAATGTAAAATGATGAAATTTTACGTTGAAAAAATTTGCGATAAATTCTGTGAATATAGAACTTCAAAAACATGATCAGAAATCGCTTTTTCGCATGACCATTTTTTTTCATAAAAAATTTAAGGCTAATCAAGCCGACTTGGCACACACTTCCTAAAGAAATTTTCTTGTGTTTTTTTTAAATATATAGTGGTTTTTTTGCGTTAGGTAAAATAATAACAAAGAAACCGAGAATGTAGTCTCATCGCACATATCAGAATGAAATAAATAAATGATTGAAAATATTTATCAGTCAGTAGTTTTTAATTATACTTACCATTCGTTGGAAATTATAATTATAATAATTTACTTTTAAAAATAAAAAAATTTGATAATCTTATAAAAGTTAATCTTCAGAAATTATTTAGTTCAGTGCAATTAAATTATTAATAATTTATTGACACTATGACCTAATAAACAAATGAACTATTTATTTTTAATTTACCGATCCGTCCATTATTATGCTTTTCAAAAAAGAAAAACGTCACACATCGCTGATTCGTAAATTCCATTTACTCGCAGCTGATTGGCTCATTCCGTCAGATTACCCAACGTCAATTCCGCGAGTAGGCGACGTGGCCGCGAAACTGCATACACAAAAAATAGCTCAGTGATTGATAATTGCCTGGAGAAAACAAAAGAGCTGTCATGTGAAATCGGGGATGTGATTTTTCCGACTCATTGCGATAATTTTATCTCGATAAAAGTTGAACTTTTGGTGTATTTTCGTCAAACAACTGCCTACGCCGGTCGAGAGAAGAAAATGGGTCTCTGCAAGTGTCCCAAAAGAAAAGTCACAAATCAATTTTGCTTTGAGCACCGTGTCAATGTTTGCGAACATTGTATGGTCACAAATCATCCTAAAGTAAGACTCTTTTGTTGAATTTCTCCATTTCTACATTAAACTGCAATTTAAATGACGCAAAAACTCAATAATGCATACTGTACATAACCAATATTTTCTTCTATCAGTTAATAGTTGTAATTATTATTTATCTAATCAAGGTCGTTCCACTTTGTTCGATCACAATACTCCTTATCCAACATTCAACTTTAATAATACGCATTTTGATGAGGAGATCATAACTGACTCGACAACATGTTTTTCTAGTGTGTGATCCAATCATATTTGCAATGGTTGCAAGATAGCGATTGCAATCCAATCTGCACATTCTGTAATGAAACACTGAGCAGCAGAGAATGTTGTCGATTAACATGTTATCATGTTTATCATTGGGCGTGTCTGGATGCTCACTGCAGAAGTTTACCAGAGTCTACAAATATTGCAAGCTATGTCTGTCCAACATGTAACAGTCGCATCATTCCACAGCCAAATTTGGTGTCTCCTGTAGCTGATGTGCTGAAAGAAAAGCTCAATGGAGTCAACTGGGCAAGATCAGCTCAAGGACTTCCTTTGGTAATGGAAAGCATTGATATTTTTAATAAAATTTTATAAAACATTCTAATTTCTACCGTATTATTGCTTTATAGTTGAGTTTTGATAGAGAAGAAAAGCCAGATCAAACTCGCAATGTTATGGAATCAGAAAGTACTCAGCAAAGCTCATATCAAAATCACGTTTCGACTTCACTGGCCACATCTCGAGCAAGTGGCACAATGACATCATCTAATACCAATACGAACAATGCCAATAATCAGAAAACGGGTCCACCTTACTCTGTTGTCAATATGGAATCAACCTCAGCCATGTCTAATAGTCCTACAGCAAGAAGAGTATTTGAAGCATACGACGATCCAAAGGACTTTTCCTTTGATCACGATGAGAACAAGTATCAAAGAAAGTCAGCGATAGAGTGGTTCTTGAGATGGTGGAAAATGATAACAAGAACTCCTGCTCGTAGAAGAAACACAGCTGGATCACTGCACAAACGATACGCTACTCTGGCTATTGTTGGAATTTTCTTGTTCGTCGCGATCATTATGTTATTCTCGTGGTTGGGAAGAATGGCAACTGATGGTGACCCTTCATACGATCCTATGAATAATCCCATGATTAGGGTGGGGAACGAGCATCAATCGAATTAATTGTATATATCGTGCTGTTATCGAGGTAAAAGTTTGTACTGTAAGAATGGAATAATGCATTTGCACATTGCAAAATTGTGAAAGATTTATTGTAATGATGAGGAAACGACAATTTTCTTTTTTCGTTGACTTGCCAACTGCACAAGTCGATAGTAATCTTTTTTAAAGTCTTTTTACATATTGATCTAAAAGACTGCGTGCAAGTAAGACCTGTTGGATTAAGAAAGATTAAGCAAATAACATACATATGTGTAACGTTATATTAAAGTAAACTAATTATAGTCTCATTTATTATTTGTTAAAGTATGTTAGAAAGTATAAAATTGTAAATTATATTCATTGTGATTGTATAATTTTTTTAGTCATTTTTTACCAGTACAATATCAATTGGAATTCACTTTTTAAATCGAAACACTTGAGACAGAGAGAAAAAGCGACATTTGTACGACGTGAAATCACATAAAAATGTTAAAATTATACATGTAGAGCAGTTACATACGTACAGTGGTAGTAACATCAATTATTGAATATGTACGCTCATTGTGGATTGTATCTGGTGGAACGTTTCAAAATAAAAGAATATTATTGGCATAACATTTCAAAAATTTGCTCTGATTGGCTGTTTTTAAAAACGTTCCACCAGATACAATCCACGGCGAGTGTACATAGTATAATAAATTGTACGCTTCGTAAACACTTGCACTGTAAAGAAACTGTAGAAAAATTGATTTATTTGAGTGGCATAAATTTTAAATTGCTTCATAAATATCACCAGTCTACTTTATTCAAATTCTATCTTTATAAAATCATGCAACAGCGGTTTATCATTTGTTTCGCTAAACTTGACTTTTCTTCGCGATTTTTAAATTACGAACTGTTATTAAAAAAAAGAGAGCTATAGTTTTTCAAATGCGTCGTTAGTTTTTTTTCATTTTTTACTTTTTTTTAAATTGTTTAGTATTATCAAAAATTACACTATAGTTAATTTATAACAAATGAAACTTAACAAATCATAGCGCATATCAGAATTCTGATGATAAAAGAACAAACTGCAGCCTAAACAATAGTTCAAAGTTCAATTTGTGAGTATCGACAGTAGACGGAGATAGAAGATCGTCTGCATATCAAACGTGAGATCTCTTACGTACACTTGAATTCTTATATACCTCAGAAGAAGCGAAGGAAAGCCAGACGAGTAGTAGAACTAAAAACGAGCTGGCTCTGAGGACATGGAAAGAGTGGGGAGTAGCCTGTCGAGTTGGTATATACCTACAAGAATATTTTTTTTGTTTTTGGGTCTCATGGCATTCGACTCTGAGTCTTCGTGCGCGTCGTTAGTTTTTCATTTCTTTTCAACGCGCGAGCGATTTTTTTTTTATTTTTCACCCGAAGCTTCAATCACAATTTCAAATCGAATTTTCGAAAAATGTCCTGCTGTGGATTCATCAATGTCCATTCAAGTCGCAGATGGCATTTCGGAGCGATTCTGACAGTTGTCGCCCTAGGTAAAGATCTATTTGTATATATAATGTACGTTATGTACCTCACGCGTTTGTTAAAGATTCATATACCTCAACGCAGGAAACTACAGCTCCACTTTCCATCGCGTTGTCAGTTTTTGTAAGTCGAGCTCGGGATCCCGATTAAAAGTTTGCCGGTGTATGTATACATATAGCGCGCGCTGTGTAAAACAGGTGCTTCCGAGTATATGTTTACTTTTATATAAAATTTTTCGCCACTGTTATCCGTAATATTTATATTTATCTCGTTCAATAAAAAATTGTAGAAAAAAAAAATTAGAAACTCAACGTTGTCGTCAATGTACACATTTTAACGAAGCTCCTCGCACTCTTTCAACTCGGGGAGGTAAAACTTTGAAAAGTACCTCGACTTAACGAGTCTTCCGCCTACTTCCCAAATTGAACTTTCCGCGAGCCTGCACGAGTTTACGTCTCGTTAACGACGTCTAAAGAGGCAGTCACCGGACCTCTCTGAAAATATAAAAGTAAAAACGAAAAAAAAAAAAATTTCTTCGCAGGAGGTACATATCGTTTGTATAGCTCGTGGAGTGCAGCGCGTCGTCGAGTTTTAGCCCAGAAACAAGTGGTCGCAATTACGGGTTGCGATTCCGGATTAGGCTACAGTCTTGCGTTGCATTGCCACGAGCAAGGTGCAACGGTGATCGCTGGTGTGTTGCAACGTAATGGTCCTGGTGCCTTGGATCTTCGTGAAAAAGGTGTCAGAGTTTTGGGGTTGGATGTCACCGAGGAGGATAGTATACAGACTTTTGGTAATGAGTTGACGAGGATGTTGAACGACGAAGAATTGGGTAAGATTAATAAAAAAATTTTGATGACTCGCGTAAATCAATTACTCTGTAGTTTTATTCCCTAAGTCGATATTTCCGCAGATTTTATAATGTTGTTATACAAATAAGAGTTATCGCGCATGCTATGCTAGATAAGCTTAATATGCGATGATTGTATTGAACAAAAATAGATTATATTTCGTTAATTATTTTAGATTGATTACAACATAGAGGCTATAATTTTCTAAATTCTAACGAAAACTAGGATTTTTTCTCTGTCGAGTACCCTATCTAGCCGACTTTTAGTTGCCACTTGTATCATTCCATCGAAATTCCTAGTCTTATCACCTGAACACATTTTCCCTTTTCTTCAATTAAGAGCTGTGTATTTCATTTCTTCCCTTTTCGTCATCGACATGGTATGCACTCACCTGATTTTCGACTAAATGGGCTTCATAATAACTTAGCCCACGGTGATAAGCGTCTTTCATAAAAAGTAATAATGCAATCGGAACTCGATAATTAGAAAATATTCTCAAAAGTCCTGAAAAATCGTAAATTTTTTGATAATTCTCGCGGTGCGACACTTGATTATGTTTTTTTTTATTATAAAATTGAAAGAACTACTGACAATTCCATCAATCCATATCTTCATTACATTAATATCGTTTTAATTTTATAATTAATCTCATCCATCAGAATCATTTTGTAAAATTTTTTTTTCATTGATTAGTTCGCTTACTTAACAAAAAAATTCACGCTCACCAATAAAAGCTTTGAATAACTTGCTCGCAAGAACTACGCGCTTTGGTGAACAATGCCGGCGTGATGATATTCGGCGAATTCGAGTGGCAGTTAGCGAAGCAAGCAAGGCAGCAAGTAGAAGTCAATTTCATCGGCACGATGTCGTTCACGAGAGAACTATTGCCCCAGCTGAGGAAGCATCGCGGTCGAATTATCAACATCACGAGTCACTGCGCCCTCGCGTCGCTACCCGGTTTGGCAGTTTACGGCGCCACCAAAGCAGCTTTACGAGCTTGGACGGACTCGCTGAGGGTTGAACTTGCCAAGTACGACGTCAGCGTCGTCAATTTTATACCTGGTAAGGATCGAAATATTTTTGGTTTTAAAATTTATATCGCTTCATTTATTATTCAACAAATATATGCATTTGATACAATAGTTCTGCAGTTTTCTCATGCAAAATCTCACTTTCGTGGAGAATGTCATATCGAACAATGTGTTTTTTTTTTCTTCGTATAGGTTCCTTTCCAAACGAGAGCAACATATTCTCACAGCAGTCGCGTCATTTCGAGGAGATGCGCGCCGGAATGAGCGAAGAGGCGCGACTGTTTTACGCCGACTACTTCGACAGATACGCCGGATACTTGAATGCTCTGGCCAACGACAATGGCTTACGTCGTCTTAAGAATACTAAACTTTATGAGATCTTCGATGATGCTCTTCTCAGTCGACGACCCTCGGCTATCTATAAGTTAGTAGCTCTCTCTCTTTCTCTCTGCAAATGCCAAATTTCATTGTTATTCGAGAATTACGGTGAAATTATAGATGAATTGGGAGAATTGAATTCGAGCACTGTTGAGATAACGATAGAATTTCATTTTATGGATCGAATAAAAGTTTATTTTGGAGTTTCGACGTTGTTTTAATTTTAACTAAAAAATTATTTTTTTCAAAAATTGTTTATTCGGTTTGCTGATGAATCATCGTTGTAAGAAAAGACATTGAAATTATTTATGTTTCGTTGATTCAATTATGTCGTATATTCATATACATATGACTCATTAATTTTATTGTTCTTCTGAATTATGAATCGTTTTCCGAATCATCAACCACTCAACTAAAACTTTGGAAAACGAAATTCGATTTATCGTAATTTTTTTCAAATGTTTTATCGTATACTATCCGTGAAAAGTGGAATGTAATATTTGCCAATGTGTCGCGAAATAAAAATTTCACACTCGACCATATAAAGAATTATATCTAGATATCTAACTTTTGATAATAATCGATGTCGCTCGATAATAAAGTCCATCGAATTCAATCACCCAACAATGTAATTCCTCGGCGATAAAGAATTAAAAAAAAACAGGCGAATCGGAAACAGTTACCACCACTTACCAAAGACACATGTATATATATAACAACTATTGTATTTGCACAGGTGTGAGCCGTGGCGATATACTTTTTATCACGCGCTCTTTCGTATCACGCCAACGCCACTTCGAGATTGGCTGGTCGAGAGATTCGTGCAGATGCCAAGCTGGACAAATGGCAAACGATGAACTGAAACGAAGACGCTTGCGAGCTTGCAGACTTATGATGATTCATCTCCTCTTTTACTCTAGCCTATATCTGCGGCGATGCTGCTGCAAATTCAAGGATATGATTTTAGCTGCGATATGCTTGCTGGAATTTATTATGATTTATACAAGTTTTTGGAAATTTTTTTATTAATCATGCGTGTATTCTCTTTGTGCGCTATCAAATTGTAAGCGTGTTTTTATGACTGCAATTTTTTTTACTAATGAAAATAATTCTTAGTATTATACTTTGTAACAAAGTGTAAGCGTTTTGTAAAGATAAGCGACGTATTTTTTCACGTCGTTGAATAAAACAATGCGAGTAATTGTAATTCGTGGATATCAATGAAATTTTTTGCATTATTATTCGTCACGTTCGCCGAGATTTGCAAAAGAGAGAAAAGATTCGATTTAAGATCTGCGGAAATTTCATATCGAAAGTTATTTCTTGATATTCGCATGAAAAATAAAAGCTGTTGAGCTCGTGACAATACGATTTAAAACAAGAAAATCAAGATCGGCACGTCTTCTCCCAGTATCAATCAGAGAGAATATAAGCATTAATCACGAAGGTGATTCGATCAAGCAGCCACGCAAATTGAAACCACTAAATCAGCTTTATCTTTAAAAACAAGTCTCTCTCTCTCTCTCTCTCTCTCTCTCTCTCTCTCTCTCTCTCTCTCTCTCTCTCTCTCTCTCTCTCTGTCAGAACGA
>JAWWMK010000032.1:6225848-6249150 GCA_035047105.1 Galeopsomyia nigrocyanea | reverse complement strand
TCTCTCTCTCTCTCTCTCTCTCTCTCTCTCTCTCTCTCTCTCTCTCTCTCTCTCTCTCTCTCTCTCTCTCTGGCAGAACGAACTCCACAATACGATGCACGACATGAGTCACATATATACAATCAAACGTCTGATACACACGTCGCATAATATATTGTTAGTCCGCGCTCGACCGTCGCGTACTGCACACCAACACTTTTTTTTCTTCCACATATTATTAGAAGTGAAAGGGAAGCACGCTTAGGAATGTAATTGTTTCTTTTTTTTTTTAACGCAGTCGGGATCGATAACAGACAATTACACACTTGCGCGTAAGACGATCGCGCGAGGAAAAGAGCGAGAGAGAAAGATATAGTTACGTGAAAAATTATCGGACACAGACAACGTCTTTGGTCGCGCTGATTAGATATAGGCCGGGCCTTAAATACACGTTGCACGACTGTTGACCTGTGTAGACTGTTTTCGACGCTGACTTGTGAAGAAACGAACGAGTTTTAAATATGAAGTTCTTCTGTGGTAAGTTGATTTTGTTTTTTTTTTTTTCGTGATTTCGCATTGTTTAATCGCATCGAGTTGCTTTACGAATGATTAATGCCGATGGATTTTTCATTTTGGCGTGAATTTATTTATTTTATCGAGACATTATTCGTTTTGAATTATTGTCGGGAAATTCGTTTACAGTTTATATAGTCCGCAGTAAAAGCTATTAAAGATAACATCGAAATTTTGCACAATTCTTCGAATATAATGTTGTCCGAATAAATTGAACGTCACGTAGCGATAATCGTGAATTCGAAAGTGGCTGCTTTAATTGCAGAGTGCCGATATTTATTGCGCGAGAATTTCTAATCAGAGAAAAAAAAAACACTCGACTTTGATAATATTTTCACCATGTTTATTACGAATCTTTCTCACAGTTAATGAGCAAGCAATCCCTAATCGCAAAAAAAAAAGAACATTCGGCATTGATAATATTTTAGTTAGCGCTGGAATGCTCATTTCGTAAGCCGAATAATGTCAACGACGTTCCAAATTTGTTTTGGCCTTGGATAATCATGGTAATTTTCTTTTAAGGATTTATTATCGCTGCATTCTTGGTGGCATTGTCGAGCCAAGCGACACCAATCAAGCCGTGCGCTGATGGAGCTCTACCCAAGGAAGTCAGAGTCGACGGTTGTAACAAACTTCCTTGCAACCTCGTCAGAGGTAAAAATGCCACTGCTGAATGGGACTTCGTCGTCAGTAAGTTGACCTTCTAATGTTTTTTTCTTAATTTGGACTTTGAGTGAAAAATATATATATTAACGTCATTTTTCGTTTTTGTGTGCGTAAGATGTTATCAGTTTTGTGTAATTGACGAACACGAGTAGTAAACTGATAACATCGTGCGTAATTGTCAGACACGTTGTGGAAGTAGTTTTGGAAAACTATATTACTGCACGAACTTGAATGAGACAAAAATTCCCTTTTTTTTTTGTTGGAGTTGATAAAAAGTAGTCTTATGGATTAGCAAATTAGTCAATTATCCTCCTTGATAACTGTAAATTACGTACCGGTAATTGCCATTGCAATAATATTTCTGTTTGTAACCAAACGAAGTGTTCCGCGATGACAACATTTCTGACGAAATTGTTTTCCCAAGCGAAGACTTGTTAAACCAATAAAAAAATAATAATTTCAAGAATTTACTTTTACAAACTAAAGATACGAATTCATGATTATTGGCAAACAACCCTAATGAATTCATTCGCATTACAGAGGAAGACACGAAGATACTGAAACCACGCGTTCGCGCAACAGTGTTCGGCGCAACAGTCGACTACCCGTTCCCCCAGAAAGACGCCTGCGAGACATTGAAAAATGCCAAATGCCCATTGGACAACGGCGAAGAGGTCACCTATCAACTCAATATGCCCGTTCTCAAATCTTATCCAAGAGTATCGCTCACCATCGAATTCTCTTTCCTCGACGAAAACGGCAAATCCGTGGTCTGCTTCAAGCTTCCCGCCAAAGTTACCGACAAATGAATCATCTTCCAAGATTTTTTTTTTTAGTTATTCATGACTGACTCCTTACTAGTCGATTATAAGATCGTACGTTACTTATATTTTATTTTAATGTACAGATTTGTAAAATTATATTATATACGCGAGTGATCGTCGAAAAAATGTATATACAAGCAAAGTATAAATTTTTATATCTCGCACAACATCGCGTTTTGTAATCTTTCCGTATCAGTCCACACGTACTGCTGTATATTTTCGTTTGTAACACCTGCGTGCCATCGCCTGGATTTACACTAATATCTCTCGAGTGATCTAAGCGCAATAACTTTTTTTCATTTTCGTAATCTCCCGCGAAGCGACGAAAATATTCCAAAAGATATAGAGTTTCAAGCTTGCGCTTGTGACGCCGCTTTGTTTTTTCTGATTATATCAAGCGAGTAAGGAGCGCACAGTCCAATTAATTAGCTCGAGACACAACTAACTACGTAAACTCGCTTTATTACGCAACGACAACGACGACGAGGCAAAGTACGTTATATTAGAGAGGAAACGTTCTGTCTTTCTCGCAGACAAGGAAGTAAAGAAGTTTAAGATAGATATTTGCGAAAATGAAGTTTTTGTAACAAGCAGAAATCTCGTTTGTTTTTTTTTTTAATTTTTGGGTAGAAAATTTGGAAGATTCTAACGAGAATGTGTGTGTGTGCAGGGGCGTAGAAAATTTATACGAGAGATCGAGCGAAAATAGCGAGAGAACATTATTGCCGTATAAGGGTAGCTCGTTAAAGGCGTTCAGTGATGTATGCGCTTGAAAACTTGCGGGGAGAGCTTTCCCTTTAAATCTTTCTCGGTTCTCTAACGAGTGATTTACGCCGATATTGGTTTTATTACGAAAATCCACGAAATTATTTCCATTCTCTCTTTCTTTTTTTATTATGCGGAGTTTTTTTTTCCGATAAGTTATCTTTGCAATTACTCGGTAATCCGCTTTTCTCTCTCTCGACGATTTTACTTTGAAATATCAAATATTGACTTTTTTCCTATATCCCATTTTTTCCGATCCATCGAGTAAACTAAAGCTCTCGAGATGCATCATCAGAAACTCGGAATCCTGAAGGGTTAGCGTGTAGTTTTATTTTTTATTTTTTCGTACGCTTGACCCACATGTTCCTGCGCATCGATCCAAACCCCCTTTGCGCCAACGACCGATTTAGAGAGGACATACTTATCTCTTTTTTTTTTTGGTCGTCTCTAACATTCTTCTTTCGCTTTCGCTTGACTTTGTTATACTATCGCTTTTGATAAATGTGAGCTTGTTTGTTTGTTCTTCCGTGACGAACTTTTTTTTTTTTGGAGAATATATTTGCAATTCTGTTCTTCATTGCTTTTGCGATTTATATATGTGGTTATTTCACGACTCGCCGAACTTTGATCACGCTCGATGTCAATAAAGATAAAACCGCATTCGCAAAGCAAAAGATCACAAAAGAGAGAAGAAGTATGAAACGCTCTCTGACAATCTGGTTTCAATAAAAATCCAATCTCTTCGCAAAGCAGGTCAAAGGAGAGAGAGAGAGCTTAATAGAAAAATGCCTCTTGAAAAAAAAAAAGAATTTTCAAATTCCAAGCTGTAATTGTGATAAAGGATTTTATCAAAGTCTGTCGAAATACTAATTTAAATTTAAATTCATCACGATGCACTTTGACTTATAAAACGGCTAAAAACTTTTTTAATCTTCCTCAGTATTATGAATAAAAAAAAAAGTGAGGAAACTATTCCGTTACATCTATATTACAACGCTATATTTTTTTCCATTATCCACAAAAGGCCACACAATACACGTTCTCTATATCGAGTATACCATTAGTCCGATAAACTATAGACAACAAAAAATCCAACAAACCGTGGGTAATTTACCCGTCGCTATATTGCTAATAAAGCGAAAGCTCGGTTTAGCGTGATAATCTTGTTTAACAAGGTTACCGCGAGCGCCGATAGTTATCTACGCGAGCGTACAAACATTGATTAACTCCGTGGTTCGTATATATGTGGATGTGGATCGATATAGAAAAATTTGGGCGATTTGTTGGCATGGCAGAGACCAATAAATGTCCTACTATATACTGCGGAATCGGCGACCTTCGGACAAAGTTGGCGAGCTTTCTCTCTCTCTCTCTCTCTCGGGGGGCAGATTTTCACTGCGAATATATACCTACGTCCACGTAGCTTCCAAAGCAGCCAAATGGAATTCTAATGCATTGTGACGTCGAGGCTTGGCGACAGATGCAGTTTACTGCATACTCGAGATTACTACGTCTCCTCTGCAAGCTCATTTTCCACATGCCTGTTTATGATGTCGTTTTTCTTTTTATAGGCGAGGTTTCATCGACTTTTGCGTTATGGATTTAATTAACTTTTTTCTGGGTTTATTAAAAATGTTTTTTTTTAACTGAAATTTTTATAAAATTGATGGAGAAGTGTAAATTTAATTTATACAATTGCATGCCAATTAGCGTGAATTGTGAATATTTTTTTTATTATTTAATGAGGATTACAAAGTTTACGCTTGATGAGTTTACCAATAGTAATTCCATAACACGAGGTAAATCAAAGGACGTCAATAATTAGTAGAAAGTACGTACGTACGATGCGACAGGAAGTTACTTGTTCCGTGCGTATATACGTGTATACCCGTGTTATAACTTGGACACAATAAACTCTCTATGTACATGCAAGTTTCCCATGGTAATTATCGTTGCATCTGTGCAAATAAACGCAGTGAGGTAAAATATTGCAGAACTGAATAAGCGAAAAATAAAGTTCACTTTTCGTTCAACTTTCTGTCAACTCATTTAATATAATTTATAAAATTTTAGCGATGACGCGTGAAACGACAATTTTCTGTATTCCCCCAGAGCTCACGAAATCGAGCACGAAATTCCGAGCAACGTGATAAGACTTCGAAAATATACTCGAATCAAGTAAGCGTGTGTGGAAACTCAATGGAAAATGTTTTTGCCCTCACGATTCCCACATTATCGTTTGTCACCTGGGAATTACGACTCCTCGCGATATTTTTCTGTATATAAAACCGTAAAAATCAACGAGATCATCATTAGTCTGTCGTCAAAACTCGTCTGTATATAGTGATCGAAGTACTCAACTGTGAGTATTTAATAAATTTACATTACGAGTTATATATCGAAATTACAATTCGAACAGCTTACACCATCAACTAATTAACGATATTATTGATGTTTCAGTGCTGGTCTGCAATGCCTCGTACCACTTGCCAATTATTCAAATGGCTGCTGCAACTATCGCTATTGATCGTGGCGGCGTCGGCAGCGGCGACAAGTTCGGAACTCGACGAGTACAGTTATCAAGTTCGGAAAGTAAGGTTCACGGCACTTTATCTACCCTGATTTATTTCGCGATCGAAGTTTCTTCCTGCTCGAAGTGTTCTCGTTCGATCATCTGAGATATGGCTCGTTCAGCAGTTTATCAATTCGACTGGTTATTAACGATCTACAAAGATGAGAAAGCGAGTAAGCAGTGGTTTTCGTGGGTTCTTTTGCCAGGTGATACTCTGCTGATGGGAGATACGCAGAGACAGCGAAATGTCGATAAGTTGACGTTCACAGGCTATTCACATTTAAATGAGAGTCATCAGAGGTATACTTTTTACGAATACGACATTGATAGTAGAGTTACAACGGTGCTTGAAGTATCGATGTATTCGATGGAAAAAAGAGCAGTGATAGCAGATCAGATATTTTAACGAATAGTGTTGAAGACACTTGCGTGTTTGGATTCGAGGGGAAATGCAAGCGCTTTATCAATCCGGATATGTTCGATATCGAACTTGAATTCAAAAATTTATCAAATGATGGGAATTCTATCGTTGATGAATTTTCAATCGTAGGCAACGGTGCTAATAAAGTTTCAAAGGCAGTGTTGTACAATAGAAATACCAAACTCGAGAGGGAATTGCGTTATTTTAAAAACACCAGTGTAGGGGTTGATTTGTTCTTATCTTGTCGCAGCATCTGCTAGAAATTTGATCAATCGATACACTGTTCGCAATTTGACAAGAGTAGCGAAATACTATTTGATAAGACTGTGACTTTCTCGGAACCAATTGAGATTGTCTCGGTGAAAGACTTGCGACGACTTGCGACTTGGAAGAATTCTGTTGATAACGAAAACGTCCAATACGATGTACTCAACTGATATAAGGAGCGATGTTGCAGCACCAACGTCTCGCGATATCTCCAAAGATTTTACTGGTTGCGATCTTTCTGACGATCGATATTTGACCTTCGATGCACGCGAATTCGAGGATAGGATGGTTGTCGAGTTCAGGAATGGCAGTACGTATACTTTCAAACATTTTGCTATCAATAGTTATCGAGATAATGTAGCGATAGATAGGACTGCAGACGATGACGAGGTACTTATGGGTAGAAAAAAATTCGACAATTTCTCGATGTAATTTAATGCGAATAGTTGTGTAAGAACTAGTACAAATACACGAAAGTATTATTCGAGCGAGTCTACTATTATAATTTATTAAAGTGGTTGCCTTACTTTCCATTATGTCTATGTCTGAAAGTATTATATTTTTTGTAAAAAAATGTTTTCAGTAATAAAAGAACGAAACTACATTTAGTGTTTTAATATTTACTTCCCCTATTTTCATCTTGTTAATTAGATGTAATTAACAATTACATTGAACTCTGTAGAGTAAATTGTTGGCACGATATGTAGTTCGAATGAGGGAAAAACATTATTTTTTTAAAGCAAGAAGTTTTTACCCTTTTAAAAAATCGATGGCCGGATGTTGGGAAGCATTAAAAGCCGTCACGCGATTGGAAGCATTAAAAGCCGTCATGCTTATTATAGTTTTACTTGAAAGGTGTGAGAAGTTGGTTTTATAAAAATAAAAATTAAATAAATCTTCGATAAAGCTTCGAATAAGATTAAAAAATCTTTTGCAAAGCTTCGAATAAAATTTAAAAAATCTTCAACAAAGCTTATAAAATTTTTTTTAAATCTACGAAAAAGCTTTGAATAAGATTTAAAAAAAATCTTCGGAGCAGCTTCGAATAAGTTTAAAAAAATCTTCGAAGAAGCTTTGAAGAAGATTTAAAAAATCTTCGACAAAGCTTCGAATAAGATTAAAAAAATCTTCGGAGAAGCTTCGAATAAGATTTAAAAAATCTTCGAAGAAGCTTTGAATGAGATTTCAAAAATTTTCGACAAATATTCGAATAAGATCTAAAAAAATTTCGCCGTAGATTCAAATAAGATTTAAAAAATCTTCGACAAAGCTTTGAATAACATTAAAAAAATCTTCGAAGCAGCTTCGAATAAGTTTAAAAAAATCTTCGAAGAAGCTTTGAAGAAGATTTAACAAATCTTCGACAAAGCTTCGAATAAGACTAAAAAAATTTCGGAGAAGCTTCGAATAAGATTTAAAAAATCTTCGAAGAAGCTTTGAATAAGATTTCAAAAATCTTCGGCGAAGCTTCGAATCCCCTTTAAGAAAACGATGGCCGGATGCTGTGAAGTATTTAATGACGTCAAATGGTTTGTTGATGTTTTTTTGTTTATTATAGTTTTATTTGGAATTTCTGAGAGGTTGCGTTTGGTATGCACATCAGCTGGAAAAATTATTCAAAGCGCGCTAAAAAAACGCTAGTTAAAAAAAAATCTCAAAAAGTCACGAGTGCCCACAACAAGCGGTGTGACTAATCCCGAATACCGGGTCAATGAAATGAGAAATACTTGCGCGGAGGTTAATTTAAGCGTAATTAAACTACACTGATAGACACTTCCCCCATCAGATATGCTCCATTTATATTTTTATTCACAAGCAGTTTTTTCTGGTCTTCCATCAGCGTTTCATGAATAATAAATTTACGAATACGTAACAGCTCCTCGCCTACTAACAAATTAGCGAGAAAAACTCATAAACAACGCGATAATTGTTGCGTTTCATTGGATTTTTGACATGTTTTATGAACGGAACTTCCTTTGAAAAAGAGATTATCGCGTCAAAAAGATCGTTATACGTTTCATTGCGCGTTACATCACGTAGGATATAATGATTATTTGAAGTTTAAAAATATTCGAAAAATCAGCTTGCCGAAGAATGCAGAAGTATACATATTTATGACTCGGCAAAAAACTAATAATAATTCTTTGTTCAAAAGAATACGCGCAATAAAGCAGCCACATCGCGATGAAACTATAACGCAGTATTATCAAATTGAAACAATGACTAAAGATTTCAAACGTGCTTGAATTAAATTTTGAAAGTATATCTCCTTAAAAAATCGAAAGCCGAGGAAAAACCCAACTCTCGATTTTTCCTTGGTCCCGCGTATTTTACATGTGCGTATCGCGAGTCTATATGTAAGACAACGGCGTGTGTAGCTAAAAAACCGGTGGAAAGAGTGAGCGAGAGAGCGAACACCATGAAAAAAAAGGAAGAAAGAGAGGGGGGAACTCGATCGTCCATCTCTCTCAGTCCCCCTGGACGTTAACATTCTTTGTCGCGCTCGCTCTCTCAGTATATATATAGTAAGGAAAAATAGGGGGGGGGGGAGGGGGGAATTGGTGAACCTGCGTTCGAGCCGGCCACGGAATGAGTAAGAGAGAGAGAGAGAAAGAGAGAGACAGTCATCACATATACACAGGCGTGCCCCGCGCAGAGCGACCGTAACGTTCGCCACGATGATACGATGCGTGTGCGTATTTATGTAGTGACCATCGTGTGAGCGAATTTTTCTTTCATAAAAAAAAAACACACATTTTTTTGGTACTACAGCTGCATATAGTGTAAGTTTTATACTGTGAGGATCGGCGAGCAGAGAAGTTCCCTCGTCTTCGAGTGCGCGTTGCAAGCGTGCGGTTCTTGATTTCTCTCTCTTTTTTTTTTGTTTACCTCTACAAAAAGGAGAGAGTGGTGCTTTTTTTGAGGTTATAAGCCGATCGAGCGCGACCGGCCAACGAACTCGCTGGAGATGGCGTCCAAGAAAAGTGATGTCTACGACGTGAGTACCCTAGGAGATGATGCTCCCTATTGCTACACATCGTTTACAAAACTTTTGTTACACGTACACATCATACACGTTTACACACTAAATGTATACCTTCGATTACACACGTCGTGTAGGTAATGCCCAGTGAATCGCGGGCGTGGCACCTTTCCCAAGGCCAGTGAACACTACGTGGACGATTGTCGTTTACCTATGGACCGAACGTCCCTGATGATACCACGCGAGGTTAGGTGATGTGTTCTGTTGTATATATATATATATATATATATATATATATACAATCTTCGATTCGTTTAATCGAGCGCGAGAGGTTTGGAAATCGTGCGTCGTCGCTGCGCGCTCGATGAGCCACGCCAGGGCTGTCGCTTGGAAACCACACCCTGTATATAATGATGTGCATTCGATTTTTTTTCTTGACTCACCGGTGTCCCTATTTTTATTCTTTATCCCTGCAATTTTTCGGGGTTTTAGTTCTGACGCGACTGTTTCTCTTTTAGATTTCATGGGCAGGGTATTTTCGGGAGGAAGGTGGTATTTTTAATTTCATTCAGTCGCGAAAGATCTTGGCGGTTTTTTTCAAACGAGTTTTTCTATTGACGTAGATGGGCGATAGGAAATTTACTTGGGAACGAGTGTTGTGCAATTTAGGATTTGGGGAATTCTAGCAGACGGTGTTTTGATAGTTTCGAGGTAACTCAATTATTTCTCAATGTTCTTGTTGATCTCCGGCAAATCTAATGATAGTAAAACCAATGGGACTGATACACTTTTTATTGAGATTTTTTTTGTGTGTGCGAGAATGTATACTTAACAGAACAATTATATTTTAATTACTTTCGATAATGCATTATTTGATATCGATGAGTAGTTATAAATAATTACAAATGCTCTCTTTTTCCTTCATATAATCTTCATACTGTTCTATTAAATCGTAACCGAAGCATTTTATTATTCCTCGATAATAAGAAATACTTTACTTTTTCTCGTGTTATTTCTATCGTGCAAACATATATATATTTCAAAACGAATATACAATTTTTATTTTCGATTCCGCATCTATACCCAACGGAAAAAAAGAGAGTTGACGCAATCTCGAAAAAAATGCTCAAAGCGTGAAAAACGTGACACAAAATCCAATAACAGGATCAAAACGAGTCGTATGCGAAAAAAAAAATCACGTTTTCTATAGCAGAGGGAATAAAAAAATACACACACGCACGCGTCTCTCGATTTCGCCGACGCGAATGCACAGCTGTTTTTTTTTCGGAGAGTATATGTGTAGTAGCGTCGCGCCCGTCAAAGTGGGTCGACAACACAGAGAAAACGCCCGTATGTATGTATATGTTTTTGTCGAAATAAAAAGGAGAGACCTCACACCTTCTATACTACTGGTGTGTGTTTCACCTAACCTCAACGACGACGGACGACGCGCGCGCTGACGTCATCCTCGTTGGCTCGTATAATATACACACGTACGCGACGATGTTGACAGGTGTTTTCATATAAGAGACCCTATAGTGGGGGAGTGTGAGGACGGTTTTTTTTTTCATATTTGTGGATTATACGTTTTGCGGGGGGTGTGCGTGTGTTTGAAGAGTGATTCAAATTGTAAAAGCGATTTATCCGACATTCGCATTTATTTATTTTTTTAAATGCATTTTTGGATGATTGATCGAGTAAGAATGTACACTTATATCAAATGAAAAATGATAACGTGTTCTCCTAAAAACTCATTACGACTTCCTCTCACAGTATGACTAATCGAGATTGAGAGAGAGAGAAGAAAAAAAAAAACGTGAGTAGTTTAATGGTCGGCGGCCAATTGTTTAAACTGGACGCGCGCGCTATTAGAACGAGAGCTTTGACTTTGTTTCGCTGTCCCGAGAAGCTGTCGTTGTAAATGCAGTGCAATTTACAAATGACGAATTGTGTATGTATGTATGTATGTGTGTGTCTGTCTGTGTTGCTGGAAATGGTTATTTTTGATTCATCTAATAGTGCCTTCCGGATTTCATTTTAAGCTTAATTCGATGATAGGTAGTTTGACGAGTGACTTTTTGAAACATTGAAGAAGTGAAGGGATATCGTAGATTATCAAGGCTTTCGTGTCTAGTTCAAGGTGAAAACCTGCTCAATATTCGTAACACGTTCGATTTTTTTTCTTCTTCAGAAATAATCAGTTTCTTTTCCGCGTGCCAAAACTATATACTCGATGGAAAAAAAAGAGAAACGAAGGTATATTTGAATAATCGAAGCGAACGTTAAAGGAAAAAAAAAACGAAGGGTCCGTAAAAATGTAAATCTGTGTCACGGTCTCATGGGATGTCGTTATCGAAATATATATCAGCAGGTTATTGGCTTTTGATTAACATCCCTTTTCGTTTGATATGGTTTCGAAAATTCGTCTCGGATTATCAATAATAGAAATAGTCAATTAAGAGTTGTATATACGTATATAGTTTGATCGATCGTATGAAAATACAATTTATTCCGTTATTGACTCAGTCGAGTGTGTGTCAAACACGTGGGGATTTACTTACTTCCGTATCGGCGCGTGTACGTGTCGCGTTCGGGGCAAACATTCAGAATCGAATCTTCGCCCCATATATATAATACGAAAAAAAAAAGAAAGATAAAAACAAGATTTACCCACACAGAAAATACACTTCTCGTATAATTTTCGCGAGCGAAGAAATTTTTTTTTTGTCTTTTTCCTCGTCTGGCAAACTGCCCATCGATCAATCGGCGCGCAAGCTCAGTTGGAAAGCTTTAGTTTCGTATATACCATTTGAATAAGCTTTTTTTTTATGGGGGGTTAGTTTCCGTGTTTTGTTTTTCTTCTTCTACCACTGCATTGGACAGACCATTGTTTCGCGTATATGTGTGTGTTTGTGTGCGCCCCCGATCTGCTTTTGTTGGGTGAGTGGAATAGGACTGTCTATTGTGCTTGAATTCTATTGAGAGTCACGATCTGGAATTGTAGATTCCGAGCTTTTTTTTTTATTTTCAATATTTAGAGGGGAAAAATATGTAAAATGTGTTCAAGGCAAAATTTTAACGTTAACGAACTATTTTTTTTACATTATTAGTGCTTTCGCCAAGGAGGGAGGGTTCGCCACGTCGTTAATGAGTATCCGTCGTAAATATAAACGTTAATCGCCGCTAACGAGCACTAATAACTCGCGCGAAAGAATATATGGGCCATTACAATATCATATTCTTAATACGCGTTCTTTTTTTTCTTCTTCTTTATCTCTCGAAAAATCATGCCGCGAAAAAATTTGAGAAAACTTCCTCTGCTTTTTTTTTCCCTCTTGTCTCTTTCTTTTAGTGGACTTTTAAAGACGGAACGAGCGCGGAGATCGTTACACGTAGCAGCGTGTTAATTGAAAAGTATAGTACGGGAATAGCTTCTTTTTTTTTCTTCCTTTCTTTTTATCGTTCGATGTGTGCTGTTGCAGCTGCGAAATTATAGAATGAAGGCGAGGCAGAGGAAAAAAAATTTTGGTCGATAATATCGGCTAGAAATAAACTCGTCTACACGATAATCGAATTCTAATTATAATAGTGTTGAGTTTATTTTAGATCTGTGCAGCTCGCAAGGTTGCATCGGAAATTGAAAAAAAAAAAAAAATTATTGAAAAATTTTAATGCATGAAATAAAAACTAATTGAAATCGAGCTGTACGGGAGACTTCCGCGAGTGATACGGGCCTGCGAAGAAGTGCATTGACGACAAGCCTCGTCGGTCGCTCGCGAGATAACGCCACTTGTAGTCTCTTTTGCCCGCGACTTGACTATAATACCTCATACATAACGTGCGCGCCCTAATGTATCATCGTTATAGTGCTGAAAAGACGATTCTTGAAAAATCTCACAATCATTCATCGAAAACTTCATCAACGACAAACTAAAAAAAAATAAAAAATAATAATAATTCTCTCGACCTCACAACCCACAAAACGCACGAAATTTAGTGCTAAAAAATTCCCTCGATTCGAAAAAGAAGCGAAAAAACCGTCGGCGAAAGTGTATAATAAAACGTTGAACGTTCAGAAAAATTCCGCGCGCTCAATCATCGCGCGGCGTTTGGGATCTTCGTACGAGTAGCACGTCTCGCGCGTGAAAAGCTCTCTCGCACTCTGCCTTTTTCTCTTTCACTCTCTCTCTCTCTCTCTCTCAAAGCATATACGCGTAATACATACATCAAGAATACACGATTTCTCTCGCGCAAAGTGCCAGTTTTTTTTTTAACATTCAACAAAAAAAAAAAAAAGAAAAGATTTGTCAGATGTAGCATTACACACACATACGTATAAGTGAAAAGTTTCGAGTAAGCGTTTTCGCTCGAGTCTCACCTTCGACGCTAATTCGAACGATACGGCTTCGCGCTCATTATCGCTAAATTAGCCATTATGTCGTTATTTTAACGAGTCAATGTGTGTCAGGGGGCCGCTTCTCTCTCGCAGCAGCAGCAGCAGGCAGGCAGCACCGCAAAAAGCGTCCGGACGCTGACTCTCTTCAGCTCTAGCCGCGGCAAGCGATTGACAGATTCGGCCTCGGCTTTGCTTGCTTTGCCAGGCTGCATCGTCGTCGCTCGTCACGATTGTTTTTCCCCGAGCGCCATGCGAATCTCTGTCTTACAGAAAGAGAGTGCATTAACGATTTTTATATTTATGGAGAGAGATGGAAAAAAAAATGTTTTTTTTTTTTTTTGTTTCTTTCGTTTCTCGGCAAGAGCTTTTTTTTATTTTATTTAATAAATATTTCATACAGCTACGGGCTGTCACGCTTGGATTTATACTCTTTTTCCGAGCGAATGAAAATTTCATTGGAGAAAATGCTTCCTCTTTCTCGAGAGAGAGAGATGAAAAATAAAATCCGCACAAACATCATCCGAATTGGTTTACATCGTACGCGCAGTGTGTGTGTGTGTGTTAAGGGAAATAACATAATCGTTTGATATAGCCGTCGATATAATCCTCTTACGCGAAAAGCACACGCCCGTCGTCGTCGTCGTCGTCGTCCTTCGGCCGTTACGTCATCGGGCGCGCATTTTCCAACTACTACTGCCGCCGCCGCCGCCGCATCGATCGAGAGGGGCTGCTGCTGCTGCTACTACTGCTGCTGCTGCCTGCGAGACGACGACGGCCAGAGGTGGGGCTTTCTCGAGTGCATTAGAATTTTTCTTTCTTTTTTTTTGGTTGATTCTTGCAACGACGATGCGTGTGTTTGAGAGTCGAGAGAAAGCGAGCGAGGTTTGATGGGATTTATGCCTCGAGTGTGTATAGCCTAAGAGGATTGCCCCAAAGGGGATGAGTAGTAAGTGTTTTGTGGAGTAAGAGAGAAACTCTTCTTCTCTTTCGAGGAAGAAAAGTTTTTTTTTTGGGATTGTATGTTTGCGAGTTACGTGTAAGGTTTCTATTTCTTTGGAGTTATTGCTTCTTTTTTTTTTTTTTAAACTTCTAAGTCCGGAAAAAGTTTCATTGTTGGACTGTACACATCTGCAAAATGTAAAGTCATTTTTTGAATTCCTTTATACTACTAACAATAGGTTCGCACTGCTCCGGCTACAACGGAATACAACGGTGATGAAATAAAAAGAAAATTTTTTTTTTTCATTAAAAGTTGAAAGGGCTTCTTATCAATAGAATTTTTTTTTATAATGCTTATAAAATTCACAGAGTAATCCATCAATTTTAATATTCTTTTACTCGCCGTCGAGAAACATCTCTAACGCGATAAATTTTCAACGGTAAAAAAGTCTTAAAATCCCCCGCAACAAATCAAGATCGCCGAGTAGGAAAAAAAAACTTTCCCTTTTATTTTCCCTTCCCAAGATATAATTTCCTGCCCTTCGACAGCGAGAGAACTTCACACGCGAGACTAGCCGTCGCCACCGTCGGAGCTTAATAAACGACGACGTTGCCTTACAGCAACAACACACACAAACACGAAGAGAAGGCGAATGGGAATTTAATCAGCAGACCAACTGTGTGCGACTGTAAATTCTTGCGAATTTCCCTTAAACCCAAAGTCGCAAGTGCCTTATAATGAAAATAGTTTTCCTTCCGTTTGTGTCTTTGTGCTTGCGAACCGAGCAAACGACGCAATCTGATTTTTAATAATGTATTTTCCAAATCGTGAATTTGATGTAAACGTTGAATTTCCTATTACCCGATAATAAAAGCGGCTGTTAATAGCGCGTGCCAATCAAAATCTTTAATAATTGAATCTTTATAATCACGCGCGTCGTCGACATACACTTTGTGCGCGTGTAATTGAAAAAATGACGAAAAAAAAAATGGAAAAGACTTGTTTTCGTTCGAAATGCTTGATGTGAAAATAACGTGACTAACGATACCATCGACACCAGCTCGCGGAAACTTTAACTGAACACTATACTACGAATGGCGTTGAAGTGCAAGAGATTCGATCGCTTTTTTTTTACTCTCGAGACTGTATTGGTGGTTCTCGAAGGAAATCTGTGTATAGCTCTCGAGATTTTTGTTTCCCTCTCTTGAATGAAGTTTCATTACGAAGAAAAGCTCAACATCTGTCGATTTTTTTTTTCTCGACGCTCCGACATCAAGCAGCAGAGTTTCATCGAAATACATTTCAAAAGCCACGCTGATAAATAGAATTCGTTCGACTGAAAGAAAAAAAAAAGGGCAAAAAAAAAAATCGATGTTTGAAAGTAGTTCTCTCGCTCCAATGCAGCGTGAAAATAAACGCGTTTTTCGAGAAATGAAAAAAGGCGTTTAAAGTCCACGGCGAAAAAAAAAGTTTTTTTAACAAGTCTGAAAGCCAGAAGGGCTGTAATTCACACACGTTCACACACAAACAGAAGCATCTAAAGCCCCATCAGATAATTGGCTTTTCCCTTCATAGTAAACTTGTGACAGGTCCAAAAATTGGCCGTCCATATCGATTTCCTTCGCGCACCAAAGTAATTTACGTTCAATAAAGAGAGAAAAAAAATTCTTTTTTTTATTTTTTTTTTATGTGACACGATAACGCGACACCGAGAGAGAGAGTGAATACCAGCGCAAACCGGTGGTGTTTTGATGAAAGACGACGGATTAAATTGAGCGACGACGAGTTTGCTCCTTATCATTGAAGCGAATTTCGTCAATGGGCGAGAACCGGCATCTAACCGGTTTCCATCTCGCTTACTTTTTTTTTCTTTTCTCACGTTGGATTAATATTACGTGAAAGGAGGCTTAATCATAATCTATCATATGAGGCGTGTCGTTATAAAAAAAAAGAAGTTTTCGCTGTACACTGCATTATCGATTTTGAGAGGGACGAAGCTTGAGCACTCTCTCCTCGCACTTATCGCGCCAAAGAATCGCCGACGATACTTGAGTTAACTGTCCGCCCTTGCGCAAGCTCCTCACTCTATCTCTCTCTTTCTCTCTTCTGCAGAAAACTGTCCTCCAACCCCATTTGCGCGAGAGAGAGAGAGAGAGAGAGAGTTTTGCTTAAGGGAATGCTTGGTCACTTTATCGATTTTTTTCCTTTCGATCGATTGTAAAAATTGTCTCCCATTCTTTTTTTTTTCGCGGAACTAATTTCGTGTTGTATTATGTTGAAAAGTAAGCTGAAAGCCCCGTAGGAAGAGGAAAATTTTTTTTATTATTTGTTTGGTTGTAAATTATACACCGTGGAAAAATAAATTTCGATCTATATTCCTGCAAAACTTTTTTAACTTCACTTCCACTGAAATATTCAAACGCGCACTCAAAATGAAAAAAAAGTAAACTTGCAAGCTCTCTCTCGCGCGTTTCGCATAAGGTACAATTTTTAAGAAAACCAACCTTCGCTCGCGAGATCCAATTTCGCAAATATATACATGTATACGAAAACAACATTGAATTAATTAAAACCACCGAATAGCTTTTAGCAAAGGTCACGCGCGACCGCGAAAACCGCAAGCGCGAGAGAGAGATTTTTTTTTCTCGCTTGGAATCAATACACGTATAAATGACGTAATTGTATGTGAGAGAGAAATCAAGCACACATCAGCAGTACGGAGAAGAGAGTAGTTTTGTGATAGTGCAAGCTCAATCTGCACCGCACCGGTATAATATAACACGACCCGAAAACGAAATATATGAGTCAGGTCTTAGTGAGTCACGCATTAGAACCACTCTCTCTCTCTTTCTCCCCCTGCGTCGTCGGTGTTTTTCCCTTCGGAAACTTTTCCGAAGTTTCTTGTATTTTTATCAAATTTCCTTTGTTTTCTCTCGTTCTACGTGATTGCGTACATTATATAGTTGTCGTCGTCTTCTTTGATCAGTCACGCGCGGGATGAGTAATTTTTTTTTATTTTATCACGTCGCACGAGTAGCAGCTAGATTCCTCCTTTGAAGCTTCTACTCTTGAATGTTGAATATTCTCGTGAATTATTATCCGAGCTTTTGGAGAAATCTCTTTAACGAGAGCGAGCGAGAGAAGTTGGACTTGCTCGACTATTGCTAATTGGAGCTTGAAGGTAATAATTGAAAAGCTCGAGTTACGTAGGAAAATTGATCGAATTGTTATATCGATGATCGATGCGGCAATATAAAAAACTTCTTAAGGAAATAAAAAAAACGTTGTGTGGGAGAGGAAAAAAAAAATGAGTGGTGTGGGTATCATTGAAAACTTTTCGTTCATTGTATCACACAAGGGAAAAAACAAACAAAATTAATCTTTATACTTCGACAGGTTATACATTTTCCCTCCGCCAACGCACGATTTAAAAAGGAAAAAAAAAATCACCTTATCGACCCGATTTCGTTAAAAGCTGTATATATATGGACTATAACCGACATTCGACACACGAAAATCTATCAATCATCAGCAAGCGCATTAAAGAGCACTCGTAGGCAGAGAAAATAAAAGGCCAAACACCAACAACGATAGTCGAAATCTCTCTCTCTCGGGCGTAGCCGAAAAGTTGATCGATCGCGAAATTGGCCGATGGGCGTAGTCGCTTGCTGTGCGGCGCTGGCGGAGAGAGTCAGGCCGCAAATAAAAGAAGAAAAAAAGGCCGTCACATTACGCAAGCTCCGCGTAATGTCGACAGCCAATCTTCTCGAAAGCTCTCTCTCTCTCTCTCTCTTAATTTCGCGAAGTCGTTTGCTTACACTCGGATAATTTATATCCAATTTATCGCGTGACACGAGAGAGAAAGTTTCGTGAATTATTTATCTGTGGAAAGAGTGTAACATGATGAACGAGATTTTTTCTTTTTCTTCTTCTTGCCGAGTACGAAATCAAAATTTTTTTTTCTTACTCCCCGTCGGTCGTTGGATTTTTGTTGTCGAATTGTCGAAAGCTCTTGAATTTTAATGAGCGACGCGCGCGAATTGTGCTAAAGTGAAAGTGCGAGAGGATATTTCTGGGCACTCGATCGATAAATATTCTAATATTAAACGCTAAATATAAACTTCTCTCCTTTTTTTCTCTCTCTCCTGTACACACTCCAGAGCGCTCGCGCGCGCCTGCATTACATGGCGAATTACTGATATGCTATATGTGCGCTATGTCGTTCTTGAATGAACATGCGATTTTTATTCATTGAAAAGGAAAAGAAAATTCGTGTTTCGAGGAATCTTTGATGAGTTTGGGAAACTTGTAAATTCAGTTGTATACTCCGCGCCCTTTGAATATTTCATGACAATTTTGTTTTCATCACCCAGGGATAATTACGTAATGCATGACATTAGAGGGCTACGAGATAATTAATACGCATCAAACATTAATAAAGCTAAGCTATATATTTTGAAATACGTAAATATCGATCGCTCCTCATTATATTAACATACAAATTTCTCTCATCTCACGAAGTTAATTAAGAATTCCATTCGCAAGCTCGGATCTCTCTCTCTTGCGCTCCGCTAAGGAAAACGCGAAAAATAAGAGAAAGCGAAGAGACAGAGAAAGAAAAAAACGTCGAGGTCGCGAGTTCTTTTTTTTTTCGATTCAACCCCTATTAGCAAAACCAAATCGGATTTCAATTGTTATGCCGATTCTATTTATAATTTAACGAGCTTCCTTCTTTTTAAAAAAAAGTTTCTCTCTTTCTCTTATTTTTTTCTTAATTTAATAAACGAACCTATATTCTCATTCGCGCATATTTTCCGATAAAGCGGAGATTTTACATTATTGAATATACGTTAATGGAAAATGTTATTTTCGATCTATAAAGCCCACTGAGTGTAAAGTTCAACCCCATCCCACGTCGATTTTATGTAATAATAATAATAGCCATTGAATATCAAGTTTAACCTTTCGAGCAAAAAGCTCGATTATCATCGAATTACGTTTCGCAATTTTCGTAAAATATCCTCGTGCGTTTCATGCCTCGTCGCATTGTAAAATCGCCCATCTGTCCAATAGCTCTATTACATTCTTCACGTTCCCAAAGAACGCACAAACTTCAACCCCTTCGACAAAAAAAACTATCAACCTTCCAAATCTCGCATCTGCTCCTGCTCCCAAAAAAAAAAATTGTTTTTTTTTTTACACACAACGAGTCTAAAATACACGTGTGCAAAAAGGTACGTGTCTATGTGTATAGCCATTCGAAGAGAAAGACCCACACGGATACACAGAGTCGAGTGTATAGCGGCGCGCGCATTTCATATACGTATATCCAGATAGAACTGGAAACGGCAGGCAAGATCCGGCGAGTGGAGTTTGCGCGCGCATGAGAGAGAGAGAGAGAGAGGGGTAGGTATGGTTTGGAAAAAAAAAGGGAGGGTAGGGATAAAGCCCCGCAGTGCGGCGCGGTCGATACAACCCCCACTGACGACGACGACGACGCCGCCACCGCCGGCTTCCCAAGAGCTGCTGCTGCAGCTAAAGACGACGATGTGCACTGAGAGAGATAGATCGAGAAAATGCACATCCCTTTACTCGCTTCGTTGAGATTTTTTTTTTTTTTTTGAGTTTTTATATGTGTGTGTGAGTGTGCGAAGGATGGGATAAGCATGTTTGGATCGTTAAGTTGCGAGTGGGATGTAAATTCGTTAAATCTCTCGTCAACGCAAGATATTCACGATGCAAATATCTCTTCTCCTCGTTCGATTAATGATCATTGGAAGAATCATGCACTTTAAAAAAAAAAAAGAAATGAAAGCTTCTCTCGCGAAAAGCTTTTTCCCATGGATGTATAATTAGACGCGAGCAAGCAAGCAAGCGCGCGAGAAAGCCGAGATTGGAGGATGGCAAATGGGATTATTGCACGCAGAAGCTTTAACGATCCAAAGCTCATTTTCTCGCAGCAGAAGCAGCAGCGTTCTCGTTTCCTTTCCTCTTTTTTTTTTTTTTTGCCAACTGTGTGCGGCTTCTTTATGGAAAAAAATGAAGAACAGCATGGATATTTAATCATCTGCTTGCTGTTAAAACTTCATGTGATAGTTCCTTATACTCTCGAAGTCACCCTATCGTTGTTTTCCCACGTAACCTACTTTAGGTGGTTGGATTGTTATCCGCCCCTACAGTGCGAATTTTCGTTTTCCCTCGGGCGGCTGTATTAATTTCTCGTGCGCTGGGATTATTTGACAGCGGTAATCGTGCTCGTTATGTATCGATTTTCCGACTCATCAATATTATATACACCATCGAGACGAACTTTTTTTTTAAATTCAGCGTTAATAATTGTCGTTCAATTTTTTTTTCTTTGGCCATAAAAAAATGATATTCACGTTTCATTGAAAAACAGCTATAAGACAATAAAATACGCTCGAGATATTTCGAAAAAGAGGGAGGATAGGTATAAGAATGTCTAAACCCATCGGTAAGCTTTGCCGCTTTTATCGAGACTTTTGACAAAGTTGCCCCGCTTAGATGATGGAATCTCCTTAATGCTTTCGTGAAAGCGATATAAACGAGCACAACCCTCGTGTCACGTACACACACACACACGCACACGCGCGCACAGCCCTTCGACGTATCAGCATAGAGCGAAATTTGTCTTTCGGGTATAATAAGGTCGAAAGTTTCGTAAAATCAATTGCGTTTTTTCATAAAAAAAAAATCAAAAGCTGCAGATGGTGAGAGAAAAAGTATAGCAGTATAAAGTTCAGCCGGGGCTCTGGAAGAAAAATCGATGCTGCACTACAGCAACCAACTGCACCGGCATCTCGCGTTTCTCGTCCGCAAAGTTCACCAAGTACCGAAGAAAAAAAAAATTTTTTTTTATCCCATACCAAGTCGATTCAATTAAAAAGAACTTTGTGCAAATATAGCGAAACGAGCGAGAATGATGTGTATCAAACGCTTATCGTCCGCTATATATACGATATGCGCGAGGATCGCGTGCGCCCAACAACCGGAACGATAAATAATCCTCGCTCGCTATATGGCAAAGCCTAAATCAAGCTGGAAAGGAAAAAAAAAGGAGAGAAGTAAGCGACTTTTGTTTAGGGCTCTTTTACCGCGTTGGGCCAATGAAAAATCTTGCGGATGTTGTGAATTTATCGCTGACGCTGATGATGGTGTTCTGGTGGTGGCCTTGAAATTTTTATTTTATTTTATTTTTTTTTTGCTTTTTTTCTTTTACTATCTTTAGTGGGTCAAAGGAATTTACGTCGACGTAGATTTGAATAGCTTTCGAAATTTTCGTGTTATGTAATCTCCACTGGAGAGAGCATTCAGTGAAAGAAGCTTACTTTTTTTATTTGTTCTCTTTCTCATCCCCCGAGCTTTTAATTACGGAAGCTGCAATGAAAAATAGAAGCCAATGAAAATTTCTAATTACAAACTTTCAATCAAAATTTAATAAAGTATACCTCTACAAACAACCCTTTATACCCCTACACTTCTAATCACTCCTCAAGCACAGCTTATTTCACAGGACAAAAATTAGGAACATAAGTACAAAATTAAAAAACTCAAAAAATGCAAGATTATCAATTAATTTCTCTCCAGCTACATATATATACGTCTCTATTCTCGGCGAACTGGTGTATTACGCTTTCTCGTCTTAATTGAATCTCGATTAAAGCTCGTTTTAATAATTTAATCCGCAGCAGCACGAGAAATGAGAAAGAGGTAGTAAAGTTCATATATATCCGTAACATTCGCCGAGTAGGAAATTTTGAATATTCATGCAACGAGTATATAGTAGCAGTAGTCGTGGCACGTGTTATTTATACTTCGCGCACAGGCTATGTCTCGGCACTGTTTTTTTACGACGCGAGCTTATTGTGCTTTTGATTGTCGATGTTATTTGTCGACCATTGTGTTTTACGATGAAAATAGCTGTAAAAGTCGGTTTAGGCAAATTCGACTAATTGAAATTGCACTCTGTCGTAATAACAAACCATGAGAAAGAGAGATTTTGGAGAAAACGCACTCGAATGTCTGAATAATTACAACGAAAACCATCACACAAGCAAAAACTACTCTCGATTACAGTTGGATATGAATTTCCTATCTCACTTTCCAGCGGGTAAAATACATTATTACTCAACGTGGTGGATGGTGAGCGCGGCATGTAAGCACAAAAGGGTCGGTCGGTCGAGAGAGAGAGAGAGAGAGAGGCAGTAGTAGTTGATTAATTAAGCCGGACGTCGGGAGATGGGTAAACAGACGAGAAATCCAAGAGAGCGGATCGAGCGAGTGAGTTGAGAGAGCAGCGATGTTAATGGAATATTAATTATCGGCAAGAGTTTCACAAGTGGGATTGTTTGCTGTATACGTGTACGCGCTGCTTTGATTCACTCGCGAGCTTTCGAAGCTTATTGTCCGCGAAATGTCATCATTGGACATTGTATATATGTACTTTCGTCGCAATAATTACGCTCAGGTATACTATTATTTATCATACGTCAGGTGTGTATTTACCAAATATACTAAAAATAATTTAACTCGTGCGTCAACGGAATAAAAAAAAAAAATTCGTCGCTTACGTTCAAGATCACAAGACTTATACACGGATCACGCGTGAAATTCTTCGCGAGAACGAAGCGAGATAGTGTGCGCGGCGCGGGGCTAGTGTATGAGAAGAAATAGATTGGGCGTAATGTGTCTCTTCCTTCGGACGCACACGATATATATACGCAGTCATGGTCATCCCCGCGAGCGACGACGACGACGACGACGACGACGACGACGACGACGTGTGCATTGCGAGTGTAAAAGCGCCTAAATATCATGCCGCACACACACACACACACACACACACACACACACACACACACACACACACACACACACACACACACACACACACAC
>JAWWMK010000032.1:6176807-6225748 GCA_035047105.1 Galeopsomyia nigrocyanea | reverse complement strand
CTTCAAAAAGAAGAGGAAAAAGGTCCGGAAGCCTTAGCATCAAAAAATTTTTTTGCCATTCTAGACCCCAGAAAAGTATGTTTTTTTTTAAAGATTTCGTCATATAGAAAGAAAGATGCTCTCCCCCGGAGCTATTTTTAAAAGCGAGGAGAGGGTGCGGGTGGACTTTGGAAGAATAAAAATACGCGAACACGTGAGGGCTGCGAACACCCTCGTTCGTCATTTCATTAAACCTCCCCCGAAAAAAGAAGAGATCGCTGGGGATTTCAACTAATAAATTTTTATTGGGTAATTTTCGTTTGTTTATTTTTACAATGTCATTGACACACCGTCGAACGACGATTTTTATCTTCTACGAGGGTATTGCTCCGCGTTATATTGCGACTAATTCAAAGTGTACGCGCGCAAGACTTGATGAAAAATAAAAGTCACATTCGAGTCGTTAAAACTTTAACAGTCCGGAAGGAAGCAACGGAGAAAAAATATAAAGGAACGAGCTCGGCGCGCGCTCTGATCCTCGACCTGGATTTCTTAACGCGTTTGGCTGAAGTTGCATTGCCGTGTACCGTTGTTTGTTTGTTTTATTGCCGAGAGAGAGGAAGACGTTTAACGACTTTGTAATGAGGATGGATACAAGTTTCTTTCTTTCTTCTTTTTTTTTTTAAATAAACGTTACGTTCCCTTTAAAAAAATAATGCGTGTATGTGGTTTCACGAAGAAAAATAAGAGAAAAGAAGTACGTACTTACGCGAGAGAGCTTTGACGTTTAAAAATCATTGGTCGATCCGCTCGATCGCAACTGTTTAAGCGCGCGCGCAAGCTCGGGTACACGTACACTCTCGCGCGCGCGCGTGAAAAGGCCTGCAGTGTATAACCACGAAGGCCAAATCATTGCATAACTAACTCGCAAATCTCCAAACGTTGTTACGGTTCATGTATATCTCCCTATAATCCGCGCCGCGGAAGTAGGAAGAGAATTTGTCTCTCTCTTTTTTTTTTTCATTCGTGACAATCGTAATATAAGTTGTATCCGATCCGCGACGGAAAGTAATTATAAGTTTCGGAGTTTGAAAGCTTGAACTTTGCCGCGCTGCGGACGGAAAGCACAAAAGATTCCGCGAAACAAGTTTTATTCGCGATGCTACTTTCTTCATTGATACACGTTTTTTTTTTTTTTTTTGCTCTGTGAATTCGCGAAGTTGACTAATTACACCAAGGGAGAGCTTTCGATTCTAGCGTAATCATATAATTTCGAGCGCGTCGAACACTACGATTTTATCGAAGAAAAGTGCTTGTCTCGGTATCGAGTGCATATACATGATAAATATTCATCTTTGAACGCGTTGCGTAAACATCGCGCGATAAATGTTTATTTTGACCGACATTAAAGCGATATGCATAAACAGAGAACGGCATAGACCTTCCCACGACACTTCGAAGACCTCTTCGTACAATTATCCAACTTTTCGAAAAACTCCACTAGTACGTAACTTTTAATTAACGAACGTAGATTTTCAAAAAATCCCACCGTTAGATTCGGCTTTTTTTTACACTCTAACGAAACAACTCTCGTTTTTTTCCCCATCCTTTTCGTTCGGTCGCGAGAGGTCGAGTTTACACTGGACCCCGCTAGAAAAAAGCTTTTCGTTCGAAAGATTCTCGCTCCGTAAAAGAGAACCCCCCCAAAAAAAAAGTCCCGATTAATTAGTTCGGATATCGGTTAATTGGATTGTCGTCGAAGGTGGCGCAAGCTCTGATTGAACGCCGTTTGTTCGTATAAATTTAAAAATTAAAGGCGTGTCGATACCCAAAGTCCCTTGCGAATTTTTTTTTTTTTTGCCTTCGTCAGCATCGAAAACTCGCTATGTGTGTGTGGCTTGTAGCCCAGTAGCACAGATCTTTCTCAGTGGTGCTCAATATTCGCAAGCTCAGCTTCCAGCCGGTGGGACTTCATCATTTGCCAACTTGCCTCGCTTTCGAGGGGGAGATACAGAAAAAAAAAAAAAACGAGAGAAAGAAGAACTTGGGCGAGAGAGCTGTCGATAATCGTTCTTCGCCTGCCTTCCTTATTTTCCCTCTCTCTCGGAGTTCCAAATACGAACGGTATGAAAAATGGGAAAATTTGAATGTTTCGTCCGCGATACCGTGCGTTGATCGAAAGCCTATTAATGAAGTTTTCGGAATTAAAAAAAAATCTTCCATTCGCAACTCATTGAAGGGGGCAGGCAGGTAAGTTACGTCAACGCGCTTACTAGGATTATAACGACAGCGACGATGATGGTCAGTAGGAGTATGGAGTAAGTTTCGACTGGTTCCTCTCTCTCTCTCTCTCTCTCTCTAGGAGTATAGGAAACGGAAAGTTTCCGTTGCCGTTCGGCACTTCATGCACACATACACACGTATGGAAAGCGGCGCGTCTGCGCTCGAGCTTGCGCACGTGCGCGGCCCACTTGGCACAGCGAGCGGCGAGAGAGAAAGAGAGAGAGATAATGTCGGCTAGCAGAAGGCCGCGCTTGCGCTCAAAGCTCTTCGATGTAGGGGAGTTCTCTCTCTCTCTCTCTCTCTCGTGTCCCAAACGTTACTTGTACTGGTAGTAGTGGGGGGAGAGATTTTAACATTGTACGTACGTACGTATGTATGTGTATGTGTGTGAGTGAGAGAGCGGGTCGATGATGCCGGCGCTGCTTGCTTGTTCGGCTCAGCAGCAGCGCAGGCAGCAGCAGACTCGGGAGTGTGTGGACTGCGCGCAGTGTCAGTCTCTGGTCCAAACGCTCGCTCGCTGCCGCCGCCGTCGTCGTCGTCGTCGCCGCCGCTGCTGCTGCCGCACAGCCGGAGAGACAGAGCTTGTTTGATATCGAATAAATAAAAAAAAAAAAAAAAAAGAGAAAAAGATTTTTCGACATAAAAGGTGTTGGATATATAGTTTTCGCTCGCGTGTCGTTCGGGATCCGAGTGACAGTGCGTTTTGGTTTTGGAGAGACACTGATTTTTTGAAAGAAAAAAAAAATTTAACAAAGGGTCTCTCAATCATCCACTCAACTTTTGCTCTTTCAAATTTTCGCCCTTCGCACGTCAGTATCAACGGCGACTTGACGCAGCGTTGCCGCCATGGCTGACGACGATAAGGTTTGTGTCAACGCGCCTTCTTCCTCATCCTCCTACGTGTGTGTGTGTGTGTGTGTCTTTTGAAAGAAAAATCCAACATCATTGAAGATCTCTTTCTCGATTCATCCTACAACCCCTTTTCTTTTCCTCTCTCTCTCTCTCTCTCTATCCACTAACACGCATGCCGAGAGACGAGCAAAAAGGAGTGTACTTGTGTGTGTGAACGATCCATCCTAGGCGACCGACTCGCCCCTCGTACTGAGGCGCCCTCTCGCGCCCCGCAACCACCATTTTTCGCCACCCTCTCAAGCTCGAGCTTCTCAATTTTCCACTGTGTGTCTGTGCCCGTGTCTTGTGCTTTTTTTCATTTTTGGTAGGATATATTGAATCACAAGTGTGTTAATTCCTTTTTTTGTTTTTTTTCGAGTGTCGTCTAATTCACGAAAGACATTGTCTTCTCTCTTATACAGGGGGCTGAAAGGGAGCAAGAGAGCGAGAGAGATGCATGCTTCGTCCCGCAATCGATCGATCACGTGACAAAGGAGCGGGGGTTGCGCGTGCCACGGCAACGATTGATTGTGGATTCATGCAGACTCTCTCTCGGTAGCTCGCTCTCTTCCCTTACGTAAGAGAAGACAAAACTCCCCCGTTCGGTTGCTTCCTCTCACTGTGTGTCTGTGTATAAGTGCGAGTGTGTGTGTTGAATGAAAAGAACGTGCGAGAAAAAGAGTTTTCATTCTCTCTCTCTCCAAATTATCCCTTAAAGTGCAACAAAAAAAAAAAATTTCACAGTGAGACAAGCCCTACCTCACACACACCTACACCGCACCAGCAGAAGATTTTCTTCCCCGCTGCAAGTTTACTAAAAAAAAAACGGACGACGGCTAACTTCGGAGAAACGGAGTGATAAAAAAAAAACGACGGACACAAGTGCTTGTTTCGAGAGAGACAATTGTTTTTTGTGTGCGCAACGGTTTTGACTAACCAAATTAACCGAAAACAAACCTTCGTGGACCTTCAATCATGGTAATTTTACTCGCTAACTAACATGAACAAAAATTAATAATTGTAGCGTTTGCACCGCTGCACGATAGTACAACAAAACATAAAAACGACACCCTTTACTTATTTTTTTTTTTTTCGTTTGTTTTATGCCTGCCGTTATATAGTTACACACGAGTTGCGTAATCGTAACGAAAAAATGAATTTTTTTTTTTTGACGATCGTCTTCGTCGTCTGCTAGAGAATTGTTCGCCGAAAAGACGCATGCGCTAGATAAAAGAAAAGAAGTGAAAAAAAAAAAAAAAAGAAACCCCACGTCAGCTGCAAGTTTATACACGTATATATGGGCTCTGCTTGCTTTTGTATTCGAGCAAAACCTTCTTTTTTTTCGGGGGCACGTACCATATACACGCTTCATTGTCCGCGACGCAGTGGTGACGATCTGGATTTATCTGGTTTCTCGTGGGATATGTCTTTTTCCAAGGGGTGTATACTTTCTTTCGGAGGTGCACCACTTCTACTTTTTTTTTCTCGTTCGTCGAAAGATTCTTTGTTTTTTTTTTTTTTACCTTACGGTACACCAGTTAGTTAGTAGAACTGGATGAGAAAGAAAAAGTAGACAGATAGAATCGTAAAAGCTTGGTAGATATTGTAAAAGTGGACTCGTCTAAGGATTATTATATCAGCTATGCCTTTAGAGTTTAGTCTATCACATCGCATACCGTAGTATTATGCAAGTATCGCTTTTTCTTCCTCCCCACCAAAACAAAACCACAAGCAAAAAAAAAAAAAAAACTTTAGTTAGTTAGTCAGTTAGTGTAACAATGTATTATATACTTCTCATCAACAACAGCAGCAGCAGCAACAGCAGCCGCGCGAGAAAAAAAAAAGCTTACGTAAGGACGTATAGGTGCAACCTTGACACTCACGAATTCACATAGACGAATTAACTTTTTCCTTTTTGTGTGTTACTACTCTCTATATCGCACGAGTATGTATGCATGTATATGGGAGTAGGGGATCTCTCTTTCTCTCTCACTATGCTACTGCCTGCTGCAGTAATGTACACGCGTACGCTCGGTACACCGGTCCAAGGACGCAGCGTCGATTGAAAAGGTCGATCCTTTTAATACGATCTCGCAACTGGCAAAAGACATGTGAAAATGAAACAATCGTAGGGGGGGGGGGGGGGGGGGGCTTTTATACATGTTCATTTCCTATTGCATTTCCTCGATTATCTTTTTTTTTTCTTTCCAATTATTCAATTAACGGAATTACACTCGTGGGAGGAATTGTAACACTCTGTGGTAAAATCATTGATATATATATTTACGAAAATTGATTTTAAAAAAACCGGACACGAATAACGAGTGACAGATGGATAAAAATAGTCGCATAATCGTCGGATGCGTAAACGCGTGCGCACCCCTCACTTGGCTTTGGCCGCAGTTAATGAAGGCAGGTTAATTAGTCGCTTGCTTGTTACGAAATACTTTGTGCCGCTACATACAACGACACAAAAAAAAAAAATATAAAAAGAGTCACGGAGGAAGCTTGCAATGTCAAAGTCATCCGGTGTTACCCACCGCGAGATTTTTCCACTCGTGTTTCGAATCGCAAAGAAGATGATTTCGTTTTATATTTTTATTTTCGGGTATGTTAAAAAAAAAAAGAAAAGAAAAAAGCCGCGAAAAATAAAAGATAAAGGAAGAAAAAAATAGGCAATGGAGAGAGTGAGAGAGAGGCAGGGAGGGTTGGTAACAGGCAGTGCTAAGGGCTGGTGAACTAGATGGCGCCCAAGGCGGACGCGCACTCACAGCAGCAGCAGCAGCAGCAGAGTCGAGAGTAGCAGCAGCAGTTCTGGGGCGCTTATCGATCGTAACCTATTTATAATTCATCTGACATTTCGATTCGTCCGATAACGCTATTCCGTTCACTTACATTTCTATATGTATCGCGTTTATGATACGCGCCTAAATCGAATCTGCTGCTGTACAATCCTTAATTGCATTCTTCGTTTGACACAACACACATTGAACGAAAAATACAAGAAGAGTGCGCATCCGATTGATTTTTGTTTGCGCAACTCGCGTCCGAAAAAAAAAACCGAAGCACGTGGTTAACAATAAAAGAAGAAGAAGGAAATTTTTCGTTCGGTTGCAAGTCGATCGATGCTCTCAGCGAGCAAGTCACGCGATAAACTAGCACAATGCTATCGCGTAACACAGTTTCCTTGACTCTTCGCTCGCTCGCGATGTATGTGTATATGTATAGTCGGTCGGCTTTTCGAATTTTCACGGAAATAAGCATATATACGTATTACATTCGAGTGCGTGAAAGCTTCTTCTTTTCTTTTTTTTTTTTCTTCGCACTGGTAACCTTATTAACACTTGCCTCGCGAAAAATATGCAAATCACGCGTGTCGTCGTCGTCGTCTCGTGCAAGTCACCCCCTTTGCGTGCTGGTTTTATCTGTCTCGCTGCCATTAATTATTCTCGCCGGCAAGTGTTTCCGACGAAGATTTTATTTTTTTTTCTTTTTTGGAATTGATCTCGAGAGGGAAAGTTTAGATTGGACTTTTAAAATACAAAAAAAAAAATACTTTGCGTAAAACTATTTCCGAGGGTAGAATTCCAATGTGTGTATGCACACAAAGAGAGTTGAAAATCCGTTCTCTCTCTCTCGGTTTAATTGCCACCTTCAAAGACTTCCGCGCTTAGGGCATTGCAGCAGCGATGGGTCTTCGGTTGCACCAACGCCACATTCTTTTTTTTTCTCTCTCTCTCTCTTTTCCACCCTCCTTTCTGTTTTCGCGGTCGTTGAACCTTTCTTTTTTTTTCCTCCTCCCTTTGTCGCGCTCGCGCATTATCGCGATTGACAACTTTGCTTTCAATCCAACGCGACGTTATCGTGATTCACGAATCTTTTTCTCGAATTTCGAGTGGAAAATGATAAAAAAATTTTATGTACTACGCGTTTAACTACACGGTCGATGCTCTTATAAACTAATTAAAATGAAAAAAAGAAAGAAACGAAGTTCAACCACCAGCAACAGTAGCAGTATAGCCCCGTTGTCGTTTTGTCGCATATGCGGCTTCGCTCTTAAAAAGCGTTACTCTCGCAGAGCTATCACGCTTCGAAGCACCGCACCACACTCTCTGACCAACCAACGCGTGTTATAACTGTCTATAGCACGGCCCTTTGTTGCATTGCGCTTTTAAAGTCTCGCGCGCAGCGCTTTGCACGGACAAATTATTATTGTACGCAACGTGTGCAGTTGAATTTTGTCGTTACGTATACGAGTATGTAGTCGACGATGAAATTTCACATAAAAAAATCACGAGAAATCAATCGAAAGGAAATTTTCCGTCCATACCAAACGGAATATTTCCCAAAGTAATCGTATAAGCAATCGGGAGTTACCGCCCATTCATTTCTATAAAGAAAAAAAAAAGCTATCCGTATTCCGTAATCGCACGCACCCAATCTGTATATACACACACAAAAGACTCCGAAAATCCAGTCCGATTCTATCAAGCACTGGTATATCGATCGAAAAAAAAAAAAAGAAAAGAAATTAAGGCTTGGCGCAAACCAGTCCAATCCGGCATAGAGATTTGGTGTCTGTCTCGTCTAGGATACACGTATAATCTGGAAGTGGGGTTCTCTCTCTCTCAGTCTCTTACACACTCTTTTGTGTCCGGCCTTCATTCGAGCACGTGCACTAAGCCATTAGCATGTGCGACGACTGACGACGACTGACGAGCAATTTGAAGCTTTCCGTTTTAACCAAGCGTTATATACGACTATATACCATGCTCTACGCTCGAGCTTTTTGTTTCGCTTGGAATTTTATGATTCTTTTCAATACTATAATAGAGCCCATCGTAGCTTTTCTATATACCAATTCGCCCACGCGATTATTATTATTATTATTATCTTTTTTTTTCTTTACGGTGTGAATTTACAATGATTTTACTACTCGTTGAATAATAAGCCGGCTGTGCAAGGACGTTTCCCCTTTTTTTACACGCGGCACACGTGTCGAGGTTCGTGACGTCAGAAAAGCTGCTGTCATTTGTCTGCGGATCTCTCTCGCTCGACGATATAAGAATCGGCCAATCGTACCAATGTCCGTACCACTTTATTATAAGATTCCCCCCCTGTGGCGATCGTGTATATGTGCTCGACACCTTTGTGTTTTTAGTCACCGAAAATAAAACCTTACGCGCGTGTGTGACGTGGTGTAAATCATGATAACGGATTAGGCGAGTTTTTTTTTTCCTTTGCGTTAAGGGTGAAAGTATACGAGAGAGCTTTCTTTTGGGAGGAGATATAGTGAAAATTCTCGAACGTCTGTCTCGCGGTGTTTATTGAAAAATCTCTGGATTGATTTTATTTCGTTAGTTAGGCTTCTGTTGGATTTGACAATAGTCGATAGACACTGGATCTAAATTTACAAATATTTTAAAATTTGAAAAAGAAATTACACGATTGTTTGAAAAAAAATCTTAAACTCATAACTCCCTCGCGAGCGACGTATAATAAATAACACATCGCAAAGTTGGAAAAAAGAAAGACAACGAAAAAGCTCGCGTAGATTCTCCAAGAGTGGGTCGTGCAAGCTTCGGGTGTATTTATTGCCGAATCAGCAGGAGCAATTTCCCGCTCGTCGCGTTCTCGCAAACTTTCTGCCAAACCCTCGTTTTTTTTTTCCACTCGGAATATATACTGTGTTTTTTCGGGGCACCGAACGAAATCAATACTCCAGTAAAAAAAAATCACTCGCGTTTTATAGTTTTCAGGGCCGTGTCCAAAAAAAAAAATCGAAACGTCCTATATACCTTCGACAGTCTCTCTTTTCGCGTTTGCTTTCGCAGTCACGCGTCGGACATTTGGTATATCGGACGATTCGATTGCCCTCCGGCGCGGCGAGGAAGAGATTCGTGAATTGAAAACGTCATTATTCACGAGATCAGAGTCGACGGCCAAAAATGGTAATTGAAAATCGATGTGCGGCGTGAATTTTGCAAAGGATGAAAAAAAAATTGCATAATACCGAAAATAACTTTCGCGGAAAGGAATGAAGAAAGAAGTTTGACGTAAGGTATATTATATATACTCGAAGCGCGTGTAAATATCGAGCGCAATGTGCGTCATCGACCCCTATATACTTTACTCGGGTGAACTCTCTTTGTTCACGCGATTATATGCGGTGAAGGAAAAAAATTTGTACATGCGAGTCCACGCGACAGCTGATTTCGTATCTCCGAGTTCGGAAACGAAAAAAAATATACGAGTCAGTGAACGCAAAAAAAAAAAAAAAAATTGTGATACATCCCACAAGAAAAAGAAAAACTGCCAAACAATAAAAACAAAGAAAAGTATAGAGGCCGAACAAAGAGAAGACACACACAGAAAAAGGAGGGGATTTTTCCCTTCTTTCGTCGTCGTCGTCGTCGGCGTGGCAATCAAAGCACGGAAGTGCATTCAAGCCTGGTGCCTAGCATCATCTTTGCGCGCTCGTGTGACCTCTCCCTCTTGACCTGATTCCTTCATCTATATACCCGCAACAACGTCACGCGCCTTTTTTTTTCTCCTTCTTCTTCTTCTTCTTCTTCTTCTTCTTCTATCTTATAAGTCGTTGGTCGACAGATCCATCCACACTACAGGTAAAAACCGGATTAGATATTTCTTTTTTTTTTCTTCCATCAAGTGAGATTTATGAATGTGATTTGATTCGGAAATATCAAAGCTCGTTACGTCGTCGTCGTCGGCTCGTAAACAGCTTTTTATTCAATTTCGCGCGCTTTATAGTATTGTTACTATATCTTCGATATTAATGAAAAGTCATGGAAATTTCAATTAACTAATTTTATCGTCGCGCCAAAGCGACATACATCTTTTTTGATCTATATCGATTACGAGAATCGCCAGAATTTACGGGCTATTCTAATTCGTAAAGTTTTCGCGGCAATCGCTCGGCGATAATAAACCGATGACGTCGTGTTTCTATCGATTCGTTCTATAAAAAGTAATTGCCGTAAATAGCGCGTTGGCTATAACAAACATCGTTCGGATATATAGTGTATATCTCTCCCTGTCTCGCTCGCGCGACTTTTATAATTCGAGAGCGCATTATATGAAGAAAGGCATTTTATGATTCAAATATATTTGCGGGGAAAGGGGGTAAAAGTCGACATGGCTGCTGCTACTGATGGCTTTAAAGCTTCTCTCTCTCTCTCTCTTTTTTATTCGAGAAAGAGCTATAAAACTCACTAAAAGCGAGGCAAACTTTAACTCCCATTTTTCACCTGAAAAACCGATCGTCCATTATTCTCGAAAAAAAAAGTGTATCTTCGTCTGTCCTCTCGCTTCTTCCAATCCGATTCGTTAACATTTACGTACGCGAATATTGAATAACTACCCAATTCACACGCATCAAAACAAGGAAAAACGAGTCATACACAGCAAAACGTAAGCGAGGAGGGTTGTTCGTCTCGGCAGTTTGGCGCCGTGGAATTTTCATGGTTGTGGGAGGGGTTGGTTGAATAGTGTTCTCTATGATGCGGCGACAGCGAGTCGCCACTAAAGAGAGAGAGAGAGAGAACCTCGGCGGCCGTTGCCCCTTTTTTCCCTCCTCTCCACCGACGACGACGGCCTGGTTGTGCGCCAGTGAGAGAGAGAGAGCAAGCTGCCACTGTATTGATCGTCGCACGCGCGTTTTCTGCGCTCGCGCATCCCTCTCTATACACACACATGGAAAACCAAATATCACGATTTTCCTTTCTCTTTTTTTTTCTCTCTCTTCAAAAATTAATGTTCGTTCGTGGTTATGACCGCGAGCTGGCTTTTATTTAAAAAGTGATAAGCGTATTGATTTTTTTTTTCTTCTTGTTTTATAAATTCGAGAGAAACTAGGGTGCTGCTTTTATATTCGAGCTTGTAATTATTGAACGAACGGTGGGGTGGGAAGTATTACATAAAGTCGGGGAGGGTTTTATAAATAGACTTATTACACACTGCTTATAACCGTCTTTTACATATATATGGCACGATATAAGCATTCGCGTGTATTACTGAACTTCAATTGTTTGAATTCCTCGTGTGTGCGACAAACCTCGATGTTATAACGTATACGACTACTTTTTTTTTCCAACGAAAAAAAAAGAGGATTCCATTCGCAATTTAAAGCTTTTCATCCCTATTTCGTATATACTTGGCACACACTCTATACAAGCTGTCGCCATCGCGTAAGAGGAGAGAATGTCCATCCTCGCTCTCTTTTTTTTCAACTTCTCTCTTGTCCGACGCTGTAACTCGATTAAATTCTCTTTCGCCACAGCGGATCTCACACACACAGAAACGTGCAGCTTTAATTCTTTTTTTTTTTGTCGTCGTCGTCGTCGTCGTCGTCGTCGTCGATCGATATCCTCGCATGCAAGCTCTCTCTCTCTCTCTCTCTCTCTATGCACTTTGAAAGACAATGGCCTGTGCGCCTCGAGAGAATGAGAGTATTATACCGTGGAAGCTAATTATATATATATATTTGTGAAAGTGCTCGCGAGGCTCGCTGTGATTTCCTTCGGTTTTTTTTTGATGCGAGGAAATGAGATTTTTTTCTTTATCGAAGAATTCTTTTGAATGAATTTCGGAATTGTCTATAGAAATTGAGCTCAGGGATTTTTTAAATATAGAGCTTTCGATCAAACGTTTACTCGTTCGGTTAATTCTCCGAAATCATTCAGAAAATTGCACTGCAGACGTCGATCAAAAGCATATACCCTCTTTTCTGGATAAATAATTCAGTGATCAATCGGAACGAAATTGAAAATTAAACCGTCGAGTATATCCAATGCCATTGCATCGATAATTAACGTCGACATTCTCATCATTCATTGTATTAACAACAAAAAAAGATTTAATCAACGAAAATAATTCACTCGACATCGATTTCCCACTAAAATTCGAAGAGAAAGAGAAACATTTCCACTCGGATCAAAAAGCATCTTCATCATTTATATCAACTTCAACGTGAATTTCCCTCCTCCACTCGTCAATTTGTACAATTAACGCGAGCTTTCCGAGATCCGTCATCACCAACAATATACACATAATCTCTCGAGGAACGATAAATCTCACGCACGCATACTATATCTTTCGACTGTTAATGGTTTTGCGAGCCCTCATCTCTCGTTTTTTTTTTCTTCGCCCTTACGCTGCGAGAGTTTCACGTCCCAATTTTCGTCGCACGTATAGGATATAAACGCGCGTCTTAGTCATTAGCGCCTCTCTCTCTCGTATGGCCGACTTACAACTATGTACGATGGTATAATCGATTACATAAGCGAAAGAGAACTCGCCTTCGCAATGCGTGACGACGAGGTATAAGTTGCACTATATATCAACAACGAAAAAAAAAATAGTGTATACACACCATCAACGGTCTCGTTTTGGAATAGTAATAATATTTTCCGGCACACCACACCTCGTTGTACTGATAAAATGGGCAGGCACAAGAGAGGGGTGTGGTTATTTTTGAAGGGGGTTACATTTGATGCATATCGACGTGACATATATAACGTTGCCGAGGGGGGACGCTCGAGTTTTAGTGTAATTAGGTTTTCCAAATAAGGTAATTGAAATACGAGGAAAATATTCTTCCCCTCTTCGCGATATGAAAATACATTTTACGTTTGTTTGTGTTTTCTTACATTCTTTCTTTCTTCCACCTCAATCTGCGATCCAATTTTCCCTTTCCACCCCCGCGTTACAATTCATATCTCTCTCTCTCTCTCTCTCGGTGTTTATTCGACGGAGAAAAATATTCAAGTCGGTCGCGGCAATCGAACATTACAATTCAAAGTTATTAAACAGCGTGCCGACAGTAAGGAGAAGAAGAAGAAGAAGCAATCAGTCGAAATAACATTGTAATAGCGATCGATGCGCCGCTATACGACTGACCGAGTTTGAGGAAAGTTTACGGCCTCGCTAAAGGGCTTACACAAGCTACAACAGCTCGCAATCGAATTTACCCTCTCTTAGTTTCTTTCTTTTTTTGTTTCGTATTTAGGTATCGAGGTAACCAGTCAACCCTTTTTTTTCTTTCACTTACCCTTATAATATAGGTAGGATCGCGTTGCTCGTTCATATATATTCACACGCATGCAAAAATTCCAATGTATAATATACAACCGAAACGCTTACTACATATACATTTTTCGGTGGGATCGATAGACGAGCGCGAGGATGGACTTAGCTTTTCTTTGTATATATATGTACGTGCACTTTATCTAAGAAGGGTGAGCAACGAACAACAACCCCTCGTCTTCGTTGCGCAATTAACGAGTTGTTACGCAACGAACGAGAAAACTCTTTCTCTCTCCGAAAAAAAAAATGAACGAACCCAACTAGTGAAGCGAATAATCCGTCTGGACGTATACGTTTACGAGTTACGCAATCCCGGAATCAGTGCGAGTGAGTGAGAAGATAGAGGGACCTTCGCGTTTTATATACATGTGTGCTTCGCCCTATGAATTGTGGCAGATAGAAGAGAATTATATCCACGTGACGAATCGAGGCCTGCGGAAGCTACGACAATCAGGCTCAATGTCGCGCAGTCGCCGACGTCGGGCCACGCGCGCAAACCGTCTATGCCCCATTGTCCATCAAAAAGCTTTTGTCAACCGACGTCACCTTCTTCTCTTTTTTTTTCTCTCTCTCTCTTTTCGTTCCGTGGGAATGAAGTTCGAGGTGATGATTTTGTTTTTTTTTTCGCGATGAAAATTCGAAACAATATAATGCTCGATTAAACCTGCATGCGAATCTTTATAGCAGGGGGAAAAGAAAAAAGCTTCGTTGAGAATTTTTTTTTTAGCTCGTTAGCGAGTCTGTTTGGACCGATGGTTCATGAATTATTTATGCGTACTGCCTTTGGCAAAAGCTCCCCCGTTTTACGTTATATATTGCTCGTTGATGCGCCACACAGCTGCCTATATTGTTTATTGATTCCGAGCCTACAAATATTACACTCACACACATACAAATTATTGTCATGTTAATTAAAAATAATTATTTTTGTATTGTTTTTTTTTGTTGTGTTTGTTTCATCATCCTATTTTTTTTTATCACACATTTTTCCAGCATGGCCGTTCAGATTCCTACCGGGTTGCCACATTGCCCGGCATTCGCGACGACAACAAAACTGCTGATGGAATGTACAAGGTATAAAAAGCAAACAAAGAACAAAGAGCAAAAAAAAAAGAAAATAAAAATAATAAAAGTTTGTTGCTATACTTTGGTGATTGGTACTCTATTGTCTCTCACTCTCGCTCTTTCTCTCTTTCATTCTCTCTGTACAAACTTTCAGCTTTAATCGATGTCGTTTCATATATGTTTCTTCTTCTTCTTCTTCCCCTCCGCGCTCGCGGAAGAAAGAAAAACAATATTAAAAGTCGCCCTTCGTATGTAATCAAATAAACTGTTAGTCCACGTACGCAATTAAGAAGAGACACCAACCCTCCTCCTTTCGCTGCAAAAGTGAAGATCCTCCTCCATCCTCCTCCTTTTTTTCCGAAGAAGAAAAAAAAATAGAGCTCCGACGAAAAAAAAAGAAGAAGCAGAATCCCCGCGGCAGTTTAATATTCGAGCTCCATTAATCTCAATCTCCCTCCACCTTATACTCCTAGTCTTTGTATGTAAGTTACGATCTGTCCACCTTCTAATCTCGCCGTCACTACTTTTTTTTCCTCTTTTTTTTCTTCTCCTCTTTTCTGCGATCTAATTGCTCGTAGGAATTAATACTTACTTGGTTTTTTTTTCTCTCTCTACGACGTCGTTGGATCCCTCTACTATCTTCGATGTTGCTGTTGGGTGTGTTATATATTCAATGTCGTTCGAGCGACGACGAAAAATAAAAACTAATCAACCACGTATTCTATAACTCAATTCTGCATGCTAATATATAATATATATTTTTTTTCAAAATTCCTCACATTTACTATACTAGCCAGTTTACAATGCATGATACATACAATAATAACACGCTTAACTTTTGAACGCTTACGGTAATGATATATATATATCTCACGAAAAAAAAAGGAATCGAGCACTGCGTAAATATGTGAAAATTCTCAGTCCACGGAGTATATCTCTTTCTCGGGCAACAAACAACGCGCAACTGAGAGACAATTCGTATGCGACTCGTTCTAATTAAAAGGGTTAAACGGGCTAATTCATTAAACTGGCGTATCCAGCAGCAAGATGACTAACCACTCAAACTCGCTCACTTCTCTTTTTCTCTTCTGTCTCTCTTTCTCTCTTAAGCGTCGTCAACAACATTCTTATTGGCTCTCGGATCTTTTGTAATTGCTCGAAGTGAAGTTATATATACTATGACGAGTGCTCGATTCCTACTCGAAAAAAAAATAGTTTTTTTTTTAAATTTTTTTTTTCCTACTCAACCTACAGAAACGATAGACTAATGTACAATTGGGTATTTGTAGTCGCGGCGGAAATCCCCAAAAAGGAAGGGAGGAAATCTCGATGAACTCAAGCAGGAGTTGATCATCGACTTTCACAAGATCACCCCGGAGGAGCTGTACCAGAGATTTCAGACCCATCCCGAGAACGTGAGTAGCGAACCTTTATAATGCATTATGCATCCTCGTCCTCTTTGAGCGACGTTTTTGGGTTAATTGCCCACACGAGGATCCGCATGCTTTATTCAGTATTCGACCGTATACCCGAAACTACTTCTCGCGGTCAGCTCTCAATTATTGATATACTTTACGTTATAATTTCTTTTGAAAACGTATCGCAGGGCCTTAGCCATGCGAAGGCGAAGGAGAATCTGGAGCGAGATGGTCCGAACTCGCTGACGCCACCGAAGACAACACCCGAATGGGTGAAATTCTGCAAGAATCTGTTCGGCGGTTTCGCGCTGCTGCTGTGGATCGGCGCGATTCTCTGCTTCATCGCGTACTCCATTCAGGCGTCGACGAGCGAGGACCCGAACGACGACAACTTGTATCTGGGCGTGGTGCTGGCGGCCGTGGTCATCGTCACCGGCATCTTCTCCTACTACCAGGAGAGCAAGTCCAGCAAGATCATGGAGTCGTTCAAGAACATGGTGCCGCAATTCGCCACCGTGATTCGCGAGGGCGAGAAGATCACCGTCAAGGCCGAGGATCTTGTGCTTGGCGATGTGGTCGAGGTCAAGTTCGGCGACAGGATTCCAGCTGACCTTAGAATCATCGAGTCGCGAGGTTTCAAGGTAACTAAAAATCGTTAATCTATGGATTAGGAGAGATTTCAATGTGGATTTTTGTGTGCGTGTGAAAGGTTGACAACAGCTCGCTGACGGGCGAGTCCGAGCCTCAGTCAAGGTCGCCCGAGTTCACGAACGAGAACCCGCTGGAATCGAAGAATTTGGCATTCTTCTCGACGAACGCCGTGGAGGGCACGGCCAAAGGTGTGGTGATTTGCTGTGGCGATCAGACGGCGATGGGCCGAATTGCCGGTTTGGCATCAGGCCTTGATACCGGTGAGACTCCGATCGCCAAGGAGATCCACCACTTTATCCACTTGATCACGGGCGTGGCCGTGTTCCTCGGTGTGACCTTCTTCGTGATCGCCTTCATCCTCGGCTACCACTGGCTCGACGCGGTGATCTTCCTCATCGGCATCATCGTCGCCAACGTGCCCGAGGGCCTGCTCGCCACTGTGACGGTGTGCCTGACGCTCACGGCCAAGCGCATGGCCTCCAAGAATTGCCTGGTCAAGAATCTCGAGGCCGTGGAGACGCTGGGCTCCACCTCGACCATCTGCTCCGACAAGACGGGCACGCTCACGCAGAATCGCATGACCGTCGCTCACATGTGGTTCGATAATCAGATCATCGAGGCCGACACCACCGAAGACCAGTCCGGCGTGCAATACGATCGTACCTCGCCGGGCTTCAAAGCACTCGCGAAGATCGCGACCCTCTGCAACCGCGCTGAATTCAAAGCCGGCCAAGACGGTCTGCCGATCCTCAAGCGTGAGGTCGCTGGTGACGCCTCCGAGGCTGCGCTGCTCAAGTGCATGGAGCTCGCCCTCGGTGATGTGATGGGCATTCGCAGGCGCAATAAGAAGGTCTGCGAGGTGCCGTTCAACTCGACCAACAAGTACCAAGTACGTATCGAAAAGTCAACTAAATGCACGCTTCTCGATTTCTAATTTCGTCGTCGTCGTCGTCGTCGCGCACGACAGGTCTCGTGTCACGAGAGCGAGGACCCGAACGACCCGCGCCACTTGCTGGTGATGAAGGGCGCGCCCGAGCGTATACTCGATCGCTGCACCACCATCTTTATCGGCGGCAAGGAGAAGGTCCTCGACGAGGAAATGAAGGAAGCCTTCAACAATGCTTATCTGGAATTGGGTGGTTTGGGCGAGCGTGTGCTTGGCTTCTGCGACTTTGTCCTGCCGTCCGACAAGTTCCCCGTTGGCTTCAAGTTCAACTCCGACGATCCTAACTTCCCCACCGAGGGTCTGCGCTTCGTCGGCCTCATGTCGATGATCGATCCGCCGCGCGCGGCTGTACCCGACGCCGTGGCCAAGTGCCGCTCGGCTGGTATCAAGGTCATCATGGTCACCGGCGATCATCCGATCACTGCCAAAGCCATTGCCAAATCCGTCGGCATCATCTCCGAAGGTACGCTTAACCATCAGTCTTTGACTCTTACTTGAGCTACTACTGTTCCATCGATGTCTATAAGTGTGCGTTGCTTTTGATGTTCAGACACGAAGGGGATGTCACGATGACGGACAGCTTCGCTGCATAGACTCTGCAAGTAGAGGAATGCGCGAACCTGTCGTTCTTTATAGTCGATGAAATCTTTCAAACGTGTCTTCTCGGAACGAAAGAACTGTCACATCTTCTTCGCTCGATGAGCGTGTATGTAGGACAGCAGACGTGCGGGAAAAGGGAAATACACAGTAAAGAAAATTTGTTACAGGCGATATGCTCAATACTTAATATCATTCTTCGAAACGATGAAATATAACTCGTTCTCTTGCGAATTCTCGCTCGTATCGAGCCAAGTTTTGAGCAAATCATTCGTAGCAGATTTTCTTTACTGTTTCCCATAAATTTTGTTTTACAAGCAATTGGCTTTTTTCAATGGAAGAAAAAAAAAAGAATCGTAAAAACAAACTTTACAGACAAATCCACGTCACGCAAATACTGCTCTCACGCGAATTTACACACGATGCTGTCCGAAACACTTGAATTTTGATCTAACCATCTTCCTCTTTTTTTACCATCTGCCTATCTGTGTATCTCTGTTTTTCTGTTCACGACGAACAAATTTCATGCACAACAACCACCGACAATCATATATTACATGGCATACTTTCTTAACAAATAATATACAACATAAAAATAAATAAATAAATGAACACAAGGTAAACTCTCAGTCATTGTTGCTCTAGACACCTAGTATCATAGTGAAAGCATAATTTTTGTTGAAATCTCTTGCGGAGCTTGGATAGTAGTTGCCAAAACTCTTGGCTTACACTAAATTAGCGCTTAGTACGCTGTGTTAGAGATAATTTATACGAGGAGGAGTCTTGAAAGTTCCTTCTGTCTCTCTCTCTCTCTCTCTCTATCTCTCTCCAGACAACTAATAACAAAACACTTTTAGGAAAGTTACCATAGCTAAGAGTGTTTTGCAAAATTGGTGTTTATGTATTTAGTCGCTTGGTAGTGGAGGCAAGGCAAGGCAAGAGATGGAGGATGAAAACGATATGTCTAATTGAGTTTGGCAATTGAATTTTGCTGGAAATAGGTAACGAGACCGTGGAGGACATTGCCCAGAGGCTGAACATTCCCGTGTCGGAGGTGAATCCCCGTGAGGCGAAGGCCGCCGTAGTTCACGGTACCGAGCTCAGGGAGTTGGGCTCCAACGCGCTGGATGACATCCTCAGGTACCACACCGAAATTGTGTTCGCCCGCACATCGCCACAGCAGAAGCTCATCATCGTCGAGGGTTGCCAGAGAATGGGTGCCATTGTCGCTGTCACTGGTGAGCAAACGAAGATTTTCCAACAATCTAAATTACGAAATGGACGTGATTTAACTGTTTGCTTCGTGCTTTGTGGCTATTAGGCGACGGTGTGAACGACTCGCCAGCTTTGAAGAAGGCTGATATCGGTGTTGCCATGGGTATCGCCGGTTCGGACGTGTCGAAGCAGGCCGCCGACATGATTCTCCTCGACGATAACTTCGCCTCGATTGTCACTGGTGTCGAGGAAGGACGTCTTATCTTTGATAATCTCAAGAAGTCCATCGCCTACACTCTCACCTCCAACATCCCTGAGATCTCGCCGTTCTTGGCTTTCATCCTCTGTGACATCCCTCTGCCACTTGGCACTGTCACCATTCTTTGCATTGACTTGGGAACTGACATGGTAAGTCAACGTTTACTATTCTGTTCAAAATACTGTGATCTTGATATCCCATTGATGAGATTTCTTTCGAAAAGAACAACAACAAATTTACCATGTGATTGTTGAGTGTTGGTCGACGTTGCTTTATTATGAAACAAAAACATTAACATTTTATTTAGGGATTAATTGTTCTGATTTGTCTGTACCTCATTTTGTTGTCTTTGTTTGAACTTTTTGTGTAACCATGGATCGTTGCGGACGAGCAGATACCTGCCATTTCACTGGCTTACGAAACTGCCGAATCGGACATTATGAAGAGGAAGCCGCGCAATCCCGAATGCGATAAACTTGTGAATGAAAGGTTTACTTTTGTAAAAAAAACAGCTTTTCTGATCCTTTAGACTTGCCAGAATCTCGAGTTGAAGTTGGAACAGACACGGTTATCGTAGTCAACTTATCTTTGCCATTAATTATTGCAGCTTTTCGTGTATCTCTTGTATTGTAAGCTACCTTTATCAGCAGTAAATAGCTAGGACTGTAGGCATTGGCTCACGTGGACCTGACAGCTGAGACGAAGGAGATTTATCTCTGCAGCTCAACCAAGTTGTTTCACTGCTCTTTTTATTGAGTTTTTTGTTGTATTATCGATTTTAAAGATTGCAGTTGGAGGAACCATCACGCTGGCTGACTCAACGAGAGGAGAAACTACTTGTCTTCAAACTTTTGTTTTTAGATTTAAGTTGGTGTTTTTCAAACGAGAGATTCAAAAGAATTATTTGGATCTTGGCAAAGGTTCAGAATTTCGAAACAGTTAGGGCTTTCGATGATCAATAACAATAATTTTGGAAAACAATAATGAGTAGGGATTCTCAGTTGAGATCTATCATTTTCCTCTCAGGAAAGACATTCGTTTTGCAGTTGTTCGAAAAAATCCATAAGTTTCATGCAAGTCAACGTCAAATATAAAAAGTACATTCCTCCAAATATTCATTCGACAAAATTATTTGTTGTCTCATCAAATCTGTTTTATGTGTCCCCCCAATGAATCATCTTATTTAAATCATGTCTTATTTTATTGTTTTATTGCTTAAATTTTTAAGAAAAAAAGTTCTTTGGGTTGTTTAAAGTTAAAGAAAAAGGTAGTGCAATGGTAGCGGGAATGTTAAACTCTCATAAAATTATGAACAATAAAATACTGCTTTCCCGCTGTAATTGTCACTGCTAAACGGACTAAAGTGTTTTTCGTTGAATTTATGTTTGATTTCTTTTTGTTTGTTAATTGTCATTATTGGCGTTGTTTTATACTAAGCTTGTTGATAATGTGACGTTAGGTGCCGGCCATCTCGTTAGCCTACGAGGAAGCGGAGAGCGATATTATGAAGCGACAACCACGAAACCCCTTCACTGACAAGCTAGTTAACGAAAGGTAACACGATACCACAATCTCCAGGGCGGTATTATTGCGCGACGAGGCTCTTGTGGAGGGACACTTATATTACTATAACACTTATCTATCTTTCCTTAGTACTACTTTTTTTCTTATCTCTGGAGTTCTTCCTTCGATCGATACATTTACATGATTTTTGAAGCAAGCATAATTTTTGAAAAAAGAACTCTGGCGATGCAAAAGTAGTACTGTCTTGGCCTTACTCTAACATATCTAACAAGTACTTAAATATTTTAACTCTTTTGAGTGATGAGTTTGGTTTTGATCTCTAATTTCCTAATTTCTGCTTCGGATTTTCCGCGTTACACAATCTATCTTTCATCTGTTTGCTGTACAATTATATAAATGATGTACTTTGTGTATCGCTGAAAGGGTAAATCTATTGTAAGCTTCCGCCAAAATATACATACATATACTCTTCGTCTATCGCTCGCAATATATTTACAGGGCTATCCACCATTTTTTTTAATTCATCAAGTCACTCAACAAATTGTCACGCAAAAAAATAAAAGAGTCTACCCTAGTATCATAAGCTCAAGTGGCCACAAAAAGTTATCTGTCTTCTGCAGCTCCGAACAATTTGTTGAGTGGAATTGATGCTCGATATCACAATAACACTCAGTAGAGTAGGGCACTAAAGGTAAATGGGCCTATGCACGTGGAAAATATGGTTCTGGTGTACATCTAGGCATAAAAAAACCTTCCATTCTTGTTTTTTCTTTCTCTTTTTTCCGCATCATCGCTCGTTTTCATCATTCACACGCTGAGCGTGAATATATACGAGGAAAATGAGTGATGATAATATTTCTTGCTGGGTGGTTTTCCTTATTATTATTTCTCCCTTTCTTGACGCTCATATCTATTTTCTTGTCGCTGTTGTATCTCTCTTGTCTTTCCGCCAAAAATAAAAAAAATGTCCGTCATTTATATATTGTTGCCAAAGGTAAGCCGATTATATCATATATTAATTTATTAATTTTTTTCTCCTCTTGTTATTTCTAAAGCAATTTCTGATCTTTGAGTCTTCAATATCGTATCCCCTTTTACTTTGTTTACTTCTCTTTCTTCTTCTTCGTCTCTATACTGCAATTTTCTTGAGTTTAGTACCTTTTTCATTTGGCCTTGCGATACTCATTCTTCTTATTCATTTTACTTTGAAATTTTCGCTTACTTTATCAAATCATTCTACATCATCCGAAGAACATTCATGGAGGATTTTGGTCAGAAGCAAAGTATTATTTATCATTATTACTATATAATATCGCATGTTCGTTTATGTGACAACTGACATGTTCGAATATTATTCATATGTATCTTTCCATTACTCATTTTTTTCTCATTGTCTATGTATCACTGTGTCTGTATACTCATGATAACACATTTTCCTTTTCGCCTTATTATTATCATGATTAGTTTGCATCCCATTTGAAATTGTTGCAGCAACAGGATTAAAAATACTTGCATTAAATACTTTTGCGTATGAATAAAACTTTTCCATTTTTAGAATATTCGAATTCAACACCATACCAAATTTGCACTAAAAATTCTATCCATATTTTACATCATTCTTAATTACATTTGAGGAATAAACAATGAATCATAAAACACATGTCACATCATCAGAATCATAATCAGCAGTATTATTATTTATATTTTTGGAAGAATGATTCAAAATTGCAGTATTTTTCAACAACTTTTTCTTTCTGCTTTCTGCAGTCATCTCAAATGTAAAACAGGTCAAAAAACCATCGTGCCTTGCTCATTTATTTTGTAATTCATATGTGGACACTGCTATCCACATTCAATGTGTAGGTGCCACCGACTATATCCTAGAAATGTAATAGCTCGAAAAAGATCAGACTTTTGAAAGCCACTTCGTACAGTTTTGAGCTCTTTAATATTCATTGGACGAAAAGAGTAAAAAAGGAAATAATAATGAGAGAAGCACAGAAAAGAGAGATGTATCAGTTAATACATGTATATTCGACGAGATCGTTTTTCGCCTTTGAACGCTGCGAAAAAGGCTTGCATAATCTCTGACGGAGCTTTTGGGACATGTGTGCATGTTTGCTATATATACATATTAACCTATACATTTGATTCGTCGATTACACTTTGATACCAATACCTTTTCTGTGCGTCACTCGCACGTCTGTTGTAAGCTTTCATTATGGTATAAAATTACTGTGCGAAAGTTGTTGGACGTGCTATGGTTAAATGTAATATCATTACTTTAATATTGAATATTGTGTCTAGATAGAACGTTTTCTTATTACATATTTATATTAGAATAGTAAATCTTTTATTACATAACTTGTATTTTTAGACAGAGTACATTATCGATAGTAGATTAATATTTTTAGTATACTATTTAGTACATCTATTTATATTGTCTTTAATGATCACTTATAAAAAAACAATGACACTTAGCATTTATTTAACTATGATTATATAACAGTGTGAGGTATGGACATACCGTGGATTTCTTAAATCTGGATTGCAGCTTTCTTTCTGTCCATGTCTGACGCCTCTTCTGACGACTCTTGTGTCTCTCTTATATTATTTTTCTCTCAAACTAGCAACTGTGCGCCGCTAATTTTATAAATTTCTTTATCACAAAATTACTACCACCTAAATGACTGAGCTCTGAGGAAGACTTGCAATCAACGTAACACACCTTTTGGACATGTGGATGCAACAAAATTTTGCTACAAAAATATTTCTATTTGACATTTTCTGTAACACCATTTTCAACTCAAACTTTCTTTGGATGAGATAATCCGTCTAACGTAGTCGTATATATCCGTTTTGAATGGCTGAAAATTTGCTATAGAAATTTGGCAAATTTTCACATTGCATTGAATGTTCTACAAAAACAACACGTAGAATACTTTGAGACGGATATCTTTTTCACTTTTTTCCATTTTTGTCACTAGTTAGATTAGCATTGGATAAAAAGTAGACAAACATTTGAAAAATTAATAAGATTATCGTAATACGCTACTTTTTGTCTAGTAAAACTTTGATCTGATTTGGGCAAAGTAGTATTAAAAGTATAAATAATTTTTCAGTAACATTTTTTATAAGTAGAGGTACATGTCATTTTCTATCTTAATCAACAATTTTGAAAATTTTTCAGCTAGTTTTATAGATCATCAATCCAATTAACAGTATCTTGAGTCAACATATTGCATAAATATTTTTGTCTGCTGTGCTTCATATGCTGACAATACTTTTATCGCTACTTTGTGTATCCACTTTAGAACCAACTGAAATAGTTAAAACCGCTTGCCACACGTTGGACACTGCGTTGAAAAAGAAAATTGATTATTAAGCCTAAAAGTTTTACCCTCGTCTTTTTTCGGATAGTATATTGCCACCAATTTCTTTTGCACCTGTTTCTTCAACTATCTCTTTTTTCAATCTCATTTTTCAGAGTAGAGAAAGTGGTATTTTATTACTCAAAGGAAGCTTCAGTGACATCGATAATCTTCTATTGTTTACTTTTAAGTTTGGTTTTCTTTTAAAATTTTGGTCAGTGTTGGATTACTTTTTCAATATTCCATCAGTTAACTGAATTTTGATCACAACGAAAAGTTAAATCTATGTACTGTTGTAGAGAATTATGTAAAAAGACAATGAAATCAAATCCAATACTGACGAGAATGCTAAAAGTAGCAACTCTGTCCAGCAGATTCAACTGTTACGTAATAAAAGGCCTAAAAGAAGCTAAAAATTCACACACCACTTTTCTGCTGCTGTGACTTATCTTGGATCCGCAAATACTTGAGGAAGTCACTTGCTTCTCTACCTCTCTTTAACGACCACGATTTTTCACTTTCCTTCTCTTTATATCTCTGCCCTACTTTTTTACTTTATACAGCTAGATTTGAACATCATTTTTTTTTCTATATTTAGAGCCAGACGACTGCTTTTTTACGATAATTGTACTTGCTATTGTATAACATAACATAACATAATCTTGTGGACAAATGCTGGAGTTAAAAATCAAAGCAACGACGATGAAATCAAATTGCGAATGGAGCTTTAGCGATAACATTAGAGATTTTATTAAAACGAAAGAACAAAACAAAAAAAATTCTTGCTGTTACGAAATTGATTTTTTTTAATGTGTGACTCGGGGATAACGCAGGTGCCGGCCATCTCGCTGGCCTACGAAGCACCGGAATCGGACATAATGAAACGGCAGCCCCGCGATCCTTACAGAGACAATCTTGTGAACAGAAGGTGGGTCTCCCTTTAACAAGAAAAGACAAAAAAAAATCAAGCCCACCAAAGACAATACTGTCATAGTTTTTCACCTGCACTGTGTTTTTTAACCAATATTACAACTACCCTCTCTCTTTTCCTTGTGTCTTCAATCTCCGATATCATTCGCCATTTACCTTCCCGTCATTCGACTATCATTGAACTTGATTACACGACTGTTCTCATTGAATGCACTTTAGAGAAAGCTTTCGAGTATCAGAATTAAAAGAGCGATTTTGTTTCTTCAGAAAAGCCAATAGTTTATTAGACACGGTTGTCTATCAAGTTATTCTTATAATCTTTAGTATATGCCTATTTTTTCAATCCCAAGTATGTATAATAATTTTGCACTTTGTACAGTGAAACAAGCAATAATCTTTTGCATTTTTCACACGTAGAAGTTAGCACATTTAGCGTAACTATTTAGAGATACACTTGAAAATATCCATTCCTCCAACGACAATATTTTGATTAAAAAAAAAAATTTTTAATGATTTTTTTGTAAGCTTTTACACTCAATCACGGTATCGTAGAGAAAACCGAAAATTCGATAGTGGACGATGCTATAACGGTCCGCTTGATAATGCATCCAAAAAAGTTAGTTAGTAGCACACAATGCACTTCAGTTTCCCTTTGACACAACGTCACGTTTTCCCCCCTCTCTCTCTCTCTCTCTCTCTCTCTCTCTCATCGACCTAATATTGTCGCACCGTAATGGACGTACTTTATTTTTTTTTTAGTTTCCCTCACCAACCCTTGTCTGACAATATCAAGCACCCACCAGAGTCTATAGGACTTTAGCGAATTAGTGTAGCACCGAATTCACACATAAATACATCCATAACTGACGCTCATACAAACACACACATACGCATATATAAATACAATGTTTAGTTGGCATCGTCGCCTGATAGAGGACGTACGAATGCCCGTGAATGTTGTGAATGCTTTATAGTCGAGTTTTATGTAACGCACCGAATCTATATAAAAAAGTCGGTAACCATCTATATGTGTTTTGTGTATATACGTCATGCCAATCATTCATTGTCGGTATCTATGTAAATCTATCATACACGACGATTAATTACTCTCTGGCCTGTCGCGAATGGAACATGACGTGCGCGCGCGCGACAGAGAAAATTTTCTATATATTATGTATTCAACGACTGAAGATTATATACATATATGTAACGCTGCAATCAGCAACGGAAGATTTGTTCATTATTCTCGCTTTTAAGCATTCACGCTACCGCTACTGCTTTTTTTTTACACGAAAAAAAAAAAAAAGAAAAGACAAGGTATGCGCGAGAGGAGTCTGCGCAGAATCCGTGCACAGTCGCCGGGGCGAATTCTCTCTACGGTCAAGGTCGATCTCGAGGGCGGAAAATCGATGCCGCTGCTGCTGCTGCTGCTGCTGCCGCTTCCGGAAGGTCGTGCCAGGATTTTCGCGTTTTCGAATGCTTCTCTCCGACGATACTTATCGTCGCCGCACTTTTAAACTACAATGTGCTTTAGTTGATTGTAGTTTGCTGTTTCTTTTTCTTTGCGAATTGATTTTTGTTTGGCTTTTGCAGGAAAAAAGAAAAGAACGAAGAAACATCGAGTTTTATATCTTCTATATCGTATATGCTTTTGATCGGTGCATCTGTCAAGCTTCTTTTTGTCGAGCACTCGATATTTCTATCTACCGCTTTTCACCTCTTCTATATCTCGTACATCTTGTCAAGACGAATTTTCCATGGCATTCATTTCGTTATCTGTACATACATACGAACCATGAAAAATCCGTTAAAAGCATGCTAAAAGAGAAAACAAAAAATTGTCTGTGTGTGGCATGGAACGTGCACAGCAATAATGACTAAAAAAAAAAAAAAGAAAGTGCGCTAATGTCGTTGGTAAGTAAAATGCCCGCCACGTTGAAAGCTCACTTTGGATAACCGTATATGACGCAATGGCGGACCTCCCTTTTCAAAAAGCTTCTTTCTGTATCTTGTATACTAACCAGCCACTCGATCTAACTTAGGCATTATAATGAGCATCTTAAAATAACAAAAAAAAACTTGAGCCTCTTAGTTAATTAACACGTAGCCCTTTGAAGCTGACTCTCATCGAGCATTCTAATCCTTTAGCATGCTTCGAGAGTCAGAGATTGATTTGAAAAAAAAAGAGCGCAAAAACTGTTTAAAGTAAAAAAAAAATCGTGTGAGTAACGCTTGTATTTGTTGTTGATCTTTAGGCTTATCTCGATGGCATACGGCCAGATCGGTATGATCCAAGCTGCCGCCGGCTTCTTCGTCTACTTCGTGATTATGGCTGAGAATGGCTTCCTGCCGCTCTACCTCTTTGGCATCCGTAAGCAATGGGACTCCAAGGCCATCAACGACTTGACGGACAGCTATGGTCAAGAATGGGTAAGTTCTGCGAAAAAGAAAATCAATGTGTTTTTGTTTTCACGACCAATTTCTAATGTCCCCGTTTTTTTTTTATAGACCTACCGAGATCGCAAGACGTTGGAGTTCACCTGCCACACGGCTTTCTTCGTGTCGATTGTCATAGTACAGTGGGCCGACTTAATTGTCTGCAAGACCCGTCGTAATTCCATCGTTCACCAGGGCATGAGAAACTGGGCCCTCAACTTTGGTCTCATCTTCGAAACCGCCCTAGCCGCGTTCCTAAGCTACACGCCCGGTATGGACAAGGGTCTCAGAATGTTCCCGCTCAAGTGAGTATAAATTTTCGCAATCGAGCTGAAGCTGACAGAATGAATTTCTCTGACTGACTTTGCGGAGCTCCGAGGTTGTTAGGTCACTGTCAGAAGTACGGTTTAGTAAATACATAAAGATTATCGCCGTTTAAACACGTATATCCCATCGAAAATCGAAAGTCAATGCTTCAAAAACTTGTTGTCATATTTGGATAGCGAGCGTACAGTTTGTTGAGTGCAACCGTGAGTCGATCGCTCAGTGCTCTTTTAAGTTTAAAGTTACGAGTCAGCAAAGTCACTGTTGACTGTCCACCACCGAGTCTGTCGGAAATGCCATCTATCAGCTTCAATTTCATCTTCCATAAGATCCACCGAAACTGGATTGTTTATCAAACTGATATTATCTTGCTTTCCATTTTAGATTCGTCTGGTGGCTGCCGGCCATTCCATTCATGCTCGCCATCTTCATCTACGACGAGACGAGACGATTCTACCTGCGCCGAAATCCAGGAGGCTGGCTCGAGCAAGAAACTTACTACTAGACACGCAACACGCAAAACGCGCGCGCAAGAGAAAGAGCCGACAGACGCATACCCACGCAGAACGAGAAAAAAATTAATAATATTAAACAAGTTTTACCACCGAAACTATCAACAGCAACTACAACTACCACCACCACCACCGCCACCGTCATCATTATTATTATTATCATCACTATCATCACAACTATTACCACACCCAGCAAGACAGTTATATCCGAAAAAAAAAATCAAGCCAACATCGCCATCCAACACTACTGCGCAACCACAAACTACGATGATAATAATATATCGATAACAATAATCAATCAGTCACACATTTTACACGAGAATAACAGAAAAAAAAAGTAAAAAGCGCAAGCAGCAGCTTACGTCACATAGATCTTATCTATCTGTCCGATGGGCCAGTCTCACAAGTGGATACAAATAATTATTATTAATTAAAAGAGAGAAAAAAAAATAATTACAAAAAAAATCGCTAATGATAATAGCTCGGCTCGCTTGGCTTTAGATTCTATATCTTCATCGATTACTAAGCAAAACAAAGTAAATACACTAAAAAAAAAAAAGAAGCAACACAATGTTGACGACACGACGACGACCTGGTCGCCGCTGAGTCTTCTCCTCCTCGACGACGATGCCGCCGCTCGAGAACAATACACTAGAGCGCTGAGTATTAATAATAATATTATTATGTAAAAAAATTAACAGAAAAAAATGTGAAAAAAAATTACAAAAAAAAAATAATTAAATAAATGATTGTGTGTGGGGTATGCGAAGCTCGTCGTTTCTACGCTCTTTCAACGGGGTGAAATAGCGACTCGCAGTGTGATCTCCTCGAATCTTCGACTCAAGCAAAACAAAGAAAAACTCCCGCGGAAGAGACGTTGGAACGATGAAACACGTGCGAGTGAGAAAACAAAACAAAGTTATTGAAAAATAAAAACAAAACAAACCTCGAGATAAGAGCGCAAGAGAGGGAGAGAAAGCTGCTGCAACGTGTATGTGAGCGAACGAATGCAAGAGTAGATTACAGTAGAAAAGGCCTAAAATGCCGAGGCGTGTGGCTAAACAAAGTAGCGAACAAAAAACAGAAATAAAATAAAATAAGTAGCTGAGCTGAGATTTACAAGTAAGAGCTAACAAAAATAAAAATAAAAAAGAATGTTGATTTTGAACACTGGAGTCGATGACTAGAGCAAAAAAATAAATAAAGTCGAGAACAAAAAAATAACAAATGAAGAAACAAAACGAACAAACGTATATAGATAAGGGTTCGCAACATCGGACTCGATCTCAAGCCCGGCATAGTGTGCGAGTACGACGTGTTCTATATATTCCCCGGTTGCGCGTGTTGCCACGGGATTATGTAACGATATATAAATAAGAATAATAAAAAAAAATACACACAAAAAACCACACAGGCACCTCTGGTAAACAAAGGGCTTGCGACGACGCATCGCGCGTTGCACGCATTTCCACGATAATAAATGATATTAAAAAAAAAAACGAGTATACAAGGACGACGGATGGAAGAAGCTTCCAAAATAAAATATGGATAGAATGAAGCGGATGAGACACACAAGGATCGGGAGTCAACGGCGCTGATGACAATTGTACACGTAGACACGTCTTGTGATACCGAAGATCTTAGACGAAGAATAAATAAATGAGATATGAGAAAAGAATCTTATAATTATTAAATTAAAGATAAAAAGTGATTGATAGAGTTGAGAAATTTAAAGAAATTATATTACTGGTTTTTTGCTATAGAGATCGGCAACACGCCCTAGAAAAAAAAGGTCCGATAATTTATGAGATTATCGCGTTTATTAGTAGATAACGGAAAGCTTGGGACATTTGTCAAGGTGGAGCTAAAGAGCGTCATTATGAATTTTCCGAGCGATCCAAGCAAATCAAGATGCGGCAAATTTAGACACTACAGCAACCCCCCCAAAAAAAATATTAACAGTAGCGGACATCAATCTACAAAACGTAAAGCAACCAACCACTATAGAAGTCATGTGACACCAACCAATTCTTCATAGGAAAACTTATTAATTACGATACGATAGAGAAATCGGCATGCCCTAGTTGAAGAAAAAAAAAGACAGGTGTTCTAAGTAATGCCGAAGGAAGAATCTAATAAAAAAAATAGCAAAAAAAGGATATCGCAAACGCAGTATTGATTATTAATTATTAATTAATTAAGGATGATCGATAATTAAGGAGGAGAAAAAAAAATGAATCCAAGTATAATGTTGTTCGGTTCGAGTTTTATCCGAGTAGCTAACGCATCAGATCGCAATGCATATATTCAAATAGTTAAATCTTTGTTGGAGTTCTTATACTGGAATGTCACGGACTAGATGAGCGGGAAAAGAAGGGCGTATGGTGTGTTTTTTACACGACGAAGGATCGACGGGCGGAGCGGATTGTGGATCAAGACACAACGAGAAGAGACGAGGAATGGACGACGACGATGAAGACGAAGTTGGATAGTATATAAATATTTAGCGCTTAAAAAACATCACTACCACCTAAGGAGGATTTAATTAAATTAAATAATAAAAGGAAAAAATGATGAGAAAAGAGACAAAAACACGTTATTTAATTAATGCGCGAGCAAATCCCAGAATGAACACTGTGTGTTACCGAGGCGAAGTGTGTCTGAGCAAGCAAAAAAAAAAAATAATTATTTAGTAGAAGAAAAATACAAAAAAAAATTTAAGAGTATAACAGAGCAGGGGTATAGTGACGAAAAATGTTATTGATTATGAGTAATGATATTACGAAAAAAAAACACGTTTAATGGTCAAATTGTAATGACAGCATGCGATGGTAGAAAACATTTCGAGTAAATAAATTCCGAGAATTCCAAAAAAGTAGAGGCAAATTTGAGATCGCGCGATATGAGATCGTTTATGCAAATTACTCGTGCAAAAGTAAGATTTAAAACAAAAAAAAAAGCTACTCCTTACAAAGTTTAACGCTGTTTTAGGGCGAAAACGAGAGATTGCGAAAACAAATTAAATAAAGTAACAAGTATTTAAAGAGAAAAAAAAATCCACACGCATTCTTTACGTAGGTGAAACAAAAAAAAAGTTTGAAATCCATGCTAAACGTAACGATTAACTGCAGTACATACATTCTGTCTTAGTTTTACCATTTCTTTTCCATAGTTTTAACGCGGACATGCAAACAAAACTTATTAGCTTGCTATAAATATATAAAATTGAAATATCACATACACACACCTCACACCCCCGGTGCGCAGAATACCCTGTCGAAACGACTTCTTGTAGCGCATATATACACAATTCAAATTCAAATGACGCTCTTCAACTCTCAGACGTGAATGCATGCCACATATACGAACGGACAAGTATTAAAGTCTCGAATACTCGCAAAGCTACCCAAAGTGTTCAATAAAGATTAAACAAACAAACAAACAAAAAATCTAAAAAAAAAGTATCGACATCGAGGTAACGTGTACAGAGGTACGTTCTTCCATCAGTTTTACGAAAACGCTAACGAAAAAAAACATACTTCGCGGTCGCGACGAGAAATCTCTTGAGAAAGAAAGAAAGCAGCATCGATGCACCAATTGTCCATTCGTTCAAAAAAACCAAAAATCGGTGCACCGTAATGCACGAAAAATCGTTGCAACAGCGAAGTCTTGGCCATGTTTTTTCTTGGCGGGTTCAACTTGAACAAAAAAAAAAAGTCGCGCGCGGCTTTGCTTATCTTCTCTCGAACGCGACAACAGAAAAACCACAAAAAAAAAATCCTTCCTTCGCGCTCGGCCTTCGTCCTTCCGTTTTTTTTTCTTTCTTTTTTCCTTCTCGAGTCTCAACGAAGTGTACACACACACAACCGTGAAAAACGAACGGAAGAGAATCGCATGTATGTGTGTCCGGTTATTGAGTTCTTTTTGTATTGATAAAAGTAAACAAGCAACGTGAAGATCCCGCGGTTGTCGACGCACAGGGTGTTCCGTGACCCGGGGCCTTCCTCACTGACAAGAACAAAAAAAAAATGAATCCCTCTCCCCCTCCTCAACTCTGCCTATATTCCACTAATGTAGGTTGAGCCCAACAAAAAATAATGCTTTGCCGTCGTGCGCCGCCTCTCACTTTAGGCTAATTATTTAAAAAAAACAACATTAACGATATAATGAATAATAATTATTATGATAATTATGATAACATTAATAATAATAATGATAATATAATACATGTTACAGTAAGATATTATTAGATGTAATTATTATATATGGTTTAGTATAGATCGTGTTGTTGAAGAAAAAAAAAACAAAAAACAAAGTATGTAATAAGACAGCAAAAAAAAAAGCTAACGAGGGTGACGAGAAGTGAAACGAGAGCGCGACGAGAGAACAATAAAACAACACGAAAGAAGTAAACGAGATAAAAAGTGTTGAGACGGTATCGGTTCGATTGGATTACTGCGTCTAGAAGACCAGTAAAATGAAATTAAACGTCAGGACGGCGGACTGAGTGGCACGAAGAGACGCGCAAAAATATTGGCTCCCACGCACGATGACTTTTCACGGAGATTAATTAACGTTTGTTTCTTTTTTTTTTACATTGCGAATACTCATGTACGAATTTGTTTTTTTTTTTTTACCGGAATACATATAATACTCATGGGTTTTCAGCTTCGTTTTATTCGATTTCTCGCTTTCTGAGTCTTCTTATTTTTTTGTACTTTTCTATTGCACGCTCATTTTTTTTTTTCATATAAAATTCGTGGCGCGTCGTTAATTTCCGCACGCAAAGTCAGCAAATAGAAAGGTGATTCGGAATGGACTTTGGGGGATTGTTCGAAAGAAAAAAAAAGAATGAGCTTGCCGTCGCGTGAAATCGGCGGACGATAATTGGCCGATAAGACGCGACGAAAATAACAAAACCAAAAAAAAAAAACCATTTAAAGTTCGAGCTGCGAAGTATAATCTCGAGCGCGAGAGATTGTCTTTTTTTTATGGCCACCGTTGTTGCTTTTACTCAAGAAAAAAAAAACACGAACTAAGCTTTATGTATGTAAATTAATGTAACATACGCGTTGTATGCGATTTAATATCCATTGTTGCTACACAACACAGACACGAGAATTAAAAAAAAAATTACACATACACGCACACACATTGAAACACACAAAAGTATACGTGTTAGCGGTGTTATATCAATGTAGAACTAAAAACGGTGGGTCAAAAAATAAAAAAAATAAAGGAGAGAAAAAAAAGCAACATCTCGCGCTCGTCGGATGAAAAAATTTAAACGTTATAAAGTGTCGAGACCCGCGCAGCCCGCCGGGATGAGGGTTAAATAAAAACCAAAAAAAAATAACAAACTAAATAACAAAGTGAGGGGGGCAAGATGAAAAAAAAATTGAATAATGTTTTATTAATATTGTACATATTTTAAATAATCGAAAGAACGAAACGGACAGAATATCGTGCGCGATCGGGTACATAACACAAGGCCGCGAGGCAGAGAGCGCTCCCTCGCACTTCTTTGCGTTTTTCATTTTTTAGCACCGGAATATAATAAAAAAAAAACAAATACATTGATAAATACGGGACGAGAGATTGAGAGAGCGAGTTGAACGTTGATATCTAAATACACGATTACACATGATGATAATATACACATTTGGGATGTAACGCACTCGGTTGTGGCACTTGTTGAAGTGTTTTTTTTCTGTTTTTTGTTTTTATTTTTTTGTTGTAAAGTTCGAGAAAAGAGGGGGCTTTGACGATGAGGGTATTGAGAAAATCAGCGAATTCGTTGAATGACCTGCAAATCTATTCGACACTGTTGTAACGAGGTCGTACGTTGTGAATTTCAAATCGTTTCAGATCAATGCAATTTACTGTACTTCACTATCTAACAGCTTGCTGAATTGCTATTAGCTTTGCTTTCAATCAATCGCTGATTGTATTACAACGATACCCTTATTCAAACAAAAAGTCAAGTATTGTTGTTCTCGTTCGGATGATGACAGTGAAAAGTTGAGAGGCCAAAAAAACACTTCGACTGAGATTGAATAACACATGTAGGATTGAGAAAAACGCGAAAAAGTGTGGCATTTATTACAAAACCATCAACAACCATAACGAATGGAAGGAACAAATGCAAAAAAGATCGCGAGGCGCGCGCGATGGAGAATGATAATTAACGAATGCGAGAGAGTGAGAAAGCGGATAAGAATAAAGAAAAAAAAAACACGTACACTGCTCTATACCCGAACTCTTGTAATTTCTGATTGACGATTTCTTTCGTATGATTATTATATCGATAAGTTCTGTTTTCACACGCGAATAAATTAAGAGTAAAAAAAAATATGAAAAAAAAAACAAAATGAGAGACATTGTCCAACCCAAGTGTCATTACTTTTGATGTTAAATAAAAAATACATAATTAATAGAGGCATCTGTTCTTCGGGGAGCCTTTACACAAACCCTCAGTCAGCACACACTCTTTTCCTTTTTTTTTTTGGCTTTGTTTATTGATTTTTTTCGAATTGGCAGTACGAGGTCGCATCGGAAGCTGAGTAATGAAACGGTAGGTATTTGAGAGTTTCACTTTTATTAGGAAAATATACTATTACAAATCTAAAAACGTCGAAGCTTTATTCAGCTTTTTATTTAGCATATAATATTATCTATCAAAGTGCAGAATTGCAGTCTCCAGTAAAGCATTATTTCACTAAGGATATTCCATAAAGTCAAATATCAAACAATCTTTTAACATTCAAGCAATCATGAAAAACTTAATTATTTTAACAATTTTCGTTGCTTGAACAGAAACAGCAATGAAGATTACAAGTCTATGAAAGAGTATAATGAGTCGTAAATGAATACACCAGCTAGCAGTAATAATTTTACATACTTCAGCTATAAGCTTTTTATAAACAATAACTTGCCAATATAAGTTACTTTCTGCACTTTTTGCAATTAGATGTGATAAATCAATCACAAAAGTATTACATCTTTACAATTTATGCCAATTTGTAGCAAAACTTGCTTGTATATCAACTTAAAAATTAATTAATGTACAAATATATAAAATAACTTATTCTGAAGTTGAGTTTTCTAATCGAACACGATCTTTCTTCAAGTTTTTCTTTCTTATCCTCTGGATATGCTTTTTCAATTTTCCTGAGTTTTTAAGATCTTCATATTGAGTAACAAGATTCGCAAGACGTTTTTCAGCTGCAATAATAAAAGATAAAATATTAAAATAACTGAAAGTTTTGATATATTCAATACTGCGAAAAGATACTTACATTTTTTCTTATACTTGGGTTTTTCACCACTTTTTATAGCGGTAAGTATTTCTTGTTTTTCTTCTTTTTGTTTCGTTTCTTTCTCAGACTTTTTCTTTTCCTCTCTGAGTTGATTTTCCAGCCTTTGAATAAGATATTTAATTTTTTTGATTTGCTTGGGATCCTCTTCAGTTTCCAATTCCTTTTTTAATCTTTGCAAATCTTTCTGTTTGACTTCACTCAGAAATGAATATGCATTTTTAAAGGCTTTTTCATCGTACGTTCCACACAGGCTGTCAAATCTAGGGTCTCTTGGCTCTTTCTTTTTTACAGGTATCACTTCTCGAAATCTTGTTACTTGTCTCTTTACTGATTCCTCTCTAGGCCTATTTTTGTTTTCTCTTTTGAATTTTGTTATTTTAGCCTTTTTTACACCAAACATTGTTGCATTGTAAACTTTTGTGCCTAATTTCTCCTTGAGTTTCTGCAAATCTGCAAAACTCATTTGAGACAGCTCTTTTCTGATTTGTGCCTAAAAATGTAAAATTGCATTCAATCAAACACACAGTCATTGCATTAAATATAGATTATAATAATTGTAGTATATGAATTAAATATTTAAAAAATATTGTAAAACAGTAAATATAAACAGAGATTGACCAAATATAACCTTAAATTTTCAAAAATTTGTTTTGCTTCAAAATAAATTAATTTTCAACTTATTCCTACCTGATCCTTGTCTTCACTAAGTAAAGCATCTTCTTCGCCACTAGACATTTTAATAATTCAATGATATTTGGCAACGTTTTAAACAATTCCAGATGTTGTTGATACAACAGTCACGAGCACATTGTTTGGCTTCTGCTCCAAACCAAACTCGACGATCGAGGATCGAGCTTGACTCGACCAGATCGAGGTATATGTAATTGAGATAATCGCAGAGCGTTTCTCAGGTTAGAATTGCTAGATCATTCCTTGGGGAAATTTATTTTTCATGTGCAATAATGATATAATAATTGAACCACAAATACCATAAAATACTGAATTTGAAGAATGTTGTAATTTAATTAGAAACTTGACGTGTTAAATTTGCTTAAACAACAAAGTTTTTGTTATTATTCAAAGCCATTTTTTTACTGATACATCAAATATCTTGAAGGTACAAAAATATTCAGTTTTTTGATTCTCAAGAGAAGTGATGAAAATTATAAAAATTATTATGAATAAGTTCTCAGTGAGGACTATACTTTAACCATCTCTTTTCAAGGTCACGGTCAAAATCGCTTTTCAAGTGAAACTTTAATCATATTTAAATTCAAAAATGTCTTCTTTTTCATCCACGCATGTATTTCTTTTGAAAAATAATATTAAATAATAAGACAAATTAGATGCAAAATGTGCAATAAGAACAAAGTACTCTGGTAAAGGGTAAAAATTGCAATTGATACGGTACTGGCCTGGAAACTTTGCTTGTTGCCGTGTGGGCCGCCGGCGACAGCAGCGCGCTTGCTTGTAGTCGCAGGTTTCTAGCTGGTAAAATGGCGGGTGTGCTGTTCGAGGATATTTTCAATGTGAAAGACATCGATCCAGAGGGAAAGAAATTCGATCGAGGTAAGTTTATGGAATATTACTAAGCCTTCTGCATTCGAGATTCTATTATCTCCGCGGTAATCAGCGTTGATCTGCGAAAAAAACGATGGTTACTAGCTGCCGGTTTGCAAACCTCCAAAAATTGCCGGGAAGCACATGGTGCGTCTGACAAAACGGTTACAAAAGTTGATACGACCTAGACAGCCGTGTATTTGTTGAGTTTTAGCATTTGTAAATTGTAACTGATCTCTTGTTATTACGTTTTGGTCGTTGAACGCTATTTAGCAGTTAATTTCATCATGCAGCGATGTGATTGGTAGTTGATGAATTCTATGAGAAGTGTTAATGGCGCGGAAATTCGAATGTAGGCAATTTATAATAATTGGTAGATCATGTTCATTCTATGATAATAGTGCGTCATTAAAATATGTCATTATAAAATATTACATTTAAATAATTTAATAATATTTTGTTGTTGGATTCGATGTTATTCAGCATCTAATCCAACAACATATAAAAAATGGAGGGTGCTTTTAGTTACTTAGCTATTAATCTCAACTTAATAATATTTTATTATTCAAACGCATTATTGTGATATATTTATTTATGTGCGTATTCTAAATTCAATAACATTAATTGTTTTCTATCTGAATGCCATTTCTTATTGTTGACGCCCACGAAACCGTAGTAATATCCAGAAAATCCCTTAATCATCTTAAAATTCGCAGTGCAAATATCGTAACTGTAACGCAAAAACGTATGTTGTCAAAGCTATAAACTTGTAAAAAGAGCAACGCGCGCACAAAAAAAAACAAGAATAATTGAAATTTCAAATGTACACATAACAGTAACGTGTTAATGGGCCGAGTAAACGATTGCCACGTTCAAACAGGCCGTGAAAAGAAAACACATACGCGCGTACACACACGAGTGAAAATTTATTGTGTCGAAAAAGCAATAAAGATTATGCAAGAGAAGCGAGCGCGAATCGTTTCTGCGGAATTAATGCTTTGCATCGCGCGCGGCGACGGCGCGTCTTTCTAAAAGGTGAGTAAGAAACTCGAGCGTCAATTATTAGTTAGATGTATATATTGGCAGTGTCGAACTGTTGCATAACACTGACGTCGCATTCGTTATCGTTACCACCTCGAAGCCGTTTATCGTCTTTTCCGCCTTTTCTGTCTGTTCCAAGCCGCGCACCGCACCGCTAATCCGTCTCTCCGAGAAATGAAAACTTGCCGTAAGCTTAATACCTCGTTTGAGTATTGACGACACGTCTTTCGCATAAAAAAAATAATTAACGTTCGGATCTTCCTTCTTCTTGTTTTGCAACAGTATTATACGTTTTTTTTTATTTGCGTACATGATTAACATTCGAATTTCAGAAAAAAGTAGAACGTACTTCGAATTGAAAAATAGAGTTTATATTTAGTTTTTAATTTGATCACGCTCGTAGATGGAGAAACGGTTAGGTCGTAAGGAAATAGATTGATCTTGATTAGACTTCTTTTCAATTTGTCGACAGTAGCAGCACAATTTATGCCCCCGAGATAGACTCTCCGATAAAATCTGATCTTCGCAAAATTGGATCCTCAGTCGGTAGATTGTTGATTCACCTAGCAACCTAAATATCTCGCGATGCTTTCGCTATTATTTGCGTCGAATGTCATTAAAAATCAATCGACGAAGTATTTTTAACGATATTGAATTTTACATCTCCATCGGTGAATTTAATTGCTTGTTCTAATTTTAGAAGTGTTGTATCACTTTTAACGTTTATCAATTGTTTATAATATTTCCCTGGAACCTGATTTAACATGCTCGTCACTGCGATTATTCCGAGAATTTTCAATTTTCGACGTGACATGTCACTACTCGATTGAAATGTCAATCCCGTTGGATAATTTTTTTTTTTCAAATTGAAATTTCGTCCCATTTACATTTCTACCGGAATATCCTCTCTAAGCTACTGCAAGACCACTCAAGTAGTGCAAAAATTAACGAAAAAAAAATATCAGCACTCGTAACTTTCATTCCAAGTAACGAAAGAAAAAAAATCCATCTCGCTCTCTTCAGCTCGAGCGTATTCCTCGAAAGCCCACACGAAAATTCTCTCGCACGATAAAGAAAAAAAAAAACCTATAGCAGAAGAAGAAGAAGAAGCGCGCTCGTAAGTGCTATAAAACGAGTGGTCGTGTCCGTGAGGCAGATGGTATAGAGCAGCGCGAAAGAGAATAAAAATTGACGAGCGAGTTTTGTAGAAAAAGAAAGTATAAGTAAGAAGAAGCAGCAGCAGCAGCAGAAGAAGAAATAAGAAAAAAAAGTAGAGAGAGAGAGGGAGAACGAAGCGAGATAGAATCCCCGGCAAGAAGTAGGGGAAATAGCAGCAGCAGCAGCAGCTCGTCGAAAGGCCGGGTCGATGCAGCATCCCAGGGTGGGTTATATAGTATTAAGTCGATGTATAGTAGTGGGGTTGGCTTATATATCCTGGCGAAAAGCAGTGGCGTGGTGGGGTTGACACGTGCACGTGCGCTGGGGCGAGTGAGAGAGCGCTCCTGCCTGCCTCCTTTTTCTCTCTCTCTCGCTTCTTTTTGAGGGAGGGTGTACATGCGTGCGCACGCGGTCAAGGTCAAGCTTGCCTTCGTTCAAGGTCGAGCTTTGTTTTTTTCTTTTTAAGCGTTCTATTAAATTATTGATGACTACTCTATGGGCTTTTTCACTTGAATTGTTCTCTCTTTCGTGGATTGTCTATCAAAGCTTTCATTTGAATTTCAATTTTAGGGTTTAACTCGAAAAATCCAAAAGGAATAAGCCGCGCAAGTGAATTTCGTACCTTCAATTCACTCAGCGGCGTTTGATCTATAAATACGTTAATATTTACGATTTCCCAAGCGGCGGAAGACCGCGAGTCTTTTACATTCCTTCATCTTCCTTGATATTGCGCGAGCGCGCGAAGCACGAAAATAGACTTTCTAAACAAAAATGGCTCTCTCTCTCTCTCTCTCTCTCTCTCTCTGCTTGCACGTGCATCATCGACGAAAATTTTCAATCTTGGAAAGCTCATTCGAACCCTGTGGTACCGGATATATATGCGCGTGAACGAAAGTTTTTTGGCTTGTGAATACTTCATCAGATCGATATTTTTCTCTCTTGTTTTATTGAATTCTACGATGACGATAAGTGTATGAATTATTATTGCTCGCGCGAGATTGAAATCCACACGTGCGCGACTTTTTATTATTTTTGAAATTGATTGAAAAAAAAAACTCACTTTTAATCATCTTTTACAAGTTGCAATAAAGTCGCTCTCGGAATATACCATTTTTTTTAAATCCATCGTAAATCTTAAAAAACATTTGCTCCACTTTGTATACTGCCAAGAGGCAGTTAAACGAGACAAGATTTTGCAATTTCGCTGCTTTTACGTAAGAACGAATACGTGTACGAAAATTTGCCAAACTTCTAAATACTATCGAGATCGAGTTTTAGGGATTATAAAGTTTTTTTTTTTTTGGCAACATTGTTTCGACATCAAATACAAACTTCTCTCTTCCGTCTTAAACTTCGAAACTTCATCCAACAGTCGTCGGCGTTGCCAACGAAACTTTGTCATAATCAGGCCAAAAAGAAGGAGCTATAGTGGGGCACGTGTATAATTTTCTAAGAATCGCAGGTGAGACTCGAGCCGTTACAAATTTTTTTTTTTTTTTTTTTTACTATCCCCTTCGTTCTGTAATTGGACGCTCTTATATATATACACGCGAGATTACATAAAATTTTGATTAACTCGTGTGTTTCCTTTGTCCGCCTCTCTCTCGTTTTCGATTAGCAAAAGAGAGAAGAAAAAGAAGCTTTACATTATAAAAGCATCTCCAATTTCATCGCCCGCATGACGACGATGATGGAAGCGCACGCGCGTGTTTCCGCAGGGGCTGCTGCTGCATCTCTCTCGCGTGCGCGCATTGTTTCGCCCCCTTTCGCTGCTGTTGAAGGTCACTGCGGCTCTCTCTCTCTCTCTTTCTCTCGCAATAAATTTCATGGCTTTGCTATACCACCGATAGACGATTGGCTACATCCTTTGGCGAAGAAGAAGAAGAAGAATAAAAAAAGCCTTTGGCGAGAAACGAAGAGCGTTATAGTAGTTTATGTGGGTCACGTACATTTTTAAAGTCGATAAGATGTCTTTTCTCCCGGCGAGCGAGAGTTTCGATTCACTCGGGACGCTTTTGAATAATTTAAGCTCCCAGTGCAATTACTGTATATACTCGAGATCAAAGAGCAGCAGCAGCAGCAGCACATCGATATGTGTGTGCACTAGCTCAAGGACTATAGAGCGCGCGCAACAAATCGATTTTATATTATTTCAGTTCCATCAAAAACGACGACCCTTTGTGCGCGCTGCCTTCGTTCGGCCATATGGGACGCGCTGAACAAAGTATAGCTCGGAAAAAAAAAAAAATTAGGCTCAAGTGCGACGCAGAGAGAAACAGACACGTGCGTAGTGTGCGAATTGGCAACAGCGCATGGACACGTGGCGCGTTTTACAGGCACACACCAAGGGCCCCATGGAATTTCACATGCGAGACGGGCGCGTTCGTTCCTTCTTCTCCTTCTTCTTCCTTTTTTTTTTTTACTTCTGAGAGCCCCACGACCTACTTTTGGCCGTTTTAGATGAGAACTGGTTTCCCCCCTTTTTTTATATGTGAGTTCAACACTGACGATGCACCTGCACTTCTTCTTTCTCTGTCGCTAAGGGCTCTAAAAATATAATTCTTAGAGGGCGAGAGGAAAATTTTTTTTTCTTTTTTAAGTCTTTTTTTCACAAGGGCTGTTCTCTGTACATTACAAGTGCGAGGGAAAGTGAGAGAGGGGTTCGGTTATAAAAGAAAGAGTAAGTCACGCGAGAGAGAAAGAGCTTAAACGTATATGTATGTATATGTGCCTTTTGACATGTGTGAGGCTATATTTAATGTGTGCCGGCTTCGCTCTGCATATGGAGTCATTAGGCTGACTGAAATATACAACCATCTCTTTTTTTTTCTTCTTTTACCTCGGACAAAAGCGTTTGAATTTTTCGACAAAGAATTATTATACAAATTCTTCTCTTTTTTTTTATAGACTCACGGTCGTCTCTGTCAAAAAAAAAAGAGCAGAGAATACCCGTCCCTTCTTTTCGCACTAACTCCGATTTCCATGAAGGAAAAAGCTCCAAAGAAAAGAAGTGCCAAGAAAAATAGAGCTTTTTTTTTTAAAGATTATAGAGTTCTAGTTTACACGAGAATACCTCTGATTTCAAAGTCACGTTCGATTCTCGTTGGACAAATAAACCAGCGTCGAAAATAAGTCTTCGAGAAAACAACATTTGCAAATCGCGATTCTCTATATCCAACGTTTTTCGCCGCACACGACCGACCCTTACGCTGTAAAATAATTTTGAATGGCACGAAGCAGTGCGTACGCGACAATAGTTATATATCGTACAGTTACATCACCCTCCCCATCAATCGCCCTTTTTACGTCTACGATATATATACATATATATCCATCATCGATTGTTTATACAAGAGAGTTTCTGCGCGCGCATGAATTTCACATACACACACAGAAACACACAGAGACGTACATCGGTAAAAAGTGTGCGAAGCCGAGCGAGTGAGGCGGGAAGAAGAGGGGCCCGGCTTTGAACGGCTTGGTTATAGTGAGAGAGAAAGAGAGAGGGGCACGGTATACTGGTTCTCGCGCACAAGAGAGAAAGAGAGAGAGAGAGTGAGCTTTGCCGGCTGCGCGGCGACGACGACGACCAACTCGCCGGCTACAGTGTGTTGCTAGGCGCTCGAGGCCCCCAGTGTCAGTGCCAAGGCAGTGTCGCGAGCGATCACCACGGCCAGCAACACAATCATGCGGCTTCACGTTTATCCAAGGTACATTATTTTATTCCTTTTGTTTTTTTTTCTTTTTTTCGGTTATCGGTATAATTGTCAAAGCGACGAAGGAACGATTTATTGATTTATTCTTCTTTTTTTTGGCGATTGTTCAAAGAGAAATTCGTCGTTCGTAACCGGCTTTTTCAATATGTATAACGCGCGAATATTCTTTTGTTCGCCGGCACACTATACGAATCTCCTCTTCGTATAGAAATCGTTAGACCAAACAAAAAGTATAACAGAAAGAAAAAAACTTTCCGCTGGTTCTTGTAACACACAGACACATCTCACACACGCAGAGCTATAGGTGTATAATCTTCGATCGGCCGCCGCCGCCGCCGCCGCGTGTGCGAAATCAACTTTTTCCTCCATTTCGACGACGACTTCCTGCACGCGCGCGCAGCTCTCTTTCTCTCTCTCTCTTTCTCTCTTTCTCTCTCGCTCGCTCGCTCGCTCGCTGTGCTTCGTCGTCGTCGTCGTCGTCGTCGGCGTCGATTAAATTGACTTTTAAACCGGTCGACCTTGAGAGCAGCTGACTCCTTTTCAAAAGAGCGCGCGTGAACGTTACGCAATCTTATATATCGCACCGTAATATACGTTGGGTTTCGGGACAAAGAGAAGAGAGAGAGAGAGAGAGAGCGCAAGGGACAAAGGAAGTTTTTTTTTCATTTCGGGGCCAAGCCCGAGAGAGGCAGGGACGGGTATATATACTACTTGGAAATTATCGCCTTTTTGAGATCTCTCGGGTCTGATTTTTTTTGCTCTCTCTCTCTCTCTCTCTCTTTCTCTCTCTCTCTCTCTTTGTGAGAGACTTACGATGATGATGACTCGATTTTGGGCTCTTTTGTATTATAACGGGGCAAGGATTTCTTCTTCGACCACTTCGGAATATATTTGTCGCTCGAGTTTCACTGGCAAATTTTATCGTACGAGGAAAATCGAATGATTCAACTGCTTTGAATTTTGTTTATTTCTTTTTTTACCTCTCGAAGAAATCTTCGTCGCGAGAGATATACGATATATTGAACTTTGGCGAGTTTATTACGAAAATTCCATTCGACTTACTTCTTCGTTTTTATTATTCGAGCGAGCGCCGCAAAGTCGAATTCCTTTCTATATTTGCATAGTCGAAAAAGAAAAAAAGGAATGGAAAAATAGGTCGTTTGTAGGAAGAAAGATAAAAGCTCTTTCTCGTGGGAGCATTCATCTGGAAAAAAACAAGCTTTTTTCGGAGCAGCAGCGTCTCACGGAGAGCAGCCGTCGACAAAAGAGTTTTATAAATAAAAAATTATCGGCAAAGCTTATTTATAGACTATTATATCGAAGCTGCAACCAATTGAATACCGTTCCAAGCTTATACTCGGGGTAATAATTCTTATTCGACCAATATTTTTTTCGATAATTATAATTTCGAATCGCGAGCTCGGGAGAGCTTGCATCATGAACAAAAATTGTTTTTTTTTGTGGAGAATAATTTTATAAGATTAACTACAGTCGATGGTGGCAGCACTTTCTTGTGCGAATAGCGATAAGGGCACAGTCTAAACATCCTGGCTAAGGTTGGAGGCTTGGGAGGAGAAGCTAATGAGTCAGTCAGTGCGTTCATATCAAAGAGTTGACACGCATAGTCGAACGGGTTCAATGTTGCGTAATATTATATTTGTCTATATTTTTAATTGTTCGCTAATAAATAAAAGTCGAATGTCAGTTGAATAGTGTTATTAATCATTTATATAAAAATGTGTCTTACATTTTTTCTCGCTACACGCAGTTTTACACACACACACACACACACACTAGTGATGAATTAACCCTTGGCTGGACAAAGGGGTCGTTCGCGACCCCAGGCGGTGCTAGCGAGCGGTCGCTCATATCTCTAGCTATGGTCAAGCCTACGGCAGAATCCTCGAAAATCGAAAAATCGTCCGAAAATGTGCAATAAATCAATCAATTATAAAGCTTTTCGTTTGAATTTTTTTTTTACAGTAATCTTCAAAATTTTTTTTTGTGAAAAATAATGATCATCATTGTCATTTTTTCGTCAATTAGCATTGAAAAAAATTATTTACAAAAAAAAACGAAAAAAATCGTAAGTCCATGCTAAGGGTTAAATAGTAAGAGGAACGTGTCGTCTTCGTCGACGCCGACAACGATATCAAGTGTCTCATGTGATAAGGAGTGTAAATATTTTCTTGCTGTCGTAACTATATATATAGACGCGCGTGATGACGCAAAACACATTGTCGCCGAAGAAAATCAAATTGATCGAAAATAGCGTAAATTTTACGCGGACTAAACTAAAGCTTCCGTTTCGACGCACGTGTGCTTTCGTTTTTGTATATGGCGACACATGCCGCTGCTCGAACGTCGTCCCCCTCCTTGAAGTTCGTCGTCGTTCGTCGTCGGCTCGAAGAGAAATAAAAAGGGATTTTCGATGCCGACGCAAAAGCAGGAGATTTCGAGGCTAAATGTCTTCCTTTTCTATTTTGGTATTCTGCGAAAACGGAAATTGACTTTTATATTTTTAGCCGAAAAATAAAAAAGCTTATTCCATTAAGCGCGAGAACGATTAGCATTTCTACGAATCGATACACGCACTCTGACGTAACCCGAATATATAGCGTTCCATCCCATTCACGGTAATAAATTTTAAAAAAATCACGAGAGAATCGTCGTTAGATTGCAATTATTCATCGGACATCATAAAATCCAATGTACGTATATACATTCTCTCTAAATAGCCCAACAAAGGAATTCCTCGCCATCCACGAATTCGCATGTATTTATTCAAATATAACCCAGCAGCAGCAGGCAGCCCTTAAGGCAAAAAATAAAAAAAAAGGCAGAGACAAACAAAGAGAGAGAGAAGCGAATGACGTACGCGCTGCGAGGCGGTAGCTCATCTCTCTCTCACTCTCGCGCAAGCGCTCCTTTTGAAGGTCAAGGTTTTCCCCTTCCCCTAAAACAAGAGAGGAAAAAAAACAACCCAACGCCGCGCCGGCGCAAACGCACATCGAGAGAGAGAGAGAGAGAGAAAGAGGGTGGGCTGTATTTATAGCCGGTCGATACTGCTGCTGCTGCTGCTCGGCTATGGGGAGACGAGCGCTTGCAGTATGGATCGACGGTGAATCATGATCATTATTATTACTATTATGGAATTGCGGCACGTGCGTAGAAAGAAATTCAATTGGGATATAGCGATGTATAGCGGGATGTTTTCTTCGTATTATTGACAAGGGCTGCTGATGCTCCTAAATTGTTTTCTATCGTTCGTACCTCATACTTGTTTACGTGGTTGATTTACATCTACATACTCTTTATAGGGTGTAGAAGAATTATGAGTCTCGCGAGATGTATTTATCTTTTTCTTTCGAATCTCAGATCAAATATACAGCTTTCATGTACAGTTAGAATTCGTAATTTAACGGCAATCAAACAAGTTCGAAATTGAAATAGCGTGGAATCATCATTGGCCAAAACCTTATTTCACAATAGACTGCACGCATTGTTTACACTGCTGTGCTCGCAGCAGACTAAAGTACAACAGGCAGAAACAGCAGTGCGATTCCCCTCCTATGTATATACGCGAAGTCCAAGTGAGAGAGGGATAACAATCGTATCTCGCACCCACGCCATCACCGATGAGAATTGTACTGCTGCTGCCTGGCGAAATGCAAATACAAACGCACCACCAACCTCGGAAATTAATTACTTCCGAACTCTCACTCGATCAATTGAAGGGGTTAAATGCCGTCGGTGAAATATAAGATCAAGCGAATAAACAAAACAAAAACTATTTACGGGTAGCATCGACGATCTAATTCAGTTTGTAATATTCATCAATAAAATACCAAGCTATGAGATCTGCTGCTAATGACATTAGCAGTATACTTTCTCGAAGAGCATAAAATTTTTAACAACAAAAATAAATTTTCCTATACAATTAATCTTAAAAGGAAGGCGAAGCGTACCCTAACCTATAAATGTGTTAGAATCCATTATACGTGATCAATTTCAATTTTTTATAGAATAATATAATTTTTTACTATTCTTTAGATTATTCGTCATGCGGGATGACTTCAACAATTAATTAAAAGTGAAAATTGAATGAGCATCAGTGATTACGAAATTACGGATCGAAGAGACCCCCCCCCCCACTCAAAGGGTTTCCGTAGATTTCGTTATGCTTGCTCAATATTCAATTTTGGGTAATAACGAAGGTTATCCTACCTAGATTAAGGTTAAAAGAATGCGGGATGACTGCAATTCTTTATGTGAACTGAAAATTATTGACGTATAATGGTTTTTCCCGAAGCCTAAATTTGCTCCGCCCTCCTCTTAAAGTCATTTGCTATAATCATATGTCAAAAAACTCGAACCTTTCAGACGCAACCGGCGTGAAACTGGATGTAGCTGAAAATCGAAAAAAAAAAACGAAAATTTCTAATATAGAAAAATTGTAATAATTTTTTTAATCGACGATCAATTGTCTTGAAAATTAAATCAGTTTTAGACTTCGGGAAGATAAACATAACTGCAAAGTTTCGTTAAGATAGCTCGAACCGTTTGAACGCAATGGTACTGGAACTGTGAGAACAAAATTTACCAAGTGACCACACACAACGATACACACACACACACACACACACACACACACACACACACACACACACACACATACATACATACAAAATTTTGGGGATCTGGACACTTTCTAAAAACATTATTTTTGAACTCAGTGATCTCGAAGACATGGAAAAACATCAAAATTACGCAATCGAAAGTTTTCACTGTTACAAAGCTTTCTGTTCGAGAAAGCATAAACGAGTGGTAACAAATAATCGATGGAATTAATCAAGGTGGGAGCGATAAAAAAAAACCGAGCCCACAAGCCAGTTAATTCGTCGATCAAATAAACGCATTAACCTTCGCCTCCGGAAATAATACACAACGTGGTTTAGCGCAGTGTAATTTCCCGGCTCATTTGAGTAAATAAGCTATGTATATTATCGGAATCTCATGAAGGGAGAGGAGAACGTCAATAACTAACATTTAATCAATACACCCAACCCTCATCGTGGGAGGGGGTTGTTAATTTCGCTTTTACGAGAATGACGTCGGTGTGATTTCTTTTTTTTTCCTGGTATTACGAGTGAGTTTCCATTATGCAACGAGGATGGGATAAACGCGGGGAGAGGAGGAATGCGCGCGAGACTCGAGTGGGTGATGCTGAAGTGGATGTTTGCTCGAGGCTATGACGCCAAGGGTCGCTGCGAGGGAGAGAGAGAGATGAGTGGGGAGATTCTCTCTTTGGCCTGGATTTTACTGTCTATATTGTTTATTTTTAATCTTTTTCTACGTGTGTGTTTCTCTGAAAAAAAAAAATTGTACGTTTCTTTTTTGTTTCGTTTTCTTTTTCTTGGAATGTAAATAACACGCTCGAGATTTGAGAAACTTTGAATTTCTTTTGCGCAGCTCCGGATATACATAAGATAAGCAAAACCGCGGGAATCGAAGCGCGCGCAGGTATATACCCTGTAAATATTTAACGATGGAAAATTTCATAGCCTCGTTCTCTCGCTCTCTCTCTCTCTCTCTCTCTCTCTCTCTCTCTCTCTCTCTCTCTCTCTCTCTCTCTCTCTCTC
>JAWWMK010000032.1:6107475-6176707 GCA_035047105.1 Galeopsomyia nigrocyanea | reverse complement strand
GACTAATAGTTCTTACCATACCGCGGTACGGTACCGTGTCAGTGAGTGGTACCGAAAGTTATAAAATTCCACTCCTGTAGATGAGTAACCTATCCGACTAGTCACCTATCCCTACCTCTGCAAATAAGACACGCCTCCTTTCGTCGACGTCACTGGAGTATGGTACAAATTCCTTTGGTCAAATTGGAGAAACGCAAGACTTTTACTTACACGTAAATCAGCAAAATTTTAAAAGAATAAATTATTTTAGATATAAAGCTTTGCTTTTTGACTATTGAATTTGATCGATTATTTGTAAACGTAAATGTGTACTTCGTTGCGCGAAGCATTATAATTTAATTACCTCAACTCCGGTTTTCCTAAGTGGCAATTTTTTTTAACAAATAACGATTCATTAAAAAAAACTTGACTCTTGAAAAATGAATCTCAAAAAAAAATAAAAAAAAGTAGTTGAAATACTAATAAAAAAATTATATAACGGAAACATTTTCTTCTATTCAAAGTAGAGAATCAATTTTTTTTATGACTAGAATTACATAACAGAAGCATTTTTTTTCTATTGAAAGAATAGAGTCAATTATTAGAACCTATGTATGGTTATCTTGATCTAAGTAATTATTCAGCGGATTGTTAATTTAACAATACCGCGACATATGTTGGCAAACATCAATTAAAAATCAGCGCTATTTTTACGCAGATGGCGCTAGTGTTGTTATCAACATCACTCGACGAGGTTATATTTTGGAAAATTGACAGCTTTTCCATCGCATTCCCAACACAATAACAAAATATCAGAATTATTAAAACGCGAAAACAATTAAAGCATTATCGGCCACTTACTTGACGACAAAGTGCAAAATAATATTTTGCTGGCTGCAAGGTGAACGTTTCACGAAAGTTTATTGAGGCAAAAGGATCAACAATAATGAGAATTTCTCATAATATTGAATAACTTGCGACGTCTCATTAAAATAACAATAACAAACAATGGACAAACTCACGGTTATTTCTGGAACGTTATTCTTCGCAGCTGACATGTTTGCAATTGTCAGTCTTGCTATGCCAGATTGGATTATTACCGATGTTGGAGGTAAAAGTATTGATCAATAAAGAATTTTAATTTTTTTTTCTTAATACAAGCATTTTAAGTGGGCTTTGTAGCTAAAAAATGAATTATTTTTGTAGGAGACACAAGGTTAGGCTTGATGTGGTCATGTATGACCCTGTACAATAGGCCTCAAATATGTTACAAGCCTGATTTAAAACCAGAGTGGTGGATGGCCTTAGTCTGCATATTAGTTGGCTGTCTCTTGATTTCCACAACAATTATTTTGTTGATTGGTTCTCATTGGGACAGAAGTATTATTCCTTATGCACGATGGGTTGGATTTACAGCAAGTAAGGTCAATTTTTGGAATACTCCAAAAATTATTTTGGAGTCGTACTGAAGTTTTTATTTTTTCCAGTGGTATTGTTTTGCTTGGCAGCAGTCATATTTCCCATGGGATTCCACATAGACGAAATAGGTGGTCAACCTTATCAATTGCCCAATTCTCATCAAGTTGGCATATCCTATATTTTATTTGTTCTAGCATTGTGGATTACTGTAATTTCTGAGCTGTTTGCCGGCAAAGTCTGTTTACCACATTTTTAGCATCTTCTGACAAATTTTTTTTTCTTTTCTTTGCTTTTGAGTATTTTGTGTATTCCGTATGTTTATCGGAGAGATATTCCAAGATTCGAGGAGTTTTTGGAAAGATTTAAATTGTAAATTGTGTTTTCTTCTTTTGAAGATCAAAGTTATTAATTACTTTTTGATAATTTCAACTTTTTATGGGTAAATTTTGTAAATACGACGATTTTTATACAAAGCTGAAAATGTTGGTAATGTGTCTGATGATGAGTGAATGTTTTGTAATGTTGGAACTGTTTTTATCTGTACAACTTTTTTAATATTACTCTCGCCAATTACTGTTGAATTATATAACTTGTATAAGCCAAGTACATTATCTCAAGTTGATTAGCATAGAGAAAAGTTGTTTAAGTATTCTGCTAGTGATTGTGATACTACATATTAAGGGTATATTTATAAGGCTTCCTAAAATTAGAAGTAGGAAATTTATGAAAATCAATGTATTCATGATAATCTTCCATTGTAAGATATTAGTCATAAGGATGATAAAAGAAATGTAGATAAATAAATAAGTAGACTCAAGATACAATTAGTAATGTAAGAGCTTATAAACAATCGTTAATAAGATACTTAATCGATTAATTGAAGGAGAACGTATCCAAAAAATAACTCGAATTTATATTTTTTTTTCATGTATATTCAACAATTCACATATACGTAATTAAATCGATTTCTCCTGAATTGACAATTATTTAGCTTACTTTCAACTGTTCATAATCTCTTACTATTTTATTTCACATACCAAAGATTGATTACATCAAACTCATAACGACTTCATCCACTATACATATAACGATAAGAATATGATACATTTAAAAAGTGTAACGCTTTTTTTTGTCTTTCTACAATTATATAATTTTCGATCTGTTAACGCTTAATTCGTTTTTTTTTTCTTCGTATATAGCTTAAATACAAATCTCAGATTAAATTTAGAAAATATAAAAATGCAAGATTTTTTTCATTTTATTGAAAAACAAATCGTTAAACTATTTTGTTTAGTAGGACTTCCTCTGTTGCTAGTTAAACTATTGCGCTTTAACAGTATTATTTGATTGATTATTTCCAATAGTATCACATCTTCTATAATAGAGTAAATATGGTACTCTCGGTGGTTGAGGATTCAGTACGTTTGCCTCAGAGACACCTCTAAGTGAACTATCATCATAGCGGACCCAGCCGCCATATCCAACGTGAAAAGCATCGGTTACATAATGACCTTTGGTTGCTTCCTTACCATCATGATACGTTACAGCAAACAGCTTGTATTGCTTTTGCTTCTGGTTTAACTTTTGTTTGGCATTGTTGGACATTAATTCTGAAAATTACAAACAAAACAATAATGAACGTCAGTGTTTTCAATATATACCATATACTTGTAACGTAAAACTTACTGTTGTCGATTTTAAGATCTATGGGGAATTCTACGCTTTTGAGGATTTTAGTACAGCCGTCCGGTTTGTAATCAAACCATTTCAAGTGTAAAATAAGAATTACTGGCAGTTTTTCCAATGTGACTTGTTTCCAAGCTTCAATTTGTTGCTTAGTTTTACTGCAAGTCATGCCTTCAAGTTGATCTTTTCCTACTAGTATCTCTAGAGCAGTCTTAACGGACTCTGCTTTCTGTAGGATTTTAAGCGACGTATGAAATAGGATTGAAAAATCCATAAAGAATGACAGATGAATGAGTTGAAATAGAGAGTAACAATTACCTCGATGTCGAGTTGAAGTGTGAAAAATGGTTGGACGTAATCAGTAGGCTCTTCTGTGGCTCGGGAAACTCTTGACCTTAATTGGCCTCTGAATATGTCTGATAAAGGAGTGCGACCGCAGTCTGTACTCCGGGTAATTGATCCTTTATTTTTAGGTCCCATTACCTGCAACACATTATTTATTATTGTGAATTCGCGTTTACTTACGAAATAAAATAAATAATTACCTTCCACTCATCTTCTGCTCCAGTTTGACTGAAATTGGCATTAGAATCTGCAAAATCGGCCGACTTCTGGTCGTTATTACTCGCCAATTTCATCAACTGCAAAAATTACATAATATGTACAATTGCAATAAAAATAAAATACGAGCGTTTGTATTGTACATACCTCGAGCATCTCATCACTCAATCCATTCAACAGGCACGACAAAAATTCCTCGGCGTCTTCCTGACGACCCTCTACGGAAAATACTCCTGGAGATGATGAATTTTTCAGTATAGTGTAAATGTATGACGGTTCAAATGGGACGCCGCTTTGTATATCTACAATCGCGTCTTCGTTGCGCTTTTGAGCTCTGTCCTTTCTAGCTAAACGAGCTCCTTCGGAAAGTGGGGTGAATTCGCGAACGAATTTGATCCTGCAATCATTTCGGACGTTTTGAGTTGATGATAGTCACCAAATGCAAATTATTACATAACAATGCCGACGACTTACATGTTGTCTAGAAGAGGACTGGGCGAATGTCGTGATGGATTTTTTGAATGTGGCATTGACATGAGCAAATTATAAAAAGGTGGGCAAGCAAGTAGAGCTTGCAAGATACTGTTAATGTAGCAATAATTGCTACGATTTGTTAGTCCTCGCGGCAGTAAACTAACTGTTTGTCTTTCCATTTGATAACTTAGTAAATATTCTGAAACATCAATTGTATACTTACAGAATGTAATTTTTAATTGGATTAATTTGATTTTTCACTGGTACTTACCACCCATTCTGTAAGAAATAGGGTCATCAATGTGTTTCTGAGGTATTTCATTGTGAGATGACCTATTTTGTTCGGCTGAATTGTCCCTATTTTGTCCATCAGCGTTTTTATTCTCATGATTTTTTGGGGTTAGATGAGCCTTCTCACTCAATGATAGTTCAGTCTGATTATTGTTGATACTTATGGCATTGTTAGGTGCAATGAGTGCCATAGGTTTATTAGTACCTGGGGAATAGGGGTCTGAATTTTTCTTTAAAAGACTAGCCCAAGATTTACTTCCGGTAATGGCAGCCAACGAAGAGTTAACAGGCAATTCGCTTATATCTGTTATGTACTCTAACGTTGGTATCTCTTTGATTTCCTTAATTTGTAGCGGCTCGTCTTCATCAATTTTTGCAACAGATTTGGAAGTCGTACTTGCTATTGGTGTTTTTACATGAGAACTGCTATCATCACTTTCTGCGTTCTCATTTCCATTTTGCTTAACCTCTATACTACTCTTAATATTAACACTACTCTTTATAGGAATATCATTCTTCTCAACTCCTTTGTAATTGTCATTGATTGTAGAAACAATATGTTGCTCAATTTTAAAACCAAACTGTTTGTTATTTGAGTTATTAGTGGCAGTTAAATTTTCGTCAACATCATTATTCGATGGTTCTATATTACTATTATTTACAATAACTGTTGTGACTATGTTGGTTTGGGGTGAATTATTATCGTCTTCGAGCGCTTGATGAATGGAAGGCTTTGTTATATTTACATTCTGCCCTTGCTTATCGTACGGTTTATAGTTTGTGCTTTTTGTGGTTTCTCCATTAGTTTGTGGCAATAAGTTTTGTGACGGGCGATTATACTTTGGATTTGTTGTTGTTGGAGATTGTTGATATTGAATGTAACTAAAGTAAAGATAGCAAATTACAAATGTGCTACAAATGTAGTACATAATTTGTTTTTAATTTTTGTTGTTAGGTCAACTTACTCAACACGATGAGTTTGTTGTGCCATTTGAGGTGTATACATTTGAGGTGAAGGGAAATAAATTGGTTGTCCAGCAGCTGGATGTTGCTGAGTTGTTACAGGGTCCGAAATACACATGTATTGATAAGGCATACTCATATGATATTGTCCAGGATCCGCCATGTAACCTGTTTGCATTTCACTTACATGGTTCATGTTGCGATTGTAACTTTTATTAGCACGTCCACGACCGCGTCTTCCAGTTTCTCTCATTGGTGGCATCTCTTGAGTTTCATTGTTTGTGGGATACATGTTGGTGGGATAAGCTACACCTGGCATATATTGATGGACATTTGGATCTCCAGGAATACTATTGATATACATGTTGGATGTCCAATCATGGTACATAGGTGTTATTATTTGTGGACTATATTGAATTGGGGATGGTACAGTGACAAAGACAGAAGATGCTGCGTTTGCTTGATGCGCTTCGTACTTTATCATGTTCCCTTCCATTTCTGCAATGATAGTTATTTATTTATTTTTTTAAATTAACTCATTTCTGAATAGAAAACTTACCATATTGTTGCCAAACTTTTGGCATCTCTTGAGCTTCAATGTGCTCCTCGGGGAGTACATGGTATTCGATTACTCCCCGATCCCATGGCAGGTTTAACCCATCGTTACTAACAGTTGGTTTCAAGATAGCTGTTAATTCATCTCTGCCTTGGGCATTCAAACCTTCTAAATCTAAAAACTCAAACTCACTCTGCAAGGACAAATAAAGTTCGATTTTACTCAAGGAGATATTCAAGAATCAACACAATATTTTACGAATTCGCGAAAAACATATGTATATTTATCCTTTCATCAATCAGATTTATGATCGTTTGTTTGAGTGCAACCATGTCAAACGTGCAATTAACATGAGCATTTTTGTCCTTTTGTAGCGACATTCGCCAAATCGAGCGTCTGAATGAAACCAGAAGGAAAAAAAAAGAAATAGAGTAGAGCAAGTGAAAATCCCCATATATAACCTCAAAGCATGACTCATGTAAAAGTGGTTTGGAAAAAGTGAAAGCTTTCAAAACACCCTTCAATTCTTAGATAAACAAATCGATAGGAAATCGAACGTCGAAAACACAATAACCGGCACCGTCAGCAATCTGATTAAGGCCTCAAAAGATAAATAATTGTACGTTATTTAACCTAAAAATGGGATCACATGATAGAGGCAGCACCGACTCGTTAATGACCTCGTATAACTATGTATAACGTTATAAATAAGTAAAGTTTACGCATCGCGAAAATATGCAACAATCGGAGAGTTTGGAAAAAAAAACTCACCTTGTACGAATCGTCCATGCTGCCGGGTTTTTCTTGGAGAAATCATCAAAACGGCATGAGGCGAGGCAACATGAGGCCGACAGCCACCGACAGCAGAACCCGTACGGCTCTGCTTCTTTTAGCTGTCTTTTTTTTTTCTTCTGGCCCTCGAAAATCCGACGCTTGTACCCGTTGTCGTGCTCTCCTACTTCGTCGTCGTTTTTGTTTATCAGAAACTGCTCGATGGATTAACTATGAGAGTTTATAGGTAACACTGTTGGCAAATCTCGGTTTTCTCTATAAAACTTGCTCTCCTCCGCTCGCACTACTCTATTCGCACGCGCGAGAAACGACTTTGGTGTGCGCCTCGTTGCCGGAACGGACGACTCGGTTTACAAGGAAACACATGATTTGTACTGGCCAATGGCGCACATTTCGAAATTACCAGACTAACGTGATCGAATATTTATTTGAGGAATCAGACAATTTTTTTTTTCACTCACACTACGAAGCTCGCGAACTAATTGTACGAGCGAGACTATAAATTGACGCACGAGGAAAAAAAATGATATAACTCTCGTAACGCTTTCGTGCTGACTTGCCGTTACAGCACGCGAGCTAATTATGGTGCGCGTACAACACCAAATTGCAAGCAAGCTGTACGATGAATGGGCAAAAGAAGAACAGAAAGTTCAAGAAGGTGCGACTCGAGCGCGCGCCAATTCGCCATCACGTTTTAAGGACGGTTTTCACAATGAAAAAAAAAAATCTTTGAATATTTGCTTAGTCATATCATTCAGTTGAAATGATGGTAGGGTATGACATTGAAACATCGAGAGTTTTCAAATTAAACTATTTATTTTACAAATTGTACATAAAAATTACAAGATAAAGTGCTGTATGTATAGATGTGCTATGTATATATTTTTACAAACAAAAGTCAATGTGATAGCAAGATAACAGTTGCTATAGACATAGGGCATCTTCAAAGTTTGTACACAGCAGATCATTTATAATTATATTTATGAATACTCGTAATTACTTGTAAAATATTACACACTCATACGTAAACATCTGATGCAATAATATTAAACATTGTTCAACACACTTTATGCTTAAGACAATTACTGCATTGGGCAAAATGCAATTTATTCACCGTACTGATTGGAATATCAAACTAATTAACATAATTTTGAAAATTACTTTCTAACCAGTCTTTTCATCATACAATTATTGTCCCAACACATTACCCTGTCCCCAATTGTGACCTCTTCGTACAGGTCCAGCACTCTGTTGTGGAGCTGCTCCAAAACCTCTTACATTGCTTACGCTTGGGGGAAAATAGTATTCCAAGACTGATGGGGTATTGAGTAAACTTGGACCTCCAAACTCTTGAGGATACTTGAATTTTAAAAAGAAGTACAGGTGGCCACTCAGTATTCCAACAAGCTCTGGTAATCCATTATGATCCATAATAAAACTCATTGCAAACAGAATCCATGGCAAATACATTGCTTTAAATTGAACCCCTGTAAAAATAATCAAATGAAAATCAGTATACTATTAGCCTAGAAAGTGATAATGAATTGTTATTGGGAACTTTTCTTACCAAACCAAAATTGCACAATAGCATCTTTGTTCAGTTGACACCAAATGTAAATCACACTAAGAAGCAGGGAAACCATCAATATGTGGAAACCAAGCAGTAATCCACCAGTCAGACAAATAGCCCAATTGAATAGCAGAAGGTAAAAGTAGTCAGCTGGTCTGCCTTCAAATTCTCTTGTTTCCAGCCTCAGCGAGTAATTGTACAGGAAGTACAAGTTCATGAGTAAATGAAAGCTTGTTGGGTAGTAAAAGGTACTTGTGATAGCTCTCCATATTTCAAAATTGTGAATGAAGGGTTCGTACAGCAGAACAAGATTGACCACACTGATTATACCAAACCTTCCAATCAATGAAAAGGCTATTGTCAGAGAAAACCAATATCTGGTGAATATTGGCAGACTCTTGAACCAATCTGACACTTCCGACATTTTTTCTTAATATGCAGTCTTCAAACTCCAAAATATTTTGGATATGTTGGGTGTACGATTTTACAAGGTATGCATCAAATCGTTTTGGTTAGACTTCTCGAAGTTTTTGTGCACCGATTACTCTTGAACACTGAAGATAAAATTAACGTTTGGCTGATCCTTCTTGGGATAATAACTTATTCTCGTATGAGTATCATTTATGTGTCGTCGAAGTTTCTTTGAAAAAAGCGTGCTACGGTATACATACGTTTGATAGTGTCATTCGTTGTTTTACTCACGATTCACCACGACTCCGGTAACTTCTAAACTAACATTGACGTGGCCTCGTCAAGCTCTGTTTTTGTCGCTCTTTAAAAATCAGACCTAACCTTCCTAACTAATTTTTCAACAAAATAATTTCAAAGTTGATCCTAATTTCGCCAAGATTTATCAATGCATTTAATTATAAAGATTATAGCAATAAAATAAACATCAAATAAATTTGTTGCAATTTTTAATTAATTAAAATAAACAATAAAAATACGACCAACAGATGGCGCTGTTTCGAGTAATATTTAATGGAAACCCGCAGTTATTGTCTAGCATTTGTATTGGGTGCTGTTAATCGACGTGTCACATTTTAATCAGTTTTAGGGTGTTGGGTTTCATTTTGAGAATTAACAAAATAAAGCTTGCTTCAAAGCCAAACGTTTATTTTTTTATTTTTCGTTTAGTTTACATTTATTCGTGAGTGAATGTCGTGTTGCAGTGTCCAATGCCAGACTATTGATGAAGCAGACAACTTGAGCTTGCCGTAACTTTAAATATTCGGTAAGCATATTTGATGTGTAATTAGTATTAAGGTGAAAGCTACTTTCATAATAAACAGTTGTAGATCATTTCTTATTTTGCAGAAAAAAGTACCCATAGTAATCAAGCCAAGATGATGGACTACGAAGATGATTTCCTTTTTGAGGAGGACAAAATGTTTGTTTTCAAAGCATAGTAGTCTTTAGTTAATTGTTTTTTTATTTGCTCATTTCCAGTTTATATGTGCCTTATTTTTTTGCACTATGCACATGACAATGCCTTGGCTCGGTGGAACAGTTTGATGCATACAATATCATCGCTCAACAGTCCAGCAGAGTCGTCAAAGTCTGTTGAAGAAGCAGGGTTAATTGATATTTCTGATTTTCAAACCACCGTGCCTTTGGCTAACGTCGAGTTGCATCATATGAACATGATGGAAGATCGCATGTATGCATTGTTACTTTTGAGTTTATTTAAAACTTGAAAAAAAGATCTTTTTTTGGCCTCTTTTGAATTATTTTCTATTATTGGCTGCTTATTGGATTTATTAGTCCTGATGTAGAACTGATCGAAGAAGATCATTCTACTGCTGAATTTCGACAGCACATTGATCAAATGTAAGTTTCATTTTTGCGAGAGCCTTGCAAAAACTAAAATTTGCAAAAGCACTAACATAAAGTATTCATCATCTCATATTCACTCTCACTTCCAAGTGCTGAATGATATACTCATTTTTATACTTTAATTTAGAAAGCTTAGTTGATAGTTTTTGCATGTATAATCAGGTGTCAGGGGACAAAGTACCCAAAGGCGTATGTACTTTCTCTTTACATTTAATACATCTTTATATGCTTCTTTTGGTTTGCTGTGAACTTTAATCATTAAGAATTAAGCTTTGTACATATTCTATTTGAATGATTATAACAATATTAACAAATGCAGTTTGTTCTCACTAATTTGTAACTATACACAGCTTGTTGGCGATGTATATATATTTTTTCAAATATTCATATGTATAATATTCTGAATTTTACTTTCAAAATAGGGGAATGACTATCACTTCAGGAAATGTAGTCATAGAGAAAGATAGCAGTAATCTCATTGGTATCAGCATTGGTGGTGGTGCACCATTATGTCCATGTCTCTACATTGTTCAAGTTTTTGACAATACTCCAGCTGCCCAAGATGGAACATTGGAAGCTGGAGATGAATTAGTAGCTGTTAATGGTGAATGCTTGAAGGGGAAGACTAAAGTTGAAGTAGCAAAAATGATCCAAGCTTGCGAAAAGAAAGTGAGCATCATCTACAATAAACTCCATGCTGATGTTCGGCAGGGAAAAACTTTGGACATTATTTTGAAAAAGGTTCTTTTTAAAATCGTAAAAATTCTATGTAAAAAAAATGAAGACTGAAAGTAAATTGCGATTTGATTTTAAATTTAGGTGAAACATAGACTAGTTGAAAGCATGGGCAGTGCTACTGCAGATGCACTAGGACTATCAAGGGCTATTTTATGCAACGACACACTTGTTCAGAAGCTGTCAGGGCTTGAAAAGACTGAGAACTTATATAAGGGGCTTGTGGCTCATGCGAAATCGGTTTTACATGCCTTTTTCGATCTTTTCCAAATCTATAAAAGTAAGTAATTTTGATATTTTTACATTCACAACTCATCAATTTGTAGACTTGTTCTTGATATTAATAGTTTTTTCTTTTTTTTTTCAAGTATTTGGAGATGCTTTTGCATCAATGGGTGTAAAAGAGCCACAACCAAGAGCTAGTGAAGCTTTTACTAAGTTTGCTGAACAGCACAGACAAATGGAGAAATTGGGAATAGATATGTTAAAAACTGTAAAGCCAGTTTTAAGTGACCTTGGGACTTACTTGAATAAAGCCATTCCAGATACACGCATGACTATTAATAAATATGCCGACGCTAAATTTGAATATCTGTCCTACTGTTTGAAAGTTAAGGAGATGGATGACGAAGAACAAAGTTACATTGCAATTCAAGAACCGCTATATAGGGTTGAGACAGGAAACTATGAATATCGTTTGGTCCTGAGGTGTAGACAAAATGCGCGATCGAAATTCGCAAAATTAAGAGCAGATGTGCTCGTGAAATTGGAACTTCTAGATAATAAACACGTAGACCATGTAGTCACACAACTACAAAAATTTGCTAACGGACTAGCAGAATATTATAAAAATGTTTCAAAACTTTTAGCTGAAAATAACAATTTATTCCCAGTTGAAATTGATCTTGCTCAAAATGCCTTCCAGTACCAACCACCTGGCCAATTTATACCTTACACTGACGAAGAAGAAGAAGAAGAAGGAGCATGTGGTTTTGATCCAAGTAAAATATTAGACTTTGATGTAGCTGAAGAAGCAACACCAAGCAGTATTTCTGACTCGTGGGACAAGCCTGGGCCAAGTGGAGCATCAGAATCAAAAAGCTCAGAAGTTAAGAAGAGATCAGATTTGAGTGATTTGGTAGATCTCAGTGGATTTACAGATATGAATGAAAAATTTGATCAAATGTTTCTTGCTGAAGAAAGAAGAGAGTCTAAACTACCACAGTTTGAAAAAACTAAAGAATCTGGGTTCATCAGTGACAAAAAAGACCAAAATGAGCCATTGTTACTGATAGAGGATAAAAAGGAAAGTGTTGGAGATTTATTCTTCCCTTTTTTGGATACTAATGTCAGTGGAAAGAGTGACGGTGCATCAGGATCATCCACAAAGCCAAAAAATGCTTCCGAATCATTATCCTTTTTGGATACTTTGGATGAGCAACTCATCAATATAGGAACAAATTAATAAATATTAAATTGCTTTTCACGTAAATCTTATATGAAAATGTGTGTTTGATACTGTGTCGTATTTTATCTAAAGTTTAAAACAAAAATCATTACATCAAGTGGATTCTTTGCAAATTATGTAAATAAAAGTATCTATATAAATGTTTATCATGTCATATTCCAATCTGCAAAATAAGAATCATGATAATATAAGTCTGTTATAACAATTGACAAAGTGGTTTGTAAATTATTCGACCTTCAACAATTAAAACCGCTCGAGTCGAATTGCATCAATTAGAGTTTGCTTTTGTTTTGATATTTATGGAAAAAGCCACGTGACTGCGCGCACGGCTGATCATGTGAGCAGACGACACAACGCGATCATAGCGACGATTAACGTTGGGTTTACCTGCGCCGAACTAGGACCCGAAATTTTTTCGTTGATGAAAATAACTCGCTAACGATCGATGGGAGAAAATCTAACGCTTCCATTTGTAATGTTATTTCGAAATCTAAATCGTAAAAAAAACAATTTGGAGCAGTGTTCAAGAATTGGTTTAAATGAAGAATTCTAAGTGCAACAACAATAATATTTCATTGAAAAACACTTGAAATTTCCTGATCCATGGGCAACTCGCTAGGTTTGTGCAACATCATCACCACCGTTACTATTCTTTTTTTTTCTCTCTAATCATCGATTAACTATAGTTACGACAGCGTCTATTTTGAAAAAAAAAAAACGAGAAAGTGCAAAAAATTCAAAGGTCAGTTTATAGATATATAGAGTTAGCCGTGCGAAGTAAGTCCTAAAAGTGTCTTGAGATATAAATTCTGGTGGCGAGTTCGGAAAAAGATAACACGAGCACGCGCGCATGCGAGAAATATATCCTCCCTCCACTTGATCGTAGAGAGTGGCGGCAGGCTCTCTCTCTCTATAGCTCTAGCAGTGTTCCGCAGACTAGTTGTCGCATCTCTTTTTCGCGGAAAAGAGAAAAATCGCTCTCCGCGCGAATATATTCTCCAGTGATTAGATTGTGATAATAGGTATTTTTTTGTAGGTGGCAAGAAACGAAAAGCAATGACGAGCCCCGTTGTGATCGCCGCGACTGCAAGGCACACGGCAACGGTGAGTAATTTTTTTATAACGATACGCACCACCGAAGAAGGTGGTCTTCCATATTCTCCGGCCAGTTTGGCCTTTTTGGTTATGTAGCCGCCTGGAACAGCTCTCTTATTGACTGATAAAATGGAATTTAAGTCGATTATTTCTTACATAAGCTAAGTAATGCTATTTCACATGCTGCACCTTACTTGACAGCTGTACGGAAATGTTAATTACAGCAGAAGACATTGAAGACATTCGTAGCTGCTCCAAAACTCCATTTTCAAAAATTATCAATGTTTTCACCCTTTTCTTTTTCATTGACTGACAGTGGAGGATTAACTTGTAAATAATACTTGTTTTTCGTCGTAATAACCAGTAAAAATTCTAAATTTGTTGAACTAAATCGTCAACAAATTATCAAACAAACAAAATCTATTAAAATATCTTCCATAAAATCTAATTTTATTAATTTATATTTCCAAAATTTTTGTTAATATTTTACTAATGAAAGTGACAATATTATTTTAGCTCATATTTTTCCATGGGCTAGGAGATACAGGGTAAGGAGTCACGATGTCACAATACTATAATTTCCAAGAAGTATCTATAATTTTGTTAATTTGAAATTTTTATAATTTTAGACATGGCTGGGCCAGTTCCCTGGGTACTCTCAGACCTCCACATGTTAAAGTCATCTGTCCTACTGCGTATGTATAAAAAATGTTCCAGTCTTTAAATGCATTATTCCTTATACTAAAAAATCCATTAAATACTTTTTTCAGACCAACAATGCCAGTCACCCTGAATGCTGGATTTAGGATGCCATCATGGTGAGATATACCTTGAACTTATATGCAATTCTATAATGTAGAAACGAAATTCTAATTTCAATTTCTTGCAACTAGGTTTGATCTGAGATCTTTAGACGCAAGTGGTCCAGAGGATGAAGAGGGTATACGTAGAGCAGCTGAGAGTGTACATTCCATGATTCAGCAGGAAATAGCAGCTGGTATATCATCGGAGAGGATTCTTCTTGGTGGTTTCAGTCAGGGTGGTGCTTTAGCTTTATTCAGTGCTCTGACATTTGCTCAACCATTGGCTGGAGTTGTGGCTCTGTCAACTTGGCTTCCTCTTCACCAAAAATTCCCAGCAGTAATTAATTTGAATACAGAGTTACATTTTTCGATGATATCAGATTTATTAAACAAAATCGTCTTATTTCAGGAAGCCATAGGAAATAAAAATATTCCTGTGTTGCAATGCCATGGGGATTGTGATCCCATAGTTCCGTATAAGTGGGGACAAGCAACTGCAACTCTACTGAAGCAATTCATGACGCACACCGAGTTTAAAACATACAGGGGAGTTATGCATGCATCTAGTGATGAGGTGAGTATTGAATTCATTAGAATTCATTATTACAGCATCATGATGCAACCATTATATTTTGTGATTTTGTTTCCTTGTAGGAATTGCGAGATGTAAAGGAATTCATTGAGAAATTATTGAAACCATAATAGATCAAATCAGCAAATTGAATCAATTCCTAATTCAATCGCCGCCCTAATTACTCATGTTCAAATTATTGAGCAAAATAATTCCAGAATTACTATATTTAATTTTAGCAGTCAAGTTGAGCAAGTAAGATGAATATTTCATCAACAACAAAACCAAAACACGACGTAGAACGTGCAGTAAAAAGAACTTCCTATTAAAAGTGTTAATTATTGTCTTGCTCTCAATATTGAAGAATGTGTTCCATTTTTGCAGTTATTTGACTCCAAGCTAATAGTAACTAGTGATTAAGAAAAAAAAATTATGATTGCCGAAGCACAATTCTTTCCTAGTCAAGTGGAATTTTTGCTAGAGTTGAATGAGTTTTTACGTTTATGCTTGATTTTTTTTTCATTGAATGAGTTTAGCAGTGAATAAGTTTTAAAAGTTCAGTTCAGTTCTAATAAGTCTGCACAGCTAAACATATATTTAGACAATCATTGTACAGATTTCTTCACGAAAATATTCAAATATAAAACTATTTTTCAAAACCTACTTAAAATATGTATTTTATTTTTGAGCGTGTAACTTAACGGTGTTCTTAAACACTGCTTTCCAAAGTATGCACTACTTATTTAGAGAAACGAGTATTTTAAAGTTAATTAGTATGATTAATATGAAAAAGAATAGTCTTCATGTGCAACTGTTATACCTACTGCACATCTACTTATAACGTGCCTCTTTAACTCAAACTAAGATCAATTTTCGTCGAATGTCTACAATAAAATTGCGAGTTATGCTTGTAGATATTCGTGTAGGAATAGTTACATTTGATTTAGAGTCAAAAACGTACAATAAAGGAACACGTCCTTTTTAAACCAAATGCTATTAGTAGCAGTAGATAGAAATTAATTTATTTCTAGATAACTATTTACTGTACTGTAATATTTTGTAATGGCAAAATATTTTTGCATTTCATGATGAATAATAATTTAATCGAAACCTTATGTGTTTTTGATAGTAGACAATTAAAAAGACCAATTAAAAACTGAGCTAAATTTTTTTCAATTTCACGTTGAGTCATCCCTTTGTATTTTTAAGACGGAAAATTGCATATAAGTGTGCACTTGTTAACGGTTAAATGGACGGATCGTTATGTAGCAATAAAAAGAACGTAAAGTAGAAGCTTAAAAATATTCTCTTTTATTTTCTTACAAAAAAGTTTACAGTACTACTAAAAGTGTCGTCTCTCCTGTTTGCTTCAATGACTTCGTATTTCACTATCCACATTTTTCTTTTAAAATATTATACTTAAATCATTCATATTTCAAATTGAACTGTGTGGCTTGGGTGAAGAATAAATAATTCAATCTATAGTACAATTGCAAGTAGTACGCAGAATCTTCATTATATAACATGTTTCACTCGAAAATCGTGCAAAACCATTTATAAACTAGAATTTAAAGACTATGCCGAGTTTGAAATTAACAAACTCGCGTAATTGGTTCTCATCACAATCATTTGTTTGTCAAAACAAAGAGTCACTTGATCATTGTTACAAGTGGTTTAAGGCCACTAGTTGACGGGTATCGAGGGCGAATTTTCGCACCTGGTGGAGGTCGCATTGAAAACAAAAAATCAGCAATCGTCGTGTAAGACTCGACGTTCGTTCAGTAAAGATTGAGTCTTGTCGTGACAATGACGCGGACGCACTGATCGAACGACGTGCACACTGCTAGACCTTGTTTGTCGGGACTCCAGTCGAGTGAACTCACCGGTTGCGACGATAACGTGCTGTGCTGCAGAAGTTTCAAATTGCCTACTACACCTTCCTCGATGCCGTCTGAGTCTGCGACCTTTCGTTTTTCCGGATAGTGACTGTAGCAATGAAACGAACATTTTTATGCGTTGACTTGAGAAAGTTTTGTTTCATAAAATAAACTCGAAGAATATTATTTCAACTTACTATTTCCACAAGCATACTGAACCATTTCCACCGCCAGTAGCAAAAATTTCACGGTTTTGTGGTAGGTGCCGCACGAGCCATACGGTCGACGAATGTGCCTACGAAAAGTTGAAATACGTCAAAGTACAATTTTTGGAACAGCTAGTAAATGTTAAATAAACATGTCAACGACGCGATACGAAGCGAGCTTCGACGTAAAATGTCAAACCAAACTCGACCTTTCCCACTCGAAACTTGCAAGCACTGTCAAACCCACTTTTTCTTTTCTCAAGAACACTTCAGTCTATTTCGGAGCAATCAAGACGTCCCAATTTCAAAGCGTAACCTCTCACCTTTTCCACGAGATAAGCGAATCCTTTTTTCGGATGCTGCGTCCTCAAGTCAAACAGATATATCTTGCCTTGCAGAGTCGTGCACACGAGTTTGTTCATGGCAATGTCGCGTCGGTCGAACTCGACACCGCAAACGCCATGCTTGAGATTGCTCTCCCATCGGAGTGCCATTGCTCGTAGATCGAACATTTTGACGTCGCCGTTGTCGTAACCCGAGACCACCACGCGATCGTCGTCGTTGTACGAATTGCCGAACCCCACTGACCAACAGTCACGACGTCCTTCGCCTTCCTTCGGCTCCATCACTGCTACTGGCTTGTCCTTTTGCCGTGGATCCCATACCTTCGATACGATAATTATCAAAAACATAAGAAAAACTTCTGCTGCGATCATAATATTATGCAATTTTTCATCGTCAAATTGTAAATAATGACCTTGACACTGCCGTCCCTCGAGCCTGTGAGAATTTCCGGAGCACCGCAGCCAACGGAATCACCGGCTACGCCATCGATAGCATTGATAATTTCGCTGTGAGCGTTTGTACTATATACAGGTACTGACGCGTCCTCCAAATCGTACAAGTTGAGTTTGCCCTGGAATATCGATCAAACATCGTAATTTTAACGACGCAAAGCCCCCTGCATCGAACCAACTTTGCAGAACGTAAAAATTTAAAGAGTACAAACAACTAATTCTGCGTCATTATGTATTCATATACATATTCGCAACTGTGCAATAAACTACAGTTTATATGCAACGTAGCAACAAGCCGCTAAATTTAAAAGCCTCCCGCGCCGCAGCAGCATGGCAGCCGGCAAAATGAATAAGCGCGCGCGCGATCACTCGCGTTTTACGATCGCAAAGCAATAAAAAACACACACCTTGAAATCACCGGTAGCCAGGTGACGATCTCTCAAACTTGATGCCTTGAAGGTCGCACACTTGATGGAACACGATCGTTCGATACTTTTCACCAGGTCGAGCTCGCCACTTGACACCTCGAAGATTTGTATGACTCCGCTGCCACGAGGCCTCGAGCCCATAACCGCGAATTTGGCACTGCACGGTACCCATTTCGCGTCGAATACCGAGTAGTCCACTGACTTCTCGATGTGGCTGATTATCTGCGGTTTCGCCAACTTCTCCATGACGCCCAACCGCACCGGCCGACCGCGTGCGACTAAACTAAACTATATATGTACTTGAGGGTATAATCTCTCGTGTTTTGTATCCTCTGCTGTTGTTGCGTCGCCTAGCGTAAACAAACGACAGCGCCGTCTGCTGTTCATTGATTAGATCGCCATCGAGAATTATACTGATCGCGCAATTTTTTTTTTCTCGAAGCTGCGGGGAGGGGAGTTTGATTGCAAATATTACAAGGGCAAATTTTTTAATTGTCGCATTAATTTGTGATTATGAGATAAAGCGATTGGATCGCGTTCCAACTTGTGTTGAGAATACTAAAGATAATCAAAATTTTTTTTCTCAAATTATATATTCGTATCTTTTTTATTTATAGTATGATCAAACTATAACTACTTTGTATTACGTGCATATAAAATTATAAAACACTTTAAATATAATGCACATTAAATTAAGTTTTCAAGCTACTATGTTACAGTTCCTAAATATTTTCAGTCTAAGATTTGTTCTTTACAGCACTTGCACACAAATATATCTGATACAAGATTCTGTTATTTGTCAACCTCGCTCCCATTATCTTGGTCATCTTCGTTTTCTCCGTCCTCGTTATTTTCTGCATTCTCATTTTCTTCTGGATTTTCGGGAACTTCTTGATTCTCAGTGTTGTCATTTTCATTAGTTTCATTATTTCTAGGGGCTGTAATTTTAGCTCTGAACTGGTGAATGTAACTGAGTAATCGCTTCTCTCCTGAATTATTCAACTGTAATTTTTTTTTTAAGAAATAAATTATAAATTGGCAATGAAGCGATGTGAAAAAGCGAAATGTAGCAACGAAAATTCTTACCAGACTTTCAGCATCATCTAGTGCTTTTAAAATATCATTTTTCAAATTTTCACCATCCAACTGTACATCCAATATCTTCAAGGACTTGACCAGTACATCCATTTCTATTTCAGTCTCTGCATTCAATATTTCATTCAATAACGTGTAAGCCATTTGATTGTGTATACTGTAATTGTTGTGGATTGCACAACAGGTAAGGCTGATAATAACTTCGCTGACTCTGAGCAAATCAATTTCTTGCAAAGGACTCATTTCAGGTGCAGTAGCTAACGTCTTCAGTGTAGGTAAATAAGCTTCTTCTAGGGTGGTTTGACTCTCAGAAACTTTGCTTATGTACAGATTGAAGAAATTACACAAGCACTGGATTAAAAATGGGTTGTCCTTTGACACTGGATTATGCCAAAGAATTAATAGCTGAGAAATCAATTGATGACTACTGATTCGTTTGTGCAAAATTAATTTGCACAAGCCTTCAGCAGCTACTGATTGGAGTTTTTGGCACTGAAATGTAAATGAAAGTAAAATGAGATAAAATTTATAAAACTCCAATAATTTTGCACTTCAAGTAATTTACCGTGCTGTCTAGCTGTGTCATTAAACTGTTGATAACGTCGTTGGTACCATCAACAGGTGCTATTTTATCATTCACATTAGTATCTTCGTCATTATGAGAGTACAAACGTACGGATCTACTCCGTTTACTACCATTTTGTATATTGTCGTCACCTTGCGTTATGTCGAAATGTTCGAAGCCATATCTTAACAACAAATCAAAAACAATTTCCGTAGCTGCTACCCATACGTCTTCAGTTTGGGACTCTATATTGAAGAACATGGTGAATAAAAGATACTTTTTGGCGAGATCCTTGTCGACGTGACAACATAGTCCAATGCATTTCAAAGCCCAAATTAGTACTTTGTCGGGAGTGTTGGGCTGTTGCAAAATATAAAATTAGAAGCAAAAATCCTTATTAGAACAGTATATTCAGTAAAATTTATGAATATACTTACATTAGCAAACGGAAGAGCGACACTTTCCATTAGAGTTCTTAGAGTTGGCGATAGAGAATTTATAGCATTGGATTGCATCATATAATACATTATTTGCAAGCACTGTATCATTGTTTCAGGATCATTTTTTTCTTCACATTGAGTTTGTGTTTCAGCAATTTCAGGCTCTTTGGACAAATTTTCTATTTGAACTTTTAATTCTGCTACTTTTTGAGCTATTTCCTGTGCTGTACCATAATCTTTATGTTGAATTGCTTTGTACTCTTCGTCTTCTAGTTCCAACAACTGCATTCCAAGCCTTGCTCTCTAGAATAGAATATGCCAAATTTAGCTCCAATCTGACAATTAAAAAACTTCTACTACTTCAGTTGTTCAACTTACCTCCATTTTTCTTTCATGCTGTTCATCTTCTGATAAAACTCTTTGTGTTGGCACATTTGCTTTTAATGGAAATCGGATTTCATTGATAACTTCTACTAACATGTTCACTCTACTACTTGTATCTGGTACAACTTGCTCAAAGTACTTGACAATGCATTCACTTATTTTTTCTGAGCACTGATGATTTTGCAATGTATCCAATATTAAATCTTTTAGATTGCTGCGACCCATTTCATCAGATAAATCATGAAGTTTCACCATTTCAAACAATTGGTGCAAAATAAATTGCTTTGACATCTCTTCATACTGCTTATTAGAGCTTGAATTCATCATAGCAATAAAGTCTTTGATGTAAGTGCAAAATGGAGACAGTTCTGGTATAATCTGGTCAAATTCATCGGGAAAATTTTCAGTTTTGAAAAATTCAGCTAAGCATCTCCAAAACAGTACATTTTCACTGCTAAGCTGATCCAAAGGTATGAACTTTGTGCTATCTATTGGTAACTGTTTAATTAACACATCAATTTCCACATTCCTAAAGAAAAACATTATCAATACAATGACAGCCTGATGTGAAAAAAAAATACATTAGACAATATTATTTCAAGAAAAACTCACTTAAATAAACAATTCATTGCCAGAGTAGCTGTTTTTGCTGCATGCTCAGCATCTATAGCTTTGATGAATGCAATGAAATTCTGATCATAATAGCGGAGCCATGAGGGTATAAGAATTTCCTTCACACACTTTTTAACAATGTCAGATCTATCTTGCAAACCATTATTGATCAACTGTTCTCTCTGAGATATTGTTAGAGATTTAACTGTGATTTTACTGATAAATAGATAAGCCATTTTGCGTACTCCATCATCAACATCTCTGGTTCTTTTGAATGCTGCATGGAGTGTTTTCTTAGTTTTAGCCATCTTTGCCATAATAACTCTTCTCACTTCAGCACTGGGATCTTTGGCCAAATGAAATAAATAAACATTGATAACAGGACAATCTTTGTTATTTGGCTCTTGCAAGCGATGTAAAGCAATAGCTGCTTGTGCTCTAACTTTGGGTGACTTGTCTAAAATTCTGTCCATCATGCATTGGAGAATTTTATTACAGAGCTCATCGTCGATAGTAGCATTATCACCCATTGTGTCCAGTATCATGTTAAGGAAGTAACAAACTCTAAATCTTACCTGGAAATTAAAATATATTATTTAGATTTGTTTTACTAAGTTATAATGACATTCAGGTATCAATTCAGTTGCTTACCCCAACTTCCTTTGCACCATGATAAGCCAATAGGAATTCAAAGATTTTTTCAAGGAATGGACAAATTTCTTCATATTCTTCTTCATTCTCACTTTGAGGTTGTAAGCAAATGGCAAATTTCGCAGCAAACTGCAACGTATTTTCAACATTTGGGTGTTTCTCAATGTGAGTCATTGGCACTCTCAGGTTAGAAATAAATTCTTCCACAAATGCATCAAAGTCCATCTACAATGCAAATAAAACTTTGTTAACATAAAATCATGTTTTTTATACACTAAACGTACAAGTACTTTACCTTCTCATAGTATTTTCTCAACTTTTTTAGATAATTTTGATGGGAAGTTCTATGATACTGCACTGCTGTGAATACATCACTAATTTTATTTGACTCTGTTCGGACAGGCATCTTTATTGATTTTCTCTTGACAACAATTTGTAGCGAATACAATCAATAACTAGTGGCAATTGTTTATCTATCAAATTAACACATCACAGCATGTAAAATTATACGTTATACACCACCATATTCAAAACTTGTCAGTTCAGGCATCAAACCGCGTCTTTTGTGCAATTCGCACTGTTGCCACTCGTAAAAAGCAACCGCATGTAAACATATACTACATGGCGACTTTTTATGTGTTTACATCAAAAATAAAATTCTGATGAAGCCTTTTTTGGTTTGATTTTATTATTTATATGAGTATATTGCAATGTCAATAATTATATTATTGTTATTTCGCTTCGTTGTTCATTTTTCATCGTGAAAAATTAAAAATAAACTATTTTTTCAAATGAATTCCAATGCCACTTCTACCAACATAAACCGAATAAATATTAGTTTGTAAACAAAGGTTCGTAAATAAACATCGATTAGTCTAATTAATTTTCTGAATGAAATCAAAGTTGTTTCTTTGCACTTACACAATTTTACAGTTATGAAAATTAACAACAAAGCCGTACTTGTAATTCGACGAAAATAGAAAACATCTGATTTTTGTTTGAACGAGTCGTCCCTCTAGCGGCGACAGGCCAAACCACAAGGATTTAAATCCGCAGACGTGCAACGGCTTTGAATCGCGCGAGTGAGATAGTCGTCGTTAGAAAGAAAAGACGCAGGGAGACAGGAAAAAAGCCGCAAGTGTATCGGAGTTTTTTGCGAGTGTCCGGGGGAAAATCGCTGCTTCGAGCGATCCTAATTTCGCTATCCTTGTTTGTTGTGCATTGTTAAGCAGCCAATATGAACGACACACGAGGCAAAAAAGAAAAAAATCAGCATATACAAGTCTTCGTGCGCGTGAGGTAGCGAACGTCCGTTATGTTTTGGGTGTTGTGTATGGGAATGTGTCAGGAGTGTTACTAAGCATGTGGTTTTTCAATGATTTGCTTTCTTTACGATTTTACTAGGCTGTGCATGGGTTGTTTACAATCATATGTGATGATAAACTTTATCTTTTAATTCATGATTTTTGGATCTTGTTTACTATTGCGCAACTCACCTTGATTGTTGATTGATAGATTCCAGCATTCTGTTGCATGTTTCTTTTTAATCTCTTTTTTCGTGTAGTGCATTTTTAGAATGAATATACATGTGAATGCGTTAGAAAATTACTAATAAATTATTTCCATAATAAAGGCCAATCAATGGTACTGAAAAGGCAAGCAAATCGCCAGTGGTTGTTGATGCACCATCAAACAAGGACATTGTTGTTCGCGAAAGGCCACAAGACAAACTCACAAAGAAGTTTACGTTTGATAAGGTTTTTGGACCAGTTTCCAAACAGGTAAATATTCATGCATTTGGTTATATTTTTTAAGTTCATAATGCTATGGTTTATAGTAATTCATGACTTTGTGTACAATGTTACAGCTTGATGTTTACAATGCTGTCGTTAGTCCTCTTTTGGAAGAAGTTTTGGCTGGGTACAATTGTACGGTGTTTGCATATGGACAGACCGGTACAGGAAAGACCTTCACTATGGAAGGAGCTTGCAATGATCCTTCTTTGCACTGGCAGGCTGTAAGATATTTCATTTGTATTTTGAAATTTAGATTTTACAAAAGTTGTTTTTTCTTCAGGACTCAAATGCCGGAATAATACCGAGAGCATTGAGTCATTTATTTGATGAACTGAGGATACTCGGTGCTCAAGAATATACAGTTCGAGTAAGTTTCTTAGAGTTGTACAATGAGGAACTTTTTGACCTTCTGTCTCCGAGCGACGACGCATCAAAGATTAGGTATTCTAGTTACAATTCAAATAATATTCTTACGTTTAATTTGTGTATCCAACAACGTAATAAATATAATTTTATTTTAGAATTTTTGAGGATACAGCTAAAAAAGGTGCAATTATTATCCATGGATTGGAAGAGGTCACAGTTCACAACAAAGCTGAGGTTTATAAAATACTTGAGAAAGGCTCAGAGAAGCGTCAAACAGCGGCTACTTTGATGAATGCTCATTCAAGGTATTTTTTTTTTCATTGAAATTTTATATTCGTAAATATTGAGGACTGACCGAATTGTTTCTTTTTATTTTTAGTCGTTCGCACACGGTCTTTTCCATCACAGTGCACATAAAAGAAAACACCGTAGACGGCGAGGAACTTCTGAAAACAGGTAAACTTAACCTGGTTGATTTGGCTGGCAGCGAAAATGTTGGAAGATCGGGTGCTGTTGACAGACGAGCTAGGGAAGCTGGTAATATCAATCAGTCCTTGTTAACTCTTGGTAGAGTTATCACAGCTTTGGTAGAGCGAGCGCCTCACATTCCGTATCGGTATGTTTTTGAAAGTGAATTGAAGGTTCAGTAAATTGTATTTTAACTTCACGTTATTTAGAACATTTTTTTTTATTTACAGTGAATCAAAATTGACAAGACTACTTCAAGAGTCACTTGGTGGACGGACCAAAACATCTATCATAGCAACTATTTCTCCTGCGAATATGAATATTGAAGAGACACTATCTACTCTAGATTATGCTCATCGAGCTAAAAATATTACCAACAGGCCAGAGATCAATCAAAAATTGTCTAAGAAAGCTCTGCTGAAAGAATACACCGAAGAAATTGAGAGACTGCGGCGCGATTTAGCTGCGACGCGAGAACGTAATGGAGTTTACTTAGCTCATGAAAATTACAATGAAATGCAATCAACCATTCAGGCGCAATCTAAAGAAATCGAAGAGAAAATAAATCACATTAAAACAGTGGAAGAGATGCGGGATAAGGCAGAAGTAAGCTTTTTTTTATCATGTAGTAGATTTTTAAACGACACATAACCAAAACTTGTAATTATTTTTTGCAGAAAGATTTTATGGACCTTCAAATGGAATGTGAAGCAACGAAAGATACTTTACAGAAAACAAAGGAAACATTGGAATCTACCAAAAATGATTTGTTAACAACAAAGAGCAGATTGACTGAAACAGTTTATGATAGAGATCTGCAGAAACATTTGGTGAATAAGCACGCAACCACAGAAAAAGCTCTTTTAAACCAGGCTCAAACTCTCCTAACTGTTGCAGAAACAGCCACTACAGACACGCAAAAGTTGCATGACAAAATTAGCCGCAAACAGTAAGTTTTGTCACAAAACGTAAATTGTTTAAAAGTTTGTAATAAATTTCATTTTTATTCAATAATTGTTATAATTATCAGAAAGGTGGAAGAAGAGAACGAAACTCTTGGTCAGCAGTTCAGGCATGAAATGTTGAAAATATTTCAACACATGGTCGAAGATGTTAAAAACCATACAAATGAATTGTCCGATTTTTTTAATGCCTTCAAAGATCAAATGAACATCGTCGCAGCCCATCAAAGTCAAGCAATAGATAAATCAGTAAAACTCGTTTCTCAAGACCTTGTGCAGCAAGAAATTGCAGTTTCAGATAAGCTAGTAGATCGCGCCAACAGAAACGTAAGCGATTTTCCATAACATATGTTATCAGTAGTTTTTTTTTCATGCGAATAATTGTAAAAAAAATGAATTGTTATTCTACAGTATGATAAATATCACGCATGGATTCTTACGCATGTGGAAGATGCAACCAAAATGACACAAAATGAACGCGCAGTACTTGAAAGTATTTCGGCAAAGATAGCTCCTAAAATTCGCGAGCTCGTTGAAAATGAAATATCGGAAAACCTGAAAGCATTGCACCATGAAACTTCTTCAAAATTGATTAATCTCACCAATATGACCAAAAACTCCATGAATGAATTGTGCAAAAGTTTATTAGCGGATAGAAATAATTTGACGAAGCAAATTGAGGAAATGAAGAAAACCGTCCAAATTGCGGTTGAAAAGCAAAATCAAATTGCACAAAACGAGCAATCATTTTCTAAGGTTAGTATGTGTCATAACGCTCATGAATTTCCGGAAATACATATATTTTTGCTAAACAAGATTTTATTTATAGATGTTTGCTGACTTAAAATTACAATTTGATAATACTTGGAAGCAATATGAAGATTTCACAGCGGAAAACAAACAGAGCCGCACTGTCACTTGCAGCAAACTGAATGAAATAGACGTTAAGAGTAATAGTATCAATGAACACAATATGATCAGTTTTGATAACAATGTTAAACAAGAAAAACAAATGGAAGAACAAATTGCAAAACACGTTCAAGTCATCAAAGAAGACGTTTCATCAGCGTTGGAGAAGGTTTGTAATATAATTTAATTTGTGTGTCCAAAGAAGATAATAGTTTTATTTGTAATCAATCAATGTTAAAAATTATATTGGTTTCAGAATTGGAATATTGCGGATAATGCAGTCACTAAAAGCATGGATGTGATAAGTCAATTGGGAGCCGATCTGGATGAGCGTCTTTACGCTCTCGCGTCTTATCATAATTTGGTTGAAGCCAGTGCTAAGAACCTGCAGCGCGAAACAGAACAAGAAAAAGAAGCAATACTGTCTACAGTTCAAGTATGTATAAGATTAAATTGGTTGTATATTTCTCAATCATTGTATTTTTATCAAAATTATACTTTTCAGGATTACCATAAAATGATAACCGATACAAGTACAGCCCACACGCAGTTTATGGAAGAACAAAAGATTGATAATCAAAAAAGTTACACAGATATGAACCATAAACTAGAGAATCAAACTACAGGAGCAACGGAATGGAAAAATAAAATGTCTTCACAAGTAAATGTTACCCATGAAAAAGTTGAGAGGTTCATTTTGGAAGAACTACGACGTGATGTTCCAACAGGTTGATAATCGATTTCCCATTTCGCATTAACATGAAAATTTTATGCTTATTTACCGGGATTCTTATATTTTTAGGCACGACACCTGCCAGAAGAGATTTCAATTATCCTCGTCGTCTTATTGCTACGTCTCCGCACGAACGCATTATCAAAAGATTTCACGAGACCCGACAAGTAGTTGAATCTTCAGAAGATGAAGTGTGTATTTAAAATACTAATATAGTGCTTACTGCCATATGAAATATATAAAATGACGAATCATTTGATTTCAGGATAATAACACTATTATCGATATGTTGTCTCCCAACTCGGACGGTCAAAGTAGCGCTAGTTTGTCGTCACCGATGCCCACAAGGAAGCATGTAACATCCACACCAAACAGTGTATCAAAATTAAGAGCTCCCGTAATTAACTATAATAACTATAGCCTGATCAAATCTGCTTCAACTTCAGATATCCCTCTTGCCACAAAAGCTTCACTTGATTCAACAACCATGTCTGAATCAGAGGTCTTGAAGGTAATTATAATTTTGGACAATTTTGTTCTGATGGTCAATTATTACAGTTTTGATAATGCATAATATTTCAGGAGCAGGATAACAAGGAAAATGGAATAGATGAGTTTCTAAAGCCCGATAAGATAAAACCTAAACAATTGTCGAAGACTAAAAGTAATAGCAGAAAAGTTCTTGGATCTGCCAATTAAAAGGTTTTGAAATTTTAAGATGCCACGTACTCAAGTCTTTCGCAGTCATGACAATCTGATTCTTTTATATGTACAGTTATATAAAATGAGTAGATCATCAATTTTTTTTTATAGTACTAGACATAAGAATTAAAAAAAATTTTAAATAAGAATCTATGAGCATGTTTAAAAACATTTGTGAATGTCTAAAAAAACATACATGGTAAATATGTTGTTACATCATATCTTTATAGGTTTTACGATTCAATTTTCGGGTGAAGAATTTAATTTCAAATGTGCAACTTGGACATTGTTGACAAACGTGAAAGAGTGGAATTTTTCTTGTGTTTGTTAATAATTATATGCAAATATCATTTAAATAGAGTGTTTGGAGTCGCTTGGACGTTTGGTTTCTCTTTTTTGAAGGAATGTGTATATATGTATGCATGGGAGATTTTACTTCAATTAAAGTATCACGTCTTATTCTGTAGTATGAATATTATTGTTCTCTAAGTTTCTTATTAAATGAAATCATACGGTAAATAAAACCGAATTCTATATGCATTTTCGTAAAATTATTTTTGAAGGACATATGTATGATAAAATAAAATTTTGTAATAAAAATTTTTAAAGCTTTTATTGAAGTATGAACATTAAATATAATATTTATTTTGACAAAGTAAATAATTCAATGAGTAATGTTGGCTCTAACAAATATATTTTCAATATTTTACAACTATTATTTACAAAATTCGTATTGTGTGCACAGTAATAGCATAATCCTTAAGTATATCTTCAAATTCTTATTTTCATCAAACGATTTATAATATTTATCTCCATTTCTCGCTTTGCAGATAGTCGTCTATTTGTTCAGCAATATTGTGAAGCGAACTATTGAAAACTTTAGTCGAAACTTCATTAATAACGGGCACGAATGTTTTTCTTCATTCGTCATTCGACCAATTGACAGAATTTTATGCAGCGTTGATGTGACTAGTGATAGCAATACAGTATATATCATACTCCTCTACATTATCGGTGACATTGTTAACCAATGTTTCGTTACACACAAAGCGTGATATCTTTTTGTAATCCGCGGTCAACAAACAATGTCACCGAATCACTGCTTTCGATTAGCTTTTTTTTCCAACTAGAGTATATGGGAAAATCGAATGAGCTTTTGAGTCGAGGAAAGAAATTGCGCGATTTGTCGACCGGAAGGCAGGGAAGCAAAAGACCAAAGTCTATATATCATGCACCTATATTTAAAAATAATTTTAAGTAGAAAATATATTCGTAAAAGTTATATTTGAATAATCGTCTTGATCACAAGCTATAATTGAATAAATGCAATTGTACGAGGTCTGTTGAAAAAGTATCGCGAATTTCGTATTTTTTCAAAAAGTATTTATTTATTCATGAATATTTATTTTGTTCCCTTCAAAGTAATCCCCCTTAGATACAATACACTTGTGCCAGCGCTTTTTCCAATCCTCGAAGCACTTCTGATATGCGCTTTTTGGTATGGCTTTGAGCTCTTCCAGCGATGCGGTCTTTATCTCCTCAATTAAAACGTCGTCCTTTCATGGGCCACCTCTTCAGTTTTTTTCAATCAAGTATTGAAAGTTATAAGTAATATTACTAATGATTATTTAAAATCCTTGAAACTTATTAAAAAAATGGGAAGTAAGGGGCTGTACTAATCGATAATTAAATTTCGCAATAAAAATTTTAAAGCTTACTTTTATTAAAGTATTAATGTCAAATATAATTTCTTATTCTAGTCTGATTTTAAAACCCTTGAAATCTCATCAAATTTAATAAAGTAACTATTTCAATGAGTAATGTATTCAACGAATATGTATATTTCATTTTTTTCTTCAGCTGTTATACTTATAAAATTTAAGTACAAAAACATACACTCGTAATATATATATTATAAAATTAGTTTTATTTGTACAGTAGCAACATAATCGTCGAGTATTTCATCAAATTTCTTATTTTTACGGAAAAATACTATTGAATATAGTTAACTAAACTATTTAAACATTTAATTACTTATAAAGGTTGATTTGTGTGAATTTATAGAAAACAATTTCTCTATTGATAATAATGCATTCATTTACAAAGCATAAAATATAGTAAATTGAAATATCTTCAACTACAAGTTTAATAATTAAAATAATATCGTGTAAGTAGCGAAATTCTTACATTAATATTTACAAGATCTGTTATGAGCGGTTAGCAACCACTTCGATATAAATGCAGCTCTTTACGAAAAGAAAAACCATGAAAATATTAAATGTTTTTGCCAAATTGAAAAACGACATTTGAAATAAATAATTTTACTTGTTGTCTACGTAAGTGCTAAATCTACGAGAATTTGCTGATAAATCATTGGCCTAAATGATTACAAATTTATACAAGGTCCAATCATGACGAACTTTGCAAAAAAAAGTTCAGTATAGATTTCTATAATAGTTGACGCACCTTGACAATTTTATTTTTAAAGCCTACCCTTAATCGTAATTTTCTAATCATGATATTCGGGATTCATTGATCTTAAATAAGATAGACAAACTATATAAGGCACACCGAGATATCACAGCAAAAACGCCGAATCAATGTTCTTCTTTTTTCGAACTAATGTGAATTTTTATCGTCAAGATGCAGCAACCGAAACAAGAAAAAAAGTGCTAGTGCAGAGCACGTTACAGATTGTTGACTGAAATGATCTGGTTAATCCAGCCGATGAAGGCCGAAACTTTAACGTAGACACCCGGGACGTCGACTCGTCCGCAGCCAAAGCCCCACGATACCAAACCGGCAAGTTCGTAGAAACCGTCGTCTTGACATACTAGTGGACCCCCTCCGTCTCCCTGTGGACAGAAAATTAATGGCTTTGATTTAGTATCGAAATTTCCCCCCCAAAAAAGGCAAAACTTGTTTTCTTATCGATCCACCGCGACTTGCTCCAAAATAAGATTTAAAAAAATAATACTTCCATTTTTATTTTAATTAAAAAAAAAAACAGTAAGAACCAAAGCACATATACACGCAAATATAAAAAGGCAAATTTATCGTTTTGTTTACCTGGCATGCATCGTTGCCCTGCTCGCCGCCGGCGCAAAAGCTGCTCGCCGGCAAAATGAAAATCTTCTCCGTAACGGCATTGACTTTCCTAATGCATTCCGCGTCGCTCACTATCGGGATCTCCGCCTCACGTACTCTCAACGGAATCGGGCCAGCTGCACGTCGACAGAGAAAATGAAACACGATGACATCGTTTTTTTTTTTATCACAAGCTGCTCCACATTCATACTTCGAGCTCGCATCGACGTATCTTTTATTTTTTTTTATTCGTTCGCACTCGCACGTCGAACAAAAAAAATGAACGTACAGCATTAGAAAATGAAAAAAAAAAAAAAAAGAAAAACTCACCTTCGCCCATGTAACCGTAACCAGTGACGGTGCACCTCTTGCCAGCCGTGTGACTGACTCCTCGGGCGGGCAAGCAAACGAGGCACACACCGTCTTTGAGTTCGGCCTGGCCCTGAAGCTTCAGCAGTGCGATGTCATTGTCGAGCGTTTGGCTGTTGTGATTGTGATGAATGTAGGTCGTGGCGACTTTGAGCGTTTGCGCACCAGGACTGCCGTACTTGCGCGTCAGATCGACATCGCCGACCCTCACGTAAATCGCGTCTCCCGATCTCACGATACTGCAAAACGAAACGAAAAAATAACGAATGAAAAAAACTTTCATTTCCATTTGCTCTCTTGGTGTCTTTCATTATAGTAAAAAAAAGAAAACTTACTTGGTGACGCAATGCGCGGCAGTGAGTACCCACTGCGTGCCGATCAAAGCACCACCACACAGATACTGATTGAGAGAATTGATGAGAGCCACTTGCCAGCACCACTCGTTCGCGTCGGCATCCTCGCCACCGACCACTCTGCCAGCTCGATCGAGACTTCGAGCTTGGATCGGTGCGCGCGACGTGCCTTTCACGCCGCACACGTACTTGCTGTACACCGGACTCTTCATCGTCGTCGTCGTCGTCGTTATAGGCGTCGTCTCGACTATTTTTTTCAGAAACAGAACAACAAAATTAACTATTCAGTGAAAGCAAAAAATACTTTCGACGAATGAATCACGCGACTTACAGAGAAGAGAAGTTGTGGGCGGCGAGAAGGATGGATGAGGCGTAACCGCGAACACGCTGTCGTTTCGGTTGCTCAACGATGATTCGCTGGTTTGATCGTTCTGGAGTCCCTGGAACTCGCGAATCACCGATTTGGCGGCGCAGCACTGATGGCCGGGTTTCTTACACTTGAAGATGTTCGTCAATTCGGCATTATCTGTTGAAAAAAAAAAACACGAGTACGTGAATAAATTGTATCTTTCATGCGAGATCGCAATTTATTTTGATAGAATCGTCGAAACTCACTGAAGCAAGTGAAAGACAGGTACGAAACGATGCAGGATCCACGACATTCGGGTCTAGGATCCGGCGACGATGGCACAGTCGTGGTAGTCGGTCTCGGCGACGTTGGTCTCGGCTTTGGTCTCCTCGTCTAAAAAAAATATCGATACAGTGACGCAACAAACCTTGTCAACAAAAATCACAACAATTATAATAATTTTCAGTCACTTACCGGTGGATTCTTGGTATTATCGCAGCAGAACTGTCCAGTCGAGCAAGTAGAAGTTCTGTAGATGACGGAATTGGGTTTCTCGCAGAAGGCCAGCATGATGTTCATGAGACAGAAGCCCGGGCAAGATGGTAACTTTTGCGCGGGTGCTCTTGTGGTCGTTGGCCTTTGAGTGGTAGTCGAGACTTCTTGCTTAGAAGTGGTGATGCAGCAGTGATTGTCGCCGCAATCGGCTTCGGAATCGATGCTCTCGCAGAGCAACGCGAACAGAGTGTTCACGCACTCGCCTTTGCAGGGTTTGCTTGATGCGGTAACCGCTGGTTTTGGCTTCAACGTCGTCGTTGGTGGTGGTGTCGAAGTGGTCGTTGTGGTCACTGCTGGTGGTGGATTTCGCGTGACTCCCGTTTGCGACGAAGTGGTAGTCGAGTGCAAGACACTCGCTTCTTCGACCCGAGTCAAGTTTGATTGTGTACGGTCGATCACTAATAATTCCGGGGGTGGCGAGTCTTTGAACAAGTCACGAGCTACGCAACACTTGTGGCCCAGCTTGCAGAGCGATGTCACGTTGTACACTGCGTCGCAGTAAGTGGCGATTCGCTCGGCCATGCAGATGCCAGGACAGTCTTTGGCTGGATTTTTCGAAAAAAATTTTCTTTCGTTACTTATACATAAAAATTTTTTATCCATAGTGAAGCTTGATAAACGTTGAGTTTACAGGTGCAAACACGAGAACTAATTTAATATGAAGTTGAAGCTGACAGACCGAATTTCTAATAGTAAGTGAATAACCGCAAGTATCGATTCTCCTTTAAGATCACCGCTCTTTCGAGTTGCTGCCCATTTTGCTTCGACCTTCTAATGAATTCTAATACTATATAAAATCAATACATCAAGTATCATCGAAAAATTTCATTGCGTTCCGAAATTACGAACCAGCAAGCTCGGCCTGTCAAGCTTCAATTTCATAATTAAATGGAGAATCAAGATTGCCATTAAAAGAAAAAAAAAAAACTCGAAACTTTCGCGAGAGCTTTCAAGCGAGTCAATGATCGCGCAATTGTGCGAGTGAAAATACTCACGGGCCGACTTGTTAGCCTCGTCCTTCTTCTTGTCTTCCTGAAATGACACAAAGATTACTTTAATGGAGAGTGCACCGCAACGCGTATTTAGTTTTTCGAGTCACTGCAGCCATAACATTTTATCTAGATCAAACGAGAAGAAGAAAGAAAAAAAAAACACACAAAACTAGTATTTCCGGTTCGCTTCAAAACAGCTGTGAAATTACAGAAACGTATAATACGCATAACTGAAAAAAAAATTGCTGTTTCTATTTATCGAATTGGAGCACACGAATCTAGATCATTTCGTAAGATTAAAATTCACGCATCCGCACCCGAAAAAAAAAAAAAGTATAATTTTCGCAACTCACCATCGAACTTTTCGTACTCGCCGCAGTACTCGTAGTAGTGGTAGCTTGAGTGGTCGTCGTAGTGGTAGTTCTCTGAGTGGTACTAGCAACGGCGGTAACGATACTCGTTACAATGGTACTCGGTTGAGTGGTGCGTTCGGGTTCTCTAGGTCGCGTGCTCGTATTCGCCGATGATGAGTCGTGCTCGTAATCGGTGATCTCGTTGGACGACGTCGCCGTAGAATTGGGCGCCGATTCCACGCAACAACGCATACTCGATTGCGGACATTGCACGTCCTCGAGTACCTCGTAGCACAGCAACGTCGCGAAAGCGTGCACGCATATTCCAGGACAGTTTTCCACGTTCGCCGTGTTGGTTATCGAATCCAGTAAGCCTATTATAAACAAAAAGAAAGCATTAATAATTTAATGCGACGTTGAATGAATATCCAGTCGAGTATAGGAAATCACACCGATTGACCTATATATTTCATTCACGTTTATAAATCGCATTCGCGAAACGAGAAATACACTTATGCGAGCCTGTATTTCATAAAACTTTTCAAATAAAAATTAAAAAAAATAAAAGAGCCATGACTCGCCTCGAGAAGACCTTGAGGAGAGAACAACAGTTAGCTTACCGTTGCGGCGTCGGCTCTCTCTCTCTCTCTCTCTCGCCTCATAATCTCACGGCGGCGGTGGCGATCCCCTAATGAACATCAAATATACCGTATACAGAGATGAATCGAACTCAAAGAACAATTACGCATCTTTGAGAAGAAGCAAACGCATTCACATTATGATCTCGATCGATCGAAAGGATAATAACGTATACTTTATAATAAATGAAAGAAATGATATTGTAGTAAGGCGTCACGGTAACTGTATACACTTTGCTCGCGACCAAATTCCTGCATACGTAATCCATTGACAGCGGGATTATATATATACATACATTTTGAACTTGATCGTGACACACAGAGAGACGTAGAAACACGCGTTTGTGAGTCCTTACATTAATGAAAGGTTGAATAACCGGTGAACGCCCCGATGGGATTTCTCGATGGAAATTTGTCCGCGGGTTTTTTTTTGTTTTATTTCGACCGACATTCGAAGTGTGCATTGTGTGAATCATAACTTGGCCTATTTTTTTATATTTGTAGAAATTTGAGATTCGCGCGGAGAACAATGTAATTTTCGAACTTTTTTTTTCTTTACAGTTATACGTCACGTTGCATTAACGAACTGTCGTGTCATAAATCTATCGGACCTATACACCAAACGAGCACTCTCATTGATATATTTATATTGGGAGCTTCGAGGCGCGTTTAACCCCCGTTAGATTCGTTGGGAGAAAATATGACTAAATACAACGTAAACAGAGTGACTTATTAGCGTTCTTTCCTTCTTTTTTTATCATTTCAATTATAAGTTTACCGTTGCCAGCTTCTTTTGATGTAAGCAATGTTTGACTTTGGCTTGATTATCTCATGGGATGGTTATACAATTTTTCATTCGTAAATTACGACATGGTAATTGATGGTCGATAATTTACTCACGGGGAACTGTTATACGATCGTTGAACGTGAACTTGAAATATACAAAGTAATGTTGAGAAGCTTTGATTGATTATTGATTGATTGGATGATGGTTTAATTAAAATGGAGAATAAAATGAAGAAGACTAACGAAGAATTTGAAAATTTGTATAGAGAGAATTATGAGTTGAATGACCTGCGTTCACATATATTTTGTTTATTTTGGTACCCAACATTTTTAACTTTAATAAACATTAAAAGAACCAATCAATCCACTCGACACTGAGCTTTAAAAAAAAACACGTATAAAAACACTAATAAAAAAAAACTATTACTCCATCATCCTGTTTAAGAAAAAATTCAAATATTCAAACACTGACCCAGTGAGTATACAAACTAAAACGAATAATATAACTACGCGCAAACTCACAATACAGTTACAAAACTACTATCCCCATACCGACATATATACATCGCAAATAACGCTGTCGGCCAACCAATGAAAGTTACGCGTATAAGTAATGTACATACACGCAGCAAAAAAAAAAAAGGAATCGCGCGCGTAATATCCCATCTTCTCGCGGTTTCACTGGCGCGCGAGCGAACGCGTTCGTATACATATAACGGCCTCAAACAAATATAACGGTTGTTAATGAACGCTTCTCAATGTGCCACACAGACACGCGCGTACACTTGTTTTATTTAAGTTAGTTTTCGAACAGAAGGGTGGTTGCATACGGGCGCAAATATAATATAACAAGTGAAATTTTTTTTTTCGAGATTTGTCTGCTGCAGTATCACTGAAGTTATGTAAATACGTCGTTTACATTGAGTTTTTTTTTTTTTTTTTTTTTCAATTTACGATTCGAAAGTGACGATAGTGTTTTATCGCGGCAGACGAAGTGAAATTTGCAATGAGGATATGTAAAATTTCAGCTAACTGTAATCGTCGTTTAATCGATCAAATTGAACTTCAAAATGTGACGAGTATCGCACGACTTCAAAGGTATTTGTGCTCATTCCTTAAAACACACACTCGAAGAAAAAAAAAAGGTAAGGCCGAACGCTCGTAATTTTTCGAGCCCGGTTAACCCAATTATCCACGCTGCTACGTGATGCGAATCCAAAGAAAGAAAAAAAAAAGCTCGCGACACAGAGAGAGATAACGTTATTTTTTTTTTATATATATACAGTATGGCTTCAAAAAGTGAAACCGTAGAATTATACATCTTCAAACAAAAACTTCGAAGATTCGATCCAACAAAGACACAAAAAAAAACACGCGGAAGGAAAGCACGATTTCCGGCCGACTAGAGTCGCTCGTAAGAGTCAATATGTACCGTTTCTGTCGCGCGTACTTGGGAGTGAAAAATGCCTCGCTGACTGCAACCGGCCTTCTTTTGCACCGCGCGAGCGCGCGTCAAAAGACGGTATAGATATATATATATATATATATATATGCGTATATAACGCGCCGCAACGATAAAGTGGGCCGACGACGTTCCATAGCTAAGGCAGCGCGCATCATTCAAGAAGAACATTAAAACTGTGTGCCGTAAAACGACGCTCGCAATTTCTATTTCTCAGCTCGCGCATATGTAGATACTTCCATTTAGTCTGTGCTGTTTTATTTTGCGCGGTCGATTTGCATTCTAAGTATTCGTGTGCTTGCAAGCTCGGGTCGAACGTTCGAAGATTTTTTCGAAGCTTTCGCGAAGATTCGTTTGAAGTTTTATATACGTGATCGATAAACACGTGTCCGCGGAAAAGAAAATCGAACGGACGAAAAGATGTGCGACAAAAATTTTAAGTGGTGAAATTATAGCGCGTTTATCCGGCAAAGGGAAAAGAAATAAAAGCTCGCGCGATTTCATTGAACTAAATTCATTGTGAGAGAAGAAGCAGCTAGAAACTACTTGCAAAAAAAAAAAAAACGAGTAGCTTGTTATTTCATTCCTCGCGAAGATGACAGCTAGGTAATTTTCTCTTTAGCAAGAGAAAAAAAAAGAGGAGAAGAGCCAGTTCCAAACGAGCATGGAAATTCGTAGGTAGTTTTTTTTTTTTTTTTTTTTTTGAGAGAAATTTTCTCGAAAGACTTTTTTTTCCTTTTATAAAAAAAAAGACTCGTCAGTTACATAAGGATAAAAGATTTATAAATTATGTGGTAAAAGTTAATTAAGCGATTTGACGAGTGTTACACAGCGTTAATTAGAAGATAAAAAAAAAAGTTTCTCTCTCTCTGAACAGTCGGTGCACACGCTAATTTCAACGAAAGTGCAGCATAGCTATATACGTATAAGCTAATAATAAAGGGTGAGAGTATTATCGCGAAACAATATTTCAAATAAAAAAAAATCGTTATCTATAAAATACACGGCCGAGAATCGATTGCAATGTAGCGTGCGAGAGAAACAGCAAAAGGAGATCAGCAGAACACTCTCGACTACGTGTCTTCCGCATCCCCGGCATCCGCAATTCAACGGAAGTTCCAGGTACGGACTGACCCCGTTCGCTCGCGAGACCTCTTTAGACTAAAAAAAAGAAGAAAAAAAACGTTATAGAAGAGTTCCTCTACCTGATAGAAAGCTACCGGCGAGCGAATCGTCGTCCGTTTGACCGAGGGCTGAACCTGCAAACACCATCAACAATAGTAGCGCCACTGACCCTCTCATCTTGCTTCAACTTTTCCCTCTTTTCTTGTTTTGTTCACTGTCAATTTTCTTCTTTCGTCAGCACTTTGAATTGGACTTTTCGACGAGGGTTGTATAAATCTAACGTTGTCACTCGCTCGTCACCTGGTGGAGTTGCGCGCGAGACTGCCGCCTGCCTGCTGGCTGTCGAGAGTTGTGGGTCAGGGTGTGCCAAAGGTGGGATAGAAGCTTCCCCTCTCTCTCGAGGCCGTTCTCGTGGAATCTCCTTTTTCCCCTCTTTCCTTTCTCCTTCCATTCGCCGGCTCTCTCTCTCCTTTCCTTTCTGCGCCTCTCCCTTTTTCTTCTCTTCTCTGTCTCTCCTCTTTTTTTCTTCATCTCGCGCACCTGCGGAGAAAACAACGAGAGATCCCGCAGGCAGGCTTAATGGGAAATGGGAAAACTCGTCGCCAAACGACGACGGGAGAGAGAAAGAGACCTGCTCGGAGCCGTGCACTTTTGCTTGGCCTGGAAAAAATTTTAATGGTCATTGCCAAGTTTGAGAAATGGGTTTCATTGCCAATTGTGACTGCATATATATACCTTTGAGATGTTGCTGCAAATTTATATCAGCATTACGAGTGATGTAGCTTACGTTGAGCTTTCAAGTGTGTAATACTTATATGCGCATGTTAAGATCGGATTGAAATGAAATTGAGTTAAGTTTGAATTTGAATGATAAAAGTTTATTTTCTGCAAGAAAACTTCGATTAAAATTGAATGCTTTCAATAGTAAGGCAATACTTTCATTTTCTTTCTCTTATCTGCGATAATTTTCATACATCGATGTGAAATAATCCAGAGGCTATATTAATATAGTCCATATTTTCGTTTACAATTTATAATGTAAGTCAACAATGTCGACCCGGTAAAAATTTCAATTGAAGTCACGATCGAACGAAAGTGGTCGACGATAAGAGAAAAGAAAAAGGGACAAGATGCCCAAAAATAAATCGCACTTCCTCAACTTCGTGTGCGGCCTTCGCGCGCGCTCGTCGCCACACCGCCTCGCGGCGCAAGTGTATGTATGTACCTGCAACGCGCGGGATTATAGCGGTACTTTGCGCGCCGGCAAACACGCTCTCACGCGAGATATATAAGGTGTTTTCTGAAACGATACTACAGCCGGCGCGACGCGTATATTTGTAAGCGTCAACGTTTGTAATCAGTGTGTGGCTGGTTTTTTAAAAATATTTTTTCCCATTTGAAAGTCGTCAGAATTAGAGTTAAAAAGATTCGAAGAAAATATAAAATAGAACAGTCTTTGCGGAGTCGAGAGTCGTGTAATATTTACAGTTCTGGCTTATATACAAAATACATCGCGATTGTTTGCATAAAAATACTTTGTAATCGTTGTAACGCAATTATGTAAGCGATGCTGTAATTAAAGAGATTCCTTATATATTTCTAACTAATTAAATATTTTAGATTTCTTGACTAAAGCACGAATAATCAAATGTAATAACATTTTCGTCAATTTCGTGAAGTATAACGATCATTCGAGGTAACTTTATTTAATCTATCTAATAAAATTATGGTCAATTGCGGACAAACATAAAACAATTGTAATCGTTTATAAAGAGAAACGATTATACCTTCATCCAACTAAGGTTCGACTAAGCCCATAAGAACTGGATCTATCAATTCAAATCGAAGTATCGACTCGACAAACCACATGAGCGGTAATGTTTTCAGCGTCGGCATATTATAAAAAATTCTATTAGCGTTTGACTGAGTATTTTCAGGAATATAAATAATGTAGTGAGTGCATTTGTGTAATGCATGTTCCGGATTGTTGGCGACGTGAAATGGACTTAACGAGCCTTGTATGTCGTCCGGTTTAGGCTCTCTAGTCAGAACAACTCCATCACCGGCTGCAACGAGCTTCATCAAATCGTCTTTTTTAATAGACATTGCCGCGTCGTACTCAATGACATCATATTGCTTTATGGCAAAATAAAAGAAACAATTGTCAAATAATTTTGGCCTCTGAAATGAAAAAAATTATGCTTTAAAATAAAAAAAGAAAAGGTGTGTTAAATAAATTTACCTGCAAGAAAATATTCTCTCTAGAACGCGTAAGGCTATCATCCAACTGAGGAGGATTAACTTCAAAAAGATTTAAATCAGCTGAAGTAATATTGTTACTTTCCATTAATATCGGTAAACCTGCAAAAGTTTTCAATGTAATTTTTTAATCTTTAGTATGCTTTGTGTTAAATGTATTTGATATATTGATTTCTTACCGTCACTGTTGAGTAATATTTTTCCATATAAAACAGTAAATAAAACATCCAAAGAATATGCTACATTACTTGTGTCATCTGTATCCACAATCACATGAGTAACTGATGGACTGTATTTCGTAATTAGTCATTGCATTCACAAATTATATAATATTAATGAATATTTAAAAAAAAAAAAAGAAAAAAAATAGTTACCTAAAATGACTGACAACCCTTATTCCCTTCTTTTCATTGCCCATTTTTGTAAGGAGTTTACGATTTTGTTGTTTCAGATTTTTAGAACCATATAAAATAATTTTTGTATCCAAGGTTTGATCAACAGTTTTGTCTAAATTTAATGTTTTATGTGGCTCTGGAGATGTTTCTGCTTGCTTCTCTGTAGAATCGTCCAAGCTTCGCAATAAATCAGACATTTCTTTTGATTTACAGTAGTCTCTGAAAATGAACATAAAATAAATGATAGATATACTTGAATTTTTCTAATAAATATTCAAAACATATGTACTAACATTGGTTTCTTTCCATTGCTGTCAAAGATTTTTTTCTTAGCATTAGCTTTAATAAGTAGCGATACCAATTCGAGATTGTTTATTATAACTGCTTCATGCAAGGGTGTTCTATTATCACAGCCATACATGTCTGGTTGAGCACCAGCTTCCAAGAGAATTTCACAGACTTCAACATATTCATAACTGGCAGCTTCTTGCTAAAAAAGAATTTCATTTTAATTTGAAAACTATAATTTACATGATGTTAAATAAGTTGCAATAAAATTTTACTAGAGGAGTCCAGCCTGCATTATCTTTGGTGTTAGGATTTGCTCCAGCTTCCAGTAATTTTTTCACTCGTTCTATTTGATCCTGTATTTTAATATAAACATCAATTTTTTTTAGCAATTGCAATGAATTAAAACATGTCAGGAAAAATTATTACAGAGCGACAAGCAATATGCAGAGCAGTTTCACCCTTTTTGTTCTTTTTATTGATATTTTTTGGTATACTTTCACTGGCTCTACTTCTATGGCTGGTTCTACTTGTTACAGATTCACAAACTGACATGTTAGTATCATCAAGCACTTTGTTTCTTTTATTTTTCCTTGCAGATTGTCTTCTTACACTTTGATTATAGTCATCTGGTACCTCAGATGGTGGCTTTGGATTCTCAAATTTGAACTCATTAGATTTTTCTTCTCTGGAGATATATGTTTTTGTTAAAAATACTTAGTGATGCTTAAAAAACAGCAGGATACAAATAGGTTATTAAATAACTTACGAGTAACCAACTGCTTTTGCAATAATATTCAAATTCATAATTAAATCGTTCATTCCAATATCTGAATGAACATCTGATGCTTCACCAGGTATTTTGCATTGTACACAATTGGTTTTAAGTCCCACACATTGTGAACAAGCAAAGTGCCCACAGTTTAAAAATTGCTTTGGATTACTAAGTTTTTCCCCACTGTAAAACATTGAAATTAACGATTTTCGGAGTAATTTATTAGTGACATATAACTGATATAACTGCGATTTGTAAAATAAGTAATTTTGCTAAGAATCTTACCATTTTTTACAGGTTAAAGTCTTCATAAACTCTCTCAAGCTTTCATGAGTTTTCACCCACAACGTGTCATTTACAGCCATTCTGAATAAACGTATTAATCTTCTTGAATACTTTACGAGATATTTCGACACAAGACAATTGATAATAATCAAACATAAACAAGTTTTACTTTGGAAGTTTTTACGGTGTGCGCATTATTGTTGGCAAATGCGTTCCCGCTTCTTTGTTTGACAACAAGCGCAAAATGGCAACTCTATTCTACAGAAATTCCTAGAAACAATACCAACATGCTGATCCGAAATTTTATAGGGACCTTTCGAATAATTTGAACGCTGCATATTACCTTAACTTTAAAATTCAAATCAGAAAATAAACAAATTATTAAAATTAAATTGTTGATATGTTTGAAGGTAAATAACAAAAAAATCAAATTAAAAAAAACATACAAAATTTTATTTCCACTCATTGCACTTTTTTTCAATGATTAGCTTCTGTGGCTGGTAATTCAATTATAAATTACATTTACAATTCATATGTCATAAATGCAACAAATTCATTTAATAAAAAAATAATTATAAAATATATATTATATGTAGAACTACAAATATATATGTATGTATAAAATATTCTAAGTAATACTTTCAGTAGAAAGTAAATATAACTAATTAAATTAATTTATTCAATTTAGGATATCAATTTCTTCACTGTCAATATCAGGAGAATTTTGTCGAGATAATTCTTGATGTGAAACAGTCATGTTCTGGCTATACCTTTCCTCACATTCTACTCCATCATCTTCACTATTACTATTATCACATTCTTCTTCGACTTTCACGTCATTCATGGCACTTACATTGTGACTTTCTTCTGAAATATTATGTGATACTCCAGGACCATTATCACACTTTTTATTGTGACTATTTTTTCTTCTTTTGCACGGTGATGCATTTTGAATATCACATGTCAACAGCTTCTCTATACTGTCGAATGAACAATAATATCTGGAAAAATTTTGTAATCGGTTTAAATAAAAGTCTTTTAGAAAGAGTTAAACTCTAGGTGTAGACAAGGCACGAGCAACACTGAATTATTAAACTTACATTGGTTTCTTCTGTTTGTCATCTTCAATATCCTTTAGTGCACCTTTTTTCAGAAGAAATTGAACCATTGCAAATTGACCAGCTTTTGTTGCTTCATGTAAAGGAGTTCGCCCCTCAAAGCCTTTTTTGTTAATATCAGCCCCATGTTGTAACAGTAGCTGAGCTATCTCAATATATCCATAGTCTGCACATTCTTGCTAGAATAAACATTTATAATAAATTGGAAATTCAGTTGAAGGAAATTTATCAAACTAAGTTTTCATTTTGTTTCTAGTTTCATGAATACATAAAATAAAATTACCAAAGGGGTCCAGCCTGCAGCACAGCAAGTATTAGGATTTGCTTTAGCAGCCAAAAAAGCTTTGACATTGTTTAAATGCCCCTATAATGAAACACATTAGTTATATATTTAAAAAAAATTAAAAGGGTTATTGCCGCAAATATAACCTACTTTTTTACACTCTTCTTGTAATCTTGTTTCTCCATGATGATTCTTTTTGTCAACGTTTTTTGGAATACGTATAGTTGGAATGTCTTTCTCAATCTTAGCTTTCTTTGCATCAATTTCACTAAACTTCTTGAGTCCTTTACGTTTCTTCGAAACATTTCCAGGTTTTTCATTGGACTGATTGGAATCATCATTAACATTATTTTGCCTAAAATTTGAACTATTAGATTGTTCATTGGTTAGACTTTCTTTGGAAACGCCATTAGGTATCTCTCTGCAAAAAAAAATCAGTTGCAATAAAAAATTTTATCTAGTTTTGTTTTAGCATGCTTTATGTAATTGGAAAATATTTTATAGAATTACTTACTTGAAGCCTACTTGCCCTGCAATAACACAACAAGCTTGCACAATTTTCTTTATAGTGTCATCTTTGAGAATGTCATTGTTTACAGAGAGATGACACTCAATACATTTATTGCTATTTTTGGTACATGAGAAGCATGAAAAGTGGCCACATTGTAAAAACTGTTGAGAGTCATGTAAGCTGTTTTTGCTGTGGAATATATAAATTACGAGGGTCAATGATAAAACACTCCGAAAATTAGTAATCATAAAAAAAGTAGATTTGAAATTGAGACGTACCATTTCGAGCAACGCAAAGTTTCGAAAAGTTCTTTCAATGCTTGACAGGTTTTTGTCCACGTGGTATTTTTTGGTGCAATCTTTTTACAGGCTTCCTGCTCCCTTCCCATTTTTTTCTCCGTGTGGAGTTAATCATACAAATATACAGCGTTTCGTGTTTGTAAACAACGCTGTTGACATCCTCTATCAATGGAATCTTTCGTAGAACTGATATAGGTTAGACTTTTTAGGCGCGCATTCAACGATAATAAGGTTTGTTCGTATTGGAAATTTGACGTCCAAAATTTAAATAATTGAAAACAAATATTTCTCATTGAAAATCTAAATTACCTACTTTTGTTTATTTGATGTTAATTTTTCTCGGCGTCATTTTATCTGTTGAATATATTATTCAATGAATATTTCAAACTTTAATAATGTGATTCCATAATCCATTTGCTATATTCAGAATTTCGTGTCAAAAACATAAACAATCAACGCCTTTCTACATACATACTAGAATAGACCTTATGACGAGGTTAGGTTCATTATTGCTTTGCGTTTGATGTTGTCGAAAACACGTGCGTTTCGTTAAATAGCACATCAAGTGTTTTATTTGATTTGTTATTTTTAAATAAAAAGAAAAAATGGCTCCAAAAGAGCTTGATAACAAGCAAAATAGTGCAGACGAGGATGAAGATGAAAATGAGAGTTTCATTGCCACAAAGAAAAAGGCAAGCAAAAAATCTGGTGGTTTCCAAAGTATGGGTTTGAGTCATCAAATCTTGAAGGGAATATTAAAACGTGGCTACAAAGTACCTACACCTATTCAGAGAAAGGTAAAAAGTTTTCTTTTGTAAGTTTATTGTTATGCACAAGAGATTTTATATCTGAATATCATAATTATTCTTGATAGACAATTCCATTAGCTCTCGAAGGAAGAGATGTTGTTGCTATGGCTCGAACTGGAAGTGGTAAAACTGCTTGTTTTCTCATACCTCTATTTGAGAAATTGAAAGCAAGACAAGCCAAATCTGGAGCCCGTGGCTTGATACTCACTCCAACGAGAGAATTAGCAATTCAAACTCTGAGGTTCGTCAAAGAATTGGGAAGATTCACAGGCTTAAAAGCATCCATAATATTAGGTGGTGACAGTATGGATAATCAGTTCACTGCTATCCATGGTAATCCAGATATTATAGTTGCCACACCAGGTAGATTTCTTCACATCTGCGTTGAAATGGATTTGAATCTTAAAAGTGTAGAAATGGTTATTTACGATGAAGCTGACAGGTATTAAAACATTCTTTATCATATTTTGATCATATATTTTGTCAACAAATGCTCATGCATGCATTTTTTTTTACAGATTGTTTGAGATGGGTTTTGGTGAACAAATAAATGAAATAGCAAATAGGCTACCAAGCTTCAAGCAAACTCTTCTATTCTCAGCCACTTTGCCAAAAGTATTAGTAGAATTTGCAAAAGCTGGACTATCAAATCCAGTTCTCTTGCGTCTTGACGTTGAGAGTAAATTGCCTGAAGAATTAAAAGTCTGTTTTATAACTTGTAGACCAGAAGAAAAATTAGCTGTGCTAATGTGTTTATTAAAGCGAATTGTAAAGCCTGAATCTCAGACTGTGATATTTGCTGCCACAATGCATCATGTTGAATATATTCATATGGTAACATTCTTTTTTGCCCCTAATATTCAATCATGAGTATAATATTTTGGAAATTTATATTTTATTTTCAATTGCAGATTTTAGATAAGGCTGGTATAGCCAACACATTTATTTATTCAAACTTGGATCCGTCGGCTCGTAAAATAAATGCAGCCAAATTTCAAAATGGCAAAGTCAAAGTTCTTGTTGTAACAGATGTTGCAGCTAGAGGAATTGATATACCACATTTAGATAACGTTATAAACTTTAATTTCCCTGCAAAAGGCAAATTATTTGTTCATAGAGTTGGTGAGTAAAATAAGTTTCAATGAATGTTTAGTACAAATAAATCCAAATTTAACATTTGTTTATTTTATGTTTGAACAGGAAGGTGTGCTCGTGCCGGTCGTAGTGGTACCGCATATAATATAATTGCTCCAGATGAATATCCTTATCTGTTGGATTTGTATTTATTCCTTGGTCGATCTTTTGAAACTGTACCAATATCCGATACTGAGGAAGTTCCAGAAGAAGCAGTAGGAAAAATGCCACAGTCAATGATTGAAGGAGAGCTTTCCGATTTAATTATGTATCATGAATATACCGATATTGTAAGTTAATTGACGATGCATAAATTGTTTTGATTGGCTTCAAGAGATATTTGTAACAATGATTTTTTTTTCAGGAGAATATGCAAAATGTATGCAACAATGCATATCAACAATACCTACGTTCCCGACCACAGGCCTCTGTTGAAAGTAATAAGAGGGTAAAGGAGCTCGACATTTCTGTATCAGGAATTTTACCGGAATTTCGAGAATTCAATGATTCAGCAACTGAATTGATTACAAAAATGAAAAACTATAGGCCAAAAGGGGTAACGACTTATAATGTTCTTACTGTGCAAAATAGATACTTTATCAACTTAGACTAATCAATATGCATTTTTGTACTGTTTAGACTGTTTTCGAAATTGTTGCGAAACCTTCATCTGTGGACTACAAAGTCATGAAAGAAAAAAGAGCATTTCACAAAGAAACTATTTTCAACCATCATAGAAAACTAGAAGACAGACTGAGTAAAATAGCAGAAAGTGAGTTTTTATTAGTACCTGTACACTTTTGCAAGCATCAAAAATCAAAATAATAATAATTTCCAAATGACTGTCCAGGTAAAGTTGAGAAATCGAAACTTCCGTCGAGTAGCACGGCCGAAATTAACGATGCCTTCAGTGAAGTCATCACTCCAAAGAAAAGAAAAATGGACGATTTGTACAAAAACGAAAAGAGAAAGAAGCAGAAGACTCTCAAAGACGACGATTTTTATATTCCTTACTCGGCGCCTGATCAGCACACCGAAGAAGGGTAATGGAAAATCCCAGCATTAAAAATTCAAACAATTCTAGAATAACAATTTTAAATTAATTATCATCAATTTATTTCAGTTTGGCTGTAAACAGTTTCGCGTCGGAAGCCGAGAAAGCTCATTTTGAGTTTACTGCTGACAGCGAAGAATCAAGAAGAAAGCAAACCCAAATCAAAAAGTGGGATCGCAAGAAGAAGAAGATGATTACAATCAACAACGTAAGCGAATAGTCATAGCATATGTATTATCGACTGTGCATTACGCATAACAAAAAAAAAATCTATAAATAACACTATCATTCATATGTTTATCAGAACACGAAAGCTGGTAAAATCCGGACGGAGTCAGGCCAATGGATTCCCGCGACATACAAGACCAAAAGATACACTCAGTGGAAAGAAAAGAACAAAGTTGATGCGAGATACGAGGACGACGACGACCAAGGAGTATCACCACAATTGCAAAAACGTGAGTTTTCAATCTACGCGCTTTTGTTATTTTGTATTTCGAAAGATTCCACTTCGAAGCAAAAAAAAAGTATCAGCAATCAACAAGGCATAATTGATTAACGTAAAACGCGCTCAATCATTATCAACTCGTATAATCGCGATATTAAAAAAAGGCCTTTTGCGTAACAGTCTCGAGTGCACCTTATCTCTCGCGGCAGACTTTCGCAAAAATGAAAGAGTAAAAAAAAAAAACCGCACTTATACGTACATGAAAACTACCTTGGCCAAGATAACGACAATCCTCCGTCGATTAGCAAAGAAATGAGCCGGTTCAAGCGCATTATGCAAATAATTTGAGCGATGGAAAATAAGAGTCGATTGCCTTGGTTCGCCGGCTAATTGGTTTATTCGACTAATATAGGATATACATCGTGTGTGTGTATATATTTTTATCCTTGATGTGAACTGCGAATTGGAATTGAGCAAAAGCATGTACGCACATACTCGCTGCATTTAAGTGCAGGAAGAGAGTCATTGATCTATCAGTAGGTGCGCGCACACATTCATCGCGCGTCCGAGATATAGTATACCTTTCTTTTCGTGTGTGCATGCACTTGAGTTTTATCGAGAGACACTGTGCCGTGTCTGCTATAAATGAGATTAATTCCTTTGATATATTATACACTCGCCTGTTGCTGCTGCTGCTGCCATTTAGAATCATTTAGATTGTAATTCGTACTCTCGAATAGCATTGATATCGGCTTTATTTACAACTGCGCGCAAATCGTAAATCAGCATTTTTTTTATTTAGGAAAACTTTGTTTTTTATCTTTCGATGCGAGTGGAAGTTTCTCGAACAAGCCTTTTATACAAGATTGTAAAAAAATCAATCTAATGATTTTAGTGCAAACGACGGGCAACAAACGCTGGGCAAGGCACAACGAGAAGCTAAAGAAGAAATTGGAGGCGAAGAGCGAGCTGAGGACACCCGAGCAGATCCTCAAATCTCGAGAAATACTGGAGAGAAAGAAACGTCGAAACGGTCGCAAGAAGGGTGGCAGTAGAGGAGGAGGCGGCGGTGGTGGTGGTCGTGGGAAAGGTCGTCAAAAGGGTAGACACTAATTCGACGTTATAGAAAAAAAAATAACACACAATAAGTTTAATTAATTGTTAACTAATTTTCGTTGCGAGTAAACAGAAAATGAAAAGAAAAAAAAACAACAACAACAGTTTGATTATTTCTTTTCCGTCGTCCATTCGACGACGACTTTCTCAAAGTCCTCAAGGACGCGCTTTACGAATTACGCAATAGCGGTAACGCGAGTCTATGTGCGCTCGCTCGCGGCATTCAATGCATCGAGAGAGCGTGCTAAGCGCAGCGTGGTACACTATCCGCTATATTAGAGGAGTGCACCTGCACGCGGCTATGTATAGCGCTTATTATTACGGAGTATGTACCAGTAAATTTACATTTTTTTTTCTTCTCTCTCTTTCTGCTGCGATGCTTTTGCTGAGTATACGTCGCAAAGAATTCTTTCGTATATTCTCTGATTTGAAAATATAAACTGCACATTGTTTTGCTGTTGTTGCAATCTCTAACGATATTGGCATGTTTTTCTTGCAGAATAAGTTATTTCGATAAATAATCGAGAGAAACATTGGAGAGCGTTTCAGAGATAAAAATAAATATTTGCCAAGATAAAGTATCGGAGAAATTCATTTTAACGAGCGACGTTACGTTTTAGTTATTTCTTTTTCTTATCAAATTGATTCAGTAAGAGAAAGTTATAAAGAAATGGTGCACGCGTTATTTAAAAATAATAAAATTGCTCATTTAAAACTATGAAACGACAGTAATTGGAATGAACCTCAAAGAGTAACAACTTCGACTTTCTATTACTTTCAAGAAAGAAAACTACATTTTTTTTAAATTCTCACACTCGAAATTCAATGAATCGACGTAATAAAAAATCCATAAAACGTCAAGTATACACGGAAAAAAAACGAGTCTCCTTGGTCCTAATTTATATTACACACATCATAACTCGTATTTACAGCGTGCAACCGAGAATTTCGTCGACCCACATACTTACAGCGTTGATCCTATTACACACGAGGGGTGTTCTCAAACGGAACGAAAGCCGCAGCGGGTAGCTTTGAACCCTCCCCCTTTTAGAGAGAGAGAGAGAGAGAGAAAAAACGTAGCTATAAATTTCTCGCTAGGTTTCACTGGAAAATCTCCCGCTGACGACGATGCTTTTCGATATCGATTTCGACTAATTAATCGCTGCCTTTTATTCTCTTTCTTTTCGAATTCGCATCGCGGAAATTCAGGTCGAGAGCGAACACGCGCACGAGTGGTTAATTGAGCGGTAATGAATTGATAAGCGAAGTTTGGTGGGTTGGATTTTGATTACGCTGCTATTTCCGCGAGAATGCAATTTACAGCTGCACTCGATTCATTTGTTCGTAATGGAGAGAGAGTGCGTTTTCGCGAGAAATCCAATATTCAATGGATCGCTGCATTTGAAAAATGTTTACTCGCTAGGCCGTGCTAATTGAATCGATGAACGTAAACGATATTCTATACAATTGCGAGGACTATAATTATGTCTGTTCGATAAATCGAAGTAAACAGAAAACAAGAAAAGTTCAATAACAAAGTGGCTCTGTAAATAAAAGAACATCTGCTAACTATATTGTTCGAAAAAAAGAAAGAACCAACAACTGCCAAAACTAGCGAGTGAACGTATAGAGAAAGAGAGAAAAAAAAACGGTGTCATTGTAATTTTCTCAAATTGGGCATCGTCGAGCCAGCGTCGCTCTCGTAGGTGGAAACATACCCGAGTTCGCTCAAGCATTCTACACTCGAACGGCCTTCGGACCAACTATAACGAGAGAGAAGAAGAAAAAAAAACAAGAATCTTTCAGTAGCGCGGTGCAAAACAAAATTGACAACACAACTATAATACATATGTATGCGTGTGTGTAACTATACAACAACTTGAACGTACATACTGGAATTCCCGCGCGCTTTCACACGTAATGCGCTGCTCGCGTGCTGCGTGGATAGCCGCGTTTTCACGAGGAAATCTGTTATATATACTACATATTTCGCTTTCTGATTCTTCCTATTCGCTATTCTACGTTTATAATAGTCAGGGTCAATATCTGCAGGCGAAATTTTCTCTTATATTGTAGCATATAGTATTATTAGCAACAACAAAATTTTTTTTTTTTTTTCGCGCGTGGTAGATTAAGCCAAGCGTGAATTAATTTATTGCGCAAATGAGACGAGCGCGTTTGCAAAACTAAAAGTGCAATTAATAATCTCGCGTTTAGCAACTTTCACTGATACATAAACAAGGTGAAAAGAATATAATTGCGATTGGGTAACTTCCTGGATATGTATCTCTTATAAGTTGTGTATAGCGTGTGCGTTGTTTGTTTGCTTTATGTGCGAGTTTTGTTTTTCAGGTGGGATTTATGCATTTGCCATTGACCCTCTCTCTTTCTCTCTTTCATATATGAGTACACTTTATGAAAGTCGTGTGGGAAATTCAATGCTGTGAAAAATAAACGATTTTTACAGAGCAAAGTGTCTTATTGAATTTCATAACGTGAAAATGCTTGACGCCTGATTTGATCGATCGTCGAATAATTAAAAGTGTGAATTATTCACGTCCTTTGTCTAAAATTATTGAAAAAAACTTCTATACAAATAATAGCTGACGTAATTTCGAAAATTTCTTTTTTGCTCTTTCACTCGCTCGCTTTCTCGAATTGCCAAAAAAGACGCTCTCATAGGAAATGGGTCAAGCGACGAAATGAATTGTCGCGAAATTTCGGAGCTTTGGGTTCAATCCAATTTTCTCAAAGCCGTATAAAAACGATAAGAAGCCCATAACTCACCGAGTTTTTTTTTTGCCATCGTGACGTTTTTTTTTCAAAATTCAATAAATAATATAAAAAAAAAACAAAAAATTACCCAACATCTCGTAAAATACACAAAACCAAAACCATTTTAAAAAATCTCCATATTTGCAAGTCAAAAAAAAAAATTGACTTTTGCGCCTCGTAACCGCGCATAAAACGCTAATCAGCGCATATATGTACATATACACACGCTCGCATCCGTTGATTGGTAAGTAACATTCCTGGCGTACGCGACTTTGATCCACATACCAGAGAGGCCGCGGCGTCGTCGTGCTTGGTGTCATAACGCTATAAAGTATCGACCGCATACGCTCGCTAATTGTAAAAGGAGTGAAAGGATCACGTGCTCGTGTGTGTGCGTAACGATCTACAATATATATATAATATCCTTCAATTTTTTTTTCTTTTCGTCCACGACCCACACCTTATATCTCCTTAATTTATCGCGACTACAAAAATCCGAAGATATATATTTTATTACATCTCTGAAAAATCTTGCTATTCGAGTAGATTGACGTCATTAGAAACCTTTTTTTTTCTCTCTCTACCATTTCCTATATCACAATGACATCACCGCGCGATATATTAAACGTCTTCTCAAAAAAAAAAAAAAAAAAAAAAGAAGATGAAGTTAAAGATAAGTCGTCACGCCCATCTAGTAATATCAAAGGCGTTTCCGGCTTCCTACGGATTAAGCAACGCGACAAGCGCAGCATCACGAGAGCAATGACCAGCTTGCAACTATCACACACACAACTCGGCCGCAGCATTCGTTTTCAGAGCTCTCCCTTTTGTCGACCGCGAGACACATACCAATGTATGAATGCGACGCAGCATGAGAGCGGCGAGCTTCGGCTTTTTCCACACGCAGCTAATGTGCAGTGTTATGTTCATGTCGAATGTATATATATATATGTAAAGTCATTTTATATCGAGTATGTACATCACGAGATTGACGTATAAGTACTCGAATTTGCGGTATTTTCGCGAGATGCGTGTAAAGAATAGGCTTCTTTGTATTCAACTTATCGTAAACATTAGATCTTAATTCTTGCAATTTATACATTTACGATGAACATTCAAACGCGCAATCTTTCGAACAAAGATGTTGCAAGTTCGCCAACTATAAACATTCACTGATTTCCACGCGCGAACAATCGATAATCGCGAGCTATTCTTAGTTACCTTTTTTTTTATTGTTCTCCAACATATTTATTAATAGAAAGCTACAGTATACAAGTAGCGAGCGAGAGAGAGAGAGAGAGAGAGAGAGAGACTTTGACCTCGGTGCGGGGGAACGGAATCGTGCGAAATATCAAAAAGGATGTCCCACGCGTAGTAGTATAAGCTCTTCAGAGGAGCGACAGACCGAGACTCCCTTTTGTTTTCCGAAAAGGATGTTGAAGAGGAGTCACGCTATCTTAGCACTCATGGGGGCTATTCTAATATATGCCCCTTCTGCTAAGGAGTTATGAGCCGTACATATCCGTAAGGTGTGTGTGTGTGCATGGAGGAGTGACTTATTTTGCACGCGTTGCAGCGTAACGAATGCTTTTTTTTTTTCGTTTCGTAGGGTGTACTTAGGAGAAGGAAATGAAGTTATTTGAAAAATTGGATCCGGAAGTTTGCTTGGACGGAATTGGTTTTGCCGAATGGCGTGTGTAAACCTTTTCTTGCAAATATACATACGTATAAGATAGTATGTCAGTGCGAAACAACCGTGTGAAAAAAACAAAATCACGCGCGCGCAATTGTGTACTCCAACATTCCGTTTTGAAGAGAACATGGGAAGAAATACCATCGCATATATACAATTCGGAGCACATCGCACGAAAAAGTAGAACGATTTTCTAAATTATTTCGAAAATTCACTTTCAAACAAGAAAAATAAATTCGTCTCTCGCAATTTCCATCACCACAGAAAATACAATAACGAACAATAAAAAAAAGAAGATATTCGTCGTCATCGTCGTCGTCGTTGTCCAGCGAGATAAAGTATGCCAAGCACGTATAATAGAAAATCTTCAAATGCACGCGCAGCTCACACATATACCTATATACACGAATCGAGTTTAATTGAATAGACACACGGAATAGACGTAACGAGCTTATACTCACGGGCAGTTTATATAGCTTTCTATATATGCATGTATAAAAGCCGCGCGCGTTATAAGAGTCATTCATTCTATTATATAATCGCTCGACGATTTCCATCGGAAAGCCGGCGGGCCCCCCCTCGAGTTTTATACATGTATACATATATATATATATATATAAATATATATATGCACTGCAGCAAAGTATTATATACCGCTGTTGCTGCCTATTGTATATATGCATATAATAATACCGCTATATTTGATACCGAGAGAGAGAGAGTATGCGCGTGCAATTATACATTCCGTGCGTATGTTTTTTTTTTTGCTTCTGCCTTCTTTTTTTTCTTCTTCTTCTTTGGGGCGCGGAGGAATGCGAATTTAATTGAATGCGTATATTCATTGACGAAAGAGCGCTAATCGCTACGAGATTGGTATCCCGAGGAATTTTAATGACGGATTTGAAGAATCTGCGTATTAATATATGCCTACTCGCCTGCGGTTCGCGACCGCGACCCTTGATGATGATTTGTTTGATAAATATTGAGAAACGCACTTTTTCTACATTATATGGGTTAATACGTTCCTGAGTGTACAACGAAATAATAAAATGATTGTGTCTGTTATTTTGTCTCGCTTACATTATTCACTGATAAAACATATACATTCAACCCGAGTTATCGACGATAGTAAGTAATAGACTCAGCGGTTAAAGATCGAGTCAAAGTCATCAGCTTCTACGAAGCTATCTCCTGTCTATATATGTATAAGTGCGAAAAAGCTCGTATATAGTCCTCGCGTGTGCATGTGTGTTTGGAATGCGAGCTATGCTGAATCACGATGCTACTTGCTAACTATGCTGCTGCTGGAGATTTCTCGACGATCGCGTCATGGCTTTACTGTCGATACACTTATTTTATGTTGTGACAGTTAATTGTGTTTTGCGCTTTTTTTTGCAGATGATCGGATGTGATAATTATTCTATAGGTGCAATTGGAATTTGACAATTCTTTTAGTAATGTGAGTTTGTTTGTTTTGATCATCGAAAAATTAATCATTATGATTGTGTCAATTGCGTGGAAAAAAAAGTGAACGTCACGTTCGATAAAATAACTGATTAATATGTGTCAAGTTTGCGTATGACGAATTCCAGTGAACAAACGATTGGTATATTGTTTTAATCGGTATAAATATTTGATTATTCGTGAATCGAATAAAGGAATTTATTGAGCTTGCAGAAGCTTTTACAAATCTTGTGTTATACTGTCACCTTTTGGAAATCTATATACATATTAATTGAAATTCATTGGAGGAAGCGCGCAGTTCCTCAAAAAACACAAAATTAACGTAATGAAGAATTCACCAAACCAATTTCCAAAGTGATTTAAACGAGTATCGATTAATAGCTCAACGCTCTATACGTATAACAAGTGTCTGCGGTCGATTGGATATTAAATCATAAGCTCTCTCTCCACTGACGAAGTACGTACACTCGAAGCGTATAAGCTTGTTTATTCGCATTGCATTATCCGAAATCGATTAACCTCGCGATTACAACAATATTTAGCTTCCACGAAACATATTTCTCCCCCTCCCCCTTCAAGCAATCGAATGATGACTCACTTGGCGCGTCTGCATGTAGTAAAAAAAAGTGAGACAACTGGTATGCATTCATCTTCTTTCCCCTTTCGTATTATATCGATTTAAAAAAAGGGGTTTGAGTCGCGCATGGGAGATAAGGATTCATTTAAAACGGTCCAGCGTGTGTGAATACGAAGATAAGGCATGAAGAGAAAAAAAAAAGAAAGCACGACTTTGTTTGAATGGGTGAACTTTACGTAAAAGCGGTAGCTTGTGTGCATGCGACGATAAGAATATTATCGTCGGAAAAGCCGCTGACCAATGCGTGACGTTATGTAGAATATTTTTTTTTTCTTTTTTTGATAGCTCCGTTTTATATGGGATGTGGAAATAGCCTCTTTTTTTTTACTTCTATGTTTGTTAATATCGTACGAACTCCGGAAAGTCTCGCACAAGCGGCCTTTCACAAGCTTATATAAGCTCTTTGTATAGTAAACATTTTGGTGAGAGAGAGAGAGAGAGAGAGAGACTGAATTTTATATTTATAGAGCTGCAGTAAAACTACAAGTGTTATCGTCGTTAATTCCCGTTGAAAATTCATTGGAATCCAATAATATAAATCTCTTTTAGGAACGAGAAGTCCATTAATCTTAATTTTAGCTTTTATATATTTCCGTCATTCCGAAAACTCAAGTCAAGTATCTCAAAACAATAAAGCTCTTAAGTCACGACGACGACGACGACGAGGCTCGTTACTCCAAAAAAAGAAAAAAAGAAAAAAAAAGCGCAAGTATAATAATCCTCCCTCGACTAGTAATTCGAGCATTGCTGCATCGCTAAAGTGCCTTTCGTACATTTCGGACGGTTTAGTCACGCTCTCAAAATTAGAAGAGGCGAGCGTGTCTGGAAGTGGCCGAGACTATATCGTCGCTATATAACTACACTCGTTTGTAATAGTGTAAGTGTGTAACCTTGGGGCGCTCGCGAGGCGAAAAATTTTGAGCTAACAAAGAATTTCGACACACCGAACTTTTAAGGGGCTTCTATTAAAGGCAGCTGCTTGATTTCGCGTGCGCCGCAGATGTCACGACGATGATATCGTGACGAGATAATAAATGGGATTTTTTTTTATTTGATTGGGATTTACGGAATGGGGAAACGGGGAAGTTTGAACATTATGAGATGGCCTAGTTTTCTTTTATGATAGTGATATATAGTAGGAGTATTAGTTTGGTATTTGGGTCATCTAAATTTGAAATTATCTAAATTTGAAATTCTTTTTTTTTAATATCAATTTTTGATACATGGAAGTATAATAACTTCTTGTTTTTTTTTGTCTCAAGAAACCTATCAATTTTAAAATACACTTCCTAATAGAATATTTTTCTCAAAATAATAAAAATACCGGCAGTGTTGTTCTTTTATAACGAAAAAATGAATTATTCATTCGGAAACCAAATTTTTATGTTTGTTATATTTTTTCACAGATTACATTCAACTTTATGATATCACCCAATATATTCTCATATACATAATTTTCTCATTCTCGTTGTGTTAAAGTATTTTTATTTCTATACGCTTTAAATTCAATCGTGATAAGACGGCAAATTCATATTTATATATCGCCAAGAAGGCTTTTCTTCGCTCATTACTCAATTTCATTTAATTAATATAATTCTCATCGTATTTTGTAAACACAACGCAGCTCTAATTAGTCTTTTGCCCTGGACGTTACTGCAACAACGTTAATGATTCCGAAATCCGGCAATTAGCAACAATATCTTTCTAACAAACTCATCGGCGATGTATACAATAAACCCACGCGAAAAATATGAAAAAAAAAATATTACATATGACTAAACCTACTAATGGGTGTTTCTTCACAAATATATTAAGTGCTGAAAAAAAAAAAAGGTGAGTCGCGTTTCCGAGAGAATCGGTCATCGGGGGGAAATAACATTACACGCACTTTCAATATATATCTTACCTGTTGTTGAGCTTTTTGTTCGCTGCTAATACATATCTTCGATGGATTTCGACATAGACACACGCGGCGGCGCGACTCTTCTGGCAACAATGCCGTGCCAAGAGAGTGAATCTCGAGCGGATCTTTGACAGGACAGACTATCCGCAGACACGTACTACGTTGATTTCCGTAATTGAAATTACTTTGGCTCGCGTTACGTAAACAATTGTTTAAAAGGAGATCTCGACTGCTGTTTCTTTCTTTTTTTTTCATGATGCTATTCGCGGATGCTGATATGTGTATATATATATATTGAGATTAATTGGTAAAGATGTATAGTTCGCGAGATGGTAAATAAAATTTTTATACTTTACAGTTTGATTTTATTTTAACGTTCATCCTCGAAACAGAAAGTTATTGGCAGTTTATTGAGACACGAGTATACTTTGTAATAGCAAATTACAATGAACAATGAACTCTTGATGCGCGGAGCTTACGTACATACGTGCATGTCGTTTTCGACACAAAACTCTCAAGGCTTCAATTATTTATTCATAAATAGAAGACATCGCAGACGCGCGTTTCATTCTTCGCTAACGCGATAAATTATTACTCGAACGTACATGTAGTGTAATTGTGTGTCAATTTGCATGCATAAGGATACGTTTTCTTCTGCAATTCAAAAAATAGATTTCTGCGTTCATACATATTTGACCCGTGAGTTCGCGAATATAATATATTCTATTTTAATGATAATACGCATCAATGGGTCGTCTCTTCTTTGACTTGTCGTTATGTTCTTTTTTTATAAACTTACACAGTTGCATTACTCATCGTGTTGATTCACAAAACGAGTAAGAGAGGAAGAATTGTGTTATAAAATTCAAATTCATTCAGCGTGATAAAATAAAACGTCACGTTCTTTTTATCTTGAAATGATTATTTTTATCTACCGAGTTTTATGCTCGCACATGATTCTTCTTCGTATTATTCTGTCCGCTAATAAAAAAAAAAAAAGCAAATATAGCATGTTACAAATTTTCCATTGTATGAAAAAAAAACCAAGTTTCCAAATCTTAATCTCTGTCGTAATCATCACCTCCAAAAAAAAAAAAAAAAAAAGAAACATTCGTGAGAATTCCTCAAAACAAAACAAAAAAAGAATCGCACGATTCCCATTTTATCCTTCAAGCATGCGTGTATATCGTACAATTCAAGTAGCTAAAAAAATCCATCTTCGCACTTTTTGATACATCGCGGACTATCTATTTTAATATACCTTCCGCGTGGAAGAGACAAGGCGGAAACACGAGCGTCTTCCATAAAATCCGAAGCGTGCGTGCATATTGAAATACAAGCGTTATTATCTCTTTTGCATTGTTAAAACTTCCCACTCGCTCGATGATTTAATACAAACACGACGATCGAAATGTTTATTCGAACATTTAACATAGCCAATCAAATATTCTTAGCTACGAAAATGGAATTATACGTCAGAATTCCCAAAATAATCCTACGACGACGTCGACGACAATGCATCAGTGCAACGTACGTATCCATCGGCGTCATCGCGACGCGACGTCGTCGTCGTCGTCGTCGGTGAATGAGTCATACACTTTGGGAGGATCAACCACCACCACTACCAGTCCATTTGATATATATACTATACTATTGCATTGAGGGGGTTTCTCGCCGCGTGAGTGTACATTTTTTTTTTAATCGCACAACTCGGAAATCGAATATATCTACATAACGAATGCGCGAGTAAATGATTAACTGCGTTTTGCATTTGCGACAACACGACAAGCGTTTCGCATTGCGCTATTGATTAATTTCCTCGGCGCGATGCAATAGATAGGCGTGGACGCGTCGTCTGTATAATGATCGTTGTGGAAGAAAAAAAAGGAAACAATATATAAGTAAAAGTTCGCCGCGAGCGGATATGTCGATTATGTAATTGGTGTCGTCGCCGAGGATATAACATGAAATATAGACGCTCGAGTATGTTACCTACTTTTTTTTTTTGCTTCTAATTAAAATAGAGAATCCAGCGACATTGTTCGTAAGAAATACAATCGTCAATTGTGGTTAATCGTATATGTGAGATATCTTTAGCGCATCTCGTACGCATCGATCGACAACTTTTATTGCGCATCGAATGCAGTTAAGATATCAAGATTTTTTCCTTATCCCCGTAGCTCGGCAGACATATCGTAAATGTATATACTTCGGATAGAAGAGATTGATAAGAGAAATGATTAGTTTGCTAAATGAATCGGAGGGAGCATTGTTAGATCGAGTATCGGAGCTCTGCTGCTTTCAACTTCGAGTTTCATAAATTCGACGCGAAGAACAATTGCAAAATAAAAAAAAAAAGATGGCAGATAATAAATAATACACCAATAAACTGTACAACATCGCGTCGAAATTATCGCCGCACGCGCAAATTACGATGAAACAAAATAAAAGAAGAAAAAAAAACGTGAGGTTTCTTTTTTTACCTTGGCCGAATAAAATAAAGATTTTTTCGCGCGTGAGATACCTACGTTCCCGCAGCATCATTCGATATCTCATCGCGAAAACCGATGCTCGCGAGAGAATGACGCTTTTGTTGTATTACATGCATACATATCTGCTGCTAGAATCCGAGCGTTATTTTTCACTTCTTGTTTCTTCTTTTTTTTTTTTACACACAACACACTCGCGCGCTTCACGTGCATGTATAATTGCGAAATCCTGGAATTCCACACACGATAGTCGCGACGCCGCCGCCACCGACGTATAGACGATAATAATTATAGACTTCTTTTGCTGTTATACTCGCGCACGCGACTTTTATGTGAATCGATGCTCTTCTTCTTTTCTGTAATTATTTAATTAACGTGTATATGGTATGTAGAACATTGTTTCGTCAATGTATAATACTTGTACTCATGGATACGAAATTGATTTTCTTTCAAAATGCGAGTATAGTTAACTGATAAATAAATGTACATACGAAAAAAAAAAAACAAGAACGAGGCGAATCAAAGTTCGAGGCTCGAGCGATGCGCGCGTGGGAAGAGAGAGATGATGCTTATCTCTGGTGGCGCGTCCGTTATACCATGCACAGACGCACACGCAGCACATACAGTACAGAATAGTGTGTACTGCAACGAAAAACAAAGAGATGCCCTCTCTCTCTCTCTGTGTGTTCCTCGCCAGACAGGAAGTCGAGTGTTAGTGAAAAAGGGCTGACTGATGCGAGCGCGAGAGAGGTGAAAAAAAAAACACATATGCGTCGAAGAGCTGAAAAAGCTGCACACGTGGAAAATGTTTTTCCAGCGCGGAAGTTTCTATAAATATGTAAATATTTTTTTTTTCGTTTGAAGATTCAACGATAGATTACAACGATGTTTGACCTGTAAATGTTTACTTTAAACTATGATAGTTGTAAGATAAGTAGTATGCCGATCGATTTTTTTATATATGTAGGTATATGGACTAGACGACGCGCGTCTATTAATGTCTGCTCCACTTTGAAACACAATGTTATTGTGTAGCTTCGTAGTTTTCTGTGACGTTTCGCGTTTACAATGGTATAATTGACACGTATACGCGACACTGACGTTTCGTTTAGTTTTCGGATGTTATGCAACAACTGCATCGAATTTTCTTGTTTGTCGAAAGGTCGTTATACTTCGTGCATCGATAATTGGCAAGTTTTTTTTTTCGCATTACGTAAACGTCAATTTTTCATCGTCGTCGGCGCCTTTGCCACGAGAATGCAATATTTTATTGCAAAAATATAGCTACCGGAAAAAAAAATGTTGCATCCTCATGCTAGAAAAGAGGAAAAAATATATATACGCATTACGCATTGTCAAACGAAATCCATAAGGAATTTCATCGCGAGAAGCGCCACTGTCTGTCTGTTTCTCTCTCTCTTGCAGAGTAAAAGAAGAAGAAGAAGAAGAAGCAAAAAGACAACGTAAACAAAAGCGGTTGGCGCGTCGATCGTTGCTGCTGCTGCACGTGCATCAGTTATAAGAGCAGTTTGTGCTGCTTGCTGCAAGACACTGTGAAAAATCTACGCATCGCTCGGTGTTTCGCTTGGCTGCCCGGCTGTAGTAGCGAGCTGAAGTTTCCTTCGCGTGTATTTAATTTTTGCGGTCGTCGTTGTTGCTACTACTGCCACTGTTGTTGTTAATTTTAAATATAATTTTTTTTTTCTATCCTCAAGGCCACAACACCGCAGAGTGTGAGAGAGAGAGAAAAAAAAGGAATCGATAACCGCATATTTGAAAAAAAAAACAACGAACTCTCGTTTTCTCTGTGTATAAAGTCGCGTGGTATATAATCAGCGAGATCGTACCTGCTAACACGCAAACGAAGATCAAAAGAATTATTCTGCAAGACTCTTTTTTTTTTTCCTTGCACGCGGCGGCGGCGTCTTGAGAATGCACCAAAAATAAAATAAATAAACAGCCTGACGATGTTAGCGGACTAGCTAACGAAACGTTGCATACAAAAAATATGCTCCAGTGTTTTTCTTTTTTGTGAAAAACTACACCTTTAGCCCTCTTCAGATCGCTTTAAACCTACAACTTACCAACAAACATTATAATTTTTTAACGTTTTCTACGAAGCGTTCGAACATATATACATTATACATAGGTAAAAGAGAAAAACCTGTCTGATTCGTGTGCATACAGAACAAAAAAAAAATTCTAGCTGCGTCATCTATGTCTCATTTTTCAGAGTATGTTAAATATGTGCGACGACGACGACGAAGGTGACTGCGAGTATAAGTGAAGACCCGCAGGTGCTGCTGCTGCACATCAAGGCTACACACACCAGCTGGAGAAATCAAAGCCAAATGCTCCTCCTTCGGTTATATATCTTTTGGTCAATTTGCATCACCTTCGCTTGTAGTTTTTTGCTTTTTTTTTTTGGAGCAGGTGTTGTGAAATCTCGTTTGCGAAAAAAAAAGTCTCGTACAGTAGAGTTTCGCGATTCTTCGCGCAGCGGCAGATGTGAAATAGAATTTTAAATGAGATTGCTTTTGTTTACTTGCGGCTAAATTGAATTTGCAAGAGAGTGTTTAATGGCGCAATAAGCGATAGAATCTTTAGTGACATAAGTGTTCTTTTTCAATTTGATGGATTTGAGCCGCACGAATGATTTTGTGTTCCGGCAGTGTATTCGGTGACGAGGATAATATATGTATATTTATCTGTAAGGAATAAAAACACATTGTATTATCATATGTTGAACTTACCTTGGTAAATGCTATATGGGTACTACTCTATTACCTTGTTTGCATATGGGAAGTTCTGTATACATATATTTACAAGGTTTTTATGGATAAACTTGTTTGTTTCGTGGATCATTATTAATTTGTTTTTGTATACCTTCTAGGACGCAATATTTTTTCTCAAAGTTATATTATAGTTTTTTCATTATCATTTCAATTCCGCTTTAAACCTCGAGAACTGCAAATTAAAATGTAATCGCGCAAGATGTTTTTTTTTTCCATATAGATGAAATCTAATTTGCATTCATTTACGACCACTCAGATAATTTTATGGCGCATTATCTTCTGCCCATTAATTCTATCAGAAGGTAAAATCGTTCGCGAGAATTGGAAATTATACAAGTCTGAAAAAAAAATTAACTTTTCGAATATAAAAATCGCATTTCGCGTGTATGTTGGTTTCGAAACTAAAAGTTTCCCCCGGAATCGAAGCACATAACAATTTAATTTCGGAAGTAATCAACGGAAAAAAAAGGCTTACGATATTAATAGCTTTAATAGTCTCTCTCTCCCTCTCTCAATTAAATATATATCGTCGAGATGCAATTTCAAATACAAACACCAGCCATTTAATCATTTCTATTTAAAACAGACGCATATATATATACACACACAGACAATCTCGTGCAAGCTTTCTCTCTCTCTCTTACGCGCACGCGAAGAATTGAAAATACGTTCTATACATAAACCCGCTGCACGTGCGTATGTGTATGCGTGGGGCAGCTGCCAGAGAAAGAGAGAGAGGCATCGTCTGCATTTTCGAAAATAAGTCCCTCGAATGGCATGAAGGGGTCGAGTTAAGTAGTCGTGCCTGCCTTTTCTTGCCAAATCTCTCTCTATACGTGTGTTAACTTTTAGCTTCGCGTGCCGCGGCTAGAAAGCGTACAAAATTGCGGGAAGACTATATACAAAACTTTGACACAACTCGGCGTAGCAGTAATGTACGTGTGCGTTAAGTATACATTGTTGTTTGCGGCACTACTACTACGCATGATATATAAGTAGGAAGCACACTTAACACATACTTGATTGTTTGGCTTGACGTGTATTAGAAGCTAATTAACCGTATATGCGTGCACGGGTTATATTACATACACTGTTTGAGTTTTAGTCGTGTTGTGTATGTGTGTTAAGTCGTATATAGTAAAAGACTGGAAACTTGCCTCGTTAGTGAACTGTGTTAACGCTTGCAAGCGTGTTTACACGAAACATTCTTGATTATTTCGTCGATAATTTCATTTACACACCGAATACGCAACGAAAAATAAAAATCAAGAATCAACTCCATTCTTTCTTTTTTTTTTTTGAATCGATATGGAAAAAGCGTAATCACGTGATTACAATTTTCTCACGAGCTTGCGTCAAGCGGGTACACAACATTATGAAACATCCGAGCGGCGTCATTCATCAATTATTGTAGGACGTGAGCGTGTGGAAAAAAAAAATCAAGGGAAAGGGGGCGAGAGCTTTTCATCATCAGTCAGAATTTAAGTCAGACATCAATAATACCGATATAAACCGAAATCTATGCGGCACGCGATGCGCATGCAGGAGTGCAAGCACGCGATAATATGCGGGTCTTATATATAGCTTTTCATCCCTTTCGCCCATATATATACACACCATTAATAATCCCTTTCGCGCCGACAAAAGAAATGCTCTCTTTTCTATTTTTTTTTCTTTTTGTTTGATTAATTCTCATCAGGCTTGCCGACCTTATCCCTATATTGTATTATATCCTTCTAAAGTTTGATGTGTATGAACAGTCACGCGAATTCAATTAGGCTCTCGGCTGTATATTTCGTTTAGCTATTATGTGATGTCGCCGCACGCGAGCAAGCTAGACTTTTTTTTTTTGGGAGGGTTCTTTTTCAAAGGTGTGGAATGTGGCAGAGGTTTGATTATTATGACTGATCGATAGTTGAATTACTCTTTCGACCTTTATCTTATCGTTGAATTTTCCTCGAATGATTTATTCATTGAGATATTGTCGAGTAAACTACTCAGATGAGTCATAATTTTTAAATCAATATTTTATGCTATTTTTAAATAATTTTTATTATCTTTCATATTCAATTTTTTGTTCCAAGAAATCAATTAACGAACCAATGTTCAGCTGAACAATTCCTTATAAGTCACCCTACATCCGTCAACCAAATAGCCGCCGCAAGTCATCGTCGTAAATAAATAGGCCATAAAAATGGCTTATATGCACGATATATGATAGATAAAGTGCAGCGCTCGAGCCTATTAATTTGCCATAGTGCTCGCCAGGATGGCCAACCCAAATGTCTCGTGCGACCCGCAAGGCTTTAGCGGATAACACAGCGTCGATGCAACTGGTAAACTTCAGCTCTGGCTCCCCTTCAATATCACGAACAAATCTTTCGCCTTTTACTAAAGATTGGAGGGGAGCGCTCGAAGGAATCGTAGAATCAATTTTTTTTATAGCTCGACGAAATTTGGTCTCATAAATATACAAATTCAAACGTAAAGAATCTTTTTCACACTCGATTTATTCATGATACATTTCAATTTTTTTTTTTTTTCACGAGTCGTTCGAATAAATTTTTATAGTTTTGCTTATTGCTCGCAAAACAATTCGTCATTTGAAGGTTATAGCATTAAATTTAATCGTCCTCGCCGAAGTAAGAATCGGCGTTTATCTTGCATTTCATCTCGTCGTCGGTAATTTGCAAGTTTTTCGTCAAAGCTATAAATTTGTCCAATGGACATAGACTTTCACAACCCGGAAGACTTATCGTTTTGGTCTCTTCTGGAATACCTCGGAAATATAAAATCTACCAAGACACTCAAAAGAAACAAGAAAGAAAACAACGTAATTATTGAAAAATTGACTTTGCATAACAGACGCAATTACTTACTTTTACGTAATACCGCTGGTTTAGATTGAGAAGCTCGAAAATGAGAGCGCTACCAAAGTCCGGAAAGTGCAAGTCATACACGTCCAATAACTGTAAAAGGCTTATTATGTTCTTGTCGTGGGCGCTGAACAGCGCGACTTTCGGCGTTTTCTCGTCGATTCTCTGCAAATTTCTGATAATTTGGCGCATTAGCATGCCTACGAGTTCGAAAGAACATTTTACTTTTAAGATCGTTAAATTTTGGATAATAAAGTTAACATATACATATACCTGCTTGCAATCTCTGCAGCATCTTGTTGTAATTCCCAACCTTGTAAAACAGTTGTCTCAATTTCACCAATCTCTCGTCAGCCAAAGTTTCGAGCATCCACGGCTCCATCGTCAAGTTCATCCGACGCTCGATATCCAAATTGTTATGTAAAAGCAGTATGTCGTTTAGAGTGAGGGCAGATTTCTTTCCCACGGTCTGTCTCAACTCTTCCAGATAACTTTCGTACTCTTTGAACAGAACTTGTATTTCCGTCGAATTGTAAACCTTTTTAAATTCATCCATGTACCTATATATAAAAAAAAATGCATAAAAAGCACGCGATATAATCTTCCAAAATTTCATTTGTATTTAAAAAAAAAGTCACGTTACAATTCGCATTTGTCGCCGTTGACCAGCAAACTATTCTTCAATTCTTTGTACTGAATCGGGATAGGCTGCCAATCCAACTTATCGTTCCACATGTTGGAGGACAAAGACGGAGGATACAGCCCCGCCAGTACCAATTGCAACGACATCTTCGTCCTCGACGTATCCGAACTGATGGTATAAAGATTTCCCTCCACATACTCCGTACCCAAAAGCTCCGAATAATTGTCTCGCAATAATTGGCCGAAACGATACATCCTACGTTTTCCCGTCTGCATATTTGAAGATCGCATACAAGCACATATAGAACGTCAAATTGGACGAGAGAGAGAAAAAAAAAGTAAACGCACGGTACTCACGTTTAACAAGCCACCAGAGCCCATTGGGTAGAAGGTATCGTGCATATGGGGGTCGTTGGGAAACCTCTTGGGAAAAATTTCGGGCGCTCGATCGCCGTGCCTGAATAACTGCGCGCACAAAATCGAATATATATATATCGTATAACTTGAATTATGAACTTCGCTAGCTTATGTACGATTTTACGCTTCGAATATTATCGTTTCCTTACCACATTGAGCTGCTCTACTTTCGACTCGTTGCAGCGAGCGATGTCAAAGTGAAGTATTGAAAATGCGCACAATAGAATGCTGCGTTTCAACCGGATCATCGTCGCGACGGTGTTTGAGAAACTATAGGGAAAAGTTTGTTCCCAGCTAAAAAGGCGCGTCAAGCTGAAATTACGATAATTTTTTAATGTAAAAAGTCAAAAAGTAATTTTTTCAACGACAGTAAACGAAGTAACTTAAAAAAAAAAACGATGCCGACTGCGTTGGTGGAGTGCTTCCTTGAAGAGCGAAGTGAACGATCGATATAACTTTTAGCACGATATCACGAAATTTACATAAAAATTATGTGTCGAAAAATGGGTCTAAAAAATGTTCTACTTGTTAGATCTTCGTGAAACTTCTTTTTTTCCCTCCTTTGAACGTTCTCACAACAGTTTGAAAAAAAAAAAATTCGTAAAGATTACTCGCACAGAATCGCCACAACGATGAGCACATTTTTTGAGTGAAATACTAGAAATGATTGAAACAAAGCTTACGAAAAGTTAAATTATCTCATCGAAAATACATATACATCCACTCGAAAGTAATCTACACCTATATACAGCAGAAAAAAAAGCGAGGTACATCAATTTGTAGGCAATCTATACAGAATGCACGCCCGACTGATCCGAATATCCAAAAGCGGCGGCAGTACAACAACAGCAACAACACAGGAGCGATATAGATATACATATACGAGGCAAACGACCAATAATCGATTCCCTTCATGCTACTGCTGCTGCTATTTGAGAGAGAACGTATATTTCCTATATAGTCATGTGATAGTGGAACACAAATCCTCGTTAACGGCGGGGCCGTCTATCAGCCTTCTTTATTCGAGGTTGCCCTTTAAAAATAGAAGAAAGGATATCTATCTAACACATCCTGCCGCGCCCAAAAATTATTTTCACATGTACAATATCAAAGAGAAGAGTGTGTAGTATTCTCTCTTTTTCTCTCTCGTCTGCGTTTTATAAATAGTCGAGGTTGAAGCGCGCGAGAAAAATCACGAGCCGACAATGATGTGAACAAGAGCACTATACTACATGCTCTCACTCGAGTTATATGGGGTTCTGTGTCAGTCAGTCGCTTCAATGTTTTTATACTCGTATGTACACGCGTCTACGAGCTGCGGCTCGAAATAATTCGATGGTATATAAGCTTTCTCGCGCACAAACGATTAACGATCACAACGCTCCCCTTATAGCTTCATCTTGACTGTTTTTTCTGTTTTTTTTTTTTGTCGAGAATTTTAGCGCTCTGATAATGATGACACGCTTTTCACGGTTGTCGTCGAGGGGTGAAGAAAAAAATGATTGGCAAAAAGTCTCGGATTGGAACACAAAGTAATGTACTACTTACGCAAATATAAAAGAAAAGTGGAATTCTTTGTTTCTTTCGGATTAAATCGATGAGCACGGAAATACCTTTAACTTGGGTTGTTTCACTGATTCATTTCCAGCCTGTATACAATTGGCACTGTTACTGAATAGCCATTTCCGCGCGGTTAGATTGTATGCTCCTCTATTATATAGCCAATCGCGAGGCAACACACTAACTTTGTTACTTACGTCTTTACTGGCGAACGTCAGCGAGACGCACTGGCATTTTATCGATTTGCCATAGGAAACTTCGAGAATCGTTGGATACGTTGTTTCGTAATATTTTTATAAGAATGTTCTGTATTTTTTTTATGTTTGCAACGAAGGCGATTGAGTAATATCTTTCGTAACGAGACAGTATAGCAGAAGATTTCGATTGCGTTTCAATGATTATTTTGATATCGATAAGAAAATTGTGCATCGAGCGAGATTTTCTGTCGACTACAGCAAATTACAATTTTATAAACTATCTTATAAACTAGAATGTTTCCTCTTTTTCATTTCATTAACAACTCGCTCGCGTTCAGGGTCAATTAAAAAAAAATAAATACCGTCCCATCTCAATCTTATTAAACCTGTCAACGAAAGAAATGTGCAAACTCTCTCAAAAAAAAAAACAAAAAAAATTGCACACATGAAACCTACAAATATAACGAAGTCAAATGTGAAATAACTCTCACTCTCTGGCATATCAAACGATCTCTCTCTCTCTCTCTCTCTCTCTCATAGTCGCGTAAATTCACCAATTAAAACCATCATCTGTAACATCCTCCGAAAGAATATCGCGATGAGTAAGCTCTCAGGCATCTGTACATATACGCGCTCAATGCGTATAATATATTTCTATATAAAGGACCCTTCAGTTCTCCGTAATACTTGCACTCCCTCGCAATTAGTGTATGCACTTATATATATACTCGGCTGACTGATTGCAGCGAAGAGGAAAGAGAAAAAAAATTTTTTTTTTTTTACAATCGAGTACAGCTGCACCAAGATTGCACGCGACAGGTCTTCGGCACATTCTCTTTTTCGAGATGTGAGAATTCTCGTTTTCACTATATATTATATACATATTATATGCGCGTGGCGCTCGGAGAACTTTGGAATTCGATGATTATATTATAGATTTTTTTTCTTCGCCTTATGTAAAACTTCGAGGTAATATAGTGAAAAGTGAAGTTTGGTAAAGGTAGTATAAAAAAAAACTGAAGGGGACCTCGGTTAAAAAATCACGTCACCGATACATATACCTATACGGGCGAACGTATTATTACAGTTGCTCGACCTTTCCCACCCAAATACGCAACACATGCACACATTTCTTGTGTGTATACATATAT
>JAWWMK010000032.1:6078906-6101164 GCA_035047105.1 Galeopsomyia nigrocyanea | reverse complement strand
TGTCGTGCAGAAGTTGATTATCTGTTTTATTAAGATTTTAGCCGACTTTAAAGTTAGGGGTACCGTTTTGCCCCACCCTCCCCTATAGGTGGGATTATTATACGTATACGCGACTGGTTTTTGTTACAGTTTCATGGCCGTGATATTGGCTTGACAGCTCGAATTAGCGGATGTCTGGAGTGTGTAAAAAAATACAAAAAAAAAGAGAGAATAATTTCGCAAACTCATGTCTTTGTCTCGTTTATTGATTAATTGATTAATGATTACGATCGTATAAGTCGATCCACGAAAATTTATTGTACTCATACAAAACTATCAATTCTTCATTGATAAAAAAAAATGTCTACGTTTATCACGCATAGTCGCCAGAAAGATTATAAGATTTCAAATTGACAACCTATAACGGCTCACCGAGGGAGAGAGCAAAGTAAAGTACTAACCACGCCAACCGTGACGAGTGAAATCCTCTCTTTCTCTTATCTCTCTCTCTCTCGCGGGCGCTGCGGGAAGAAAATGCCGCATGCAGATTTCCATTTCGTTCGCGTCGCGTTGCAAGCAACATGTGCGGGCTGTTTCTTTTTTTTTTTTTACAGGTACACTACACAGACGCGTCCTTGGTTTATCTCGCGCTCGCGAAAGGTCTTTTCCGCCTCTCAAAATCGATCGAGGCCAGACTATAAAACCCAATGTCGCGTTGTAGTATTACACTGCGAATCGAATTTAAAATTATACAAATCCTTTGAGTGCGACACTTCATTGCATTTCAGACATTTAAATTCTACGTGGGTCGCGTAAAGTTAGATATGGAAAAGCCAACGAACTTGATTTTCATGTTCTACCGGTTCAAAAACGCGCGCGGGGAATTCCACTTGATCGATACATGTACACATAACGAGCATCTTCGCTGTGGATTGCCGGAACCAATTTTTCTTTTCTTTTTGACTTTCACTCTCCTTTCACTTTTTCGTTTTGTTTCGAGTTTGTCAAGGACTTTGAAGCTTCTTTTCTTTTTCTTTTTGGATAACACTTGAAAGTACAAACCTGTTTATATGGTAATACTTACGTGTGCGTGATTCATTATTGTTACATTAACGGGCCCTGATTTGGAGATTTAAAAACGCTTTGATTCGGAACTTTGTTCGGGTGCGTAAAACTGACGCATTGCTCGTAATAATAAATGCCTTTTTTTCCGCAACAAAAGCAGGTGCGCGCGCGAGAGAGAAAGAGAGATATGTTATTTCCAACACAACATTATCATTCCATTCTGACGACCTCAGCGGAATAATGACGATGCACTCGAAAATATGCATCATGCATTATTATTTCACGCTTGATTCAGTATATGTACTTTTTTTTTCTTCTTCCTGCTAGTTTTGTTGGACGGAATGACAATAATTGATCGTGTATTATAGGAAATGTCTTGAAAATACTAATAGAGAAGTCGATATATAGAGAATATTCAGCACGTTGTCGACATGTGTTATTTTGTTGACTTGGGAATCGTCGAAATTCAATACTCGGATATTTTTATGAATAATATATCTTCATGTCGCTGCCACGTGTATATAGCATTGAAAAAGCAATAGTGTCAATCTTCCGGAGCGTAAAGAAAAAAAAAAACAAACAAATGATATTGGGCGAAAACAAAAAAAAATTTGGTTAAGAATAATCGGAGTTCACTTTTTTTTTCTCCGAGTGCGACAAAGGCGAATTACAATTCGCTTCGTTTGACGACAGATAATATTATTTCAATTTTTAATTTCTCGCGTATACGTCCGCGCGCAAACGACAAAAATAACGCGCTTGTATAATTGTCATTATACATATCTCCAACAGCGATGACTCATCATCATCGTTAGCGCAGTGAATGTTCAAAATCGACCTTTGCTCCGAATTATCATCGATAATTGTAAAAGAAAATTCCTTTTCACATTCGAAACCGCAAAACTCAACCCAACGAAGAAAAAAAAACCAATGATTATACTCCAAAAACGAATAAAACTCCATTTATACCGCGTATAGGGCGCACGTTGCAGCAAATCCGTTCCTGAGTCGATGGAAGGGGGCGTCGCTCGGTTGGCAAGCCTGGCTTTCGCTGCGCCGCGAGCAGCCGCGAGCCTTGCGTTGCGACTTGCGAGCTAAGCAAGCAAGCAGCTCCCGTCAGTCGTGGTCAGTCGAGTCGGTGCTGCGCTACGTCGTCGATCGCTCGACGAAAAAACGAACGGCTGCCGTGCAGTTTTGTATATTCAATCATCGTCGATCGTCGTCGTCGCCGTCGTAGTCGTCGTCGTCGTGTTGTGTGCATTGCGCGGGCGCGCGCGCTTACTCGTCTCGCCGACGCTTCTCCAATCTCCATACAGTTGTGATAACAGTGTATCTCTCTCCATCGAGCAGAAGTTCTGTGCTGAATAAGAAAGAGTGCGAGTTGAGTGCGTGTGCGTTTAGAGAGAAGGAAGTTGGCAAAAGTTGTTTTTTTTTTTCGTCGGACGAGGAAGACGAAGCGCCATTTGCGCAGCAGTGTAGTAGTGTGCGAGAAAGAGATAGAGAGAGAGAGAGAGAGAGAGACAAACGATGCCTCCTCGCCTCCTACTCTTCTCGCTTTGATCGCCAGCGTCGTCCGGCCACACGAGAGGTGTATCAAGGTGAGCGTACGCACGTATACGACTGCGTGTGTACATATACATACACGCACACACTTTATATCGATGACGCGCGCGCGCGAGAGAGAAAAATTGATTTCTCTCGGAAATATTGTCTGTGTCCGTCTGTTCTCCACGCGCGCTCTCTCTCTCCCGCAGTCATCATCGTCAAATCAAAAAAAAAAAAAATCGCAAGAGCGAAGCCAACACGGGGGTGTCTTACTACAGCAAAGCCACGAGCAAGAGAAAGACAGAGAATGCACGCGCGCACGGCAGAGTGGTGGCGGCACACCCATCGTTCCGACGCCGCCATCTGAATGGGTGGCCAGGGGCGCGTCTCGTGCTTCTTTCTCTCTCGTTCTTTTTTTTTCTCCTATTTTTTGGAGGGGTGGTGGTGTGTGGACAGGTAATGTCGCGCGCTCACGGCATCGATTTTACGTCTCGTCGTCGTCGTCGTCGTCGTGTGTACGCGCCGCGCACAGTGGAAAACATTACGGAGCCGCACCGAGAGAGAGAATGAGAGAGAGCGGAATGCAGCTTGTAGCCTAGATTCCCCGCTAAGAGAGAGAGAGAGAGAGAGAGAGACACGGACTTTCACGTTGCTGAGGCTGCGAGCTGCTGCTGGCTGGCTGGTTGACTGGCTGTTTCATGCCGTTTTGCGACACGCACGTCGTATTGTGTGTACTTTAACTTCGCTTATCTTACTGACAGTACCGTGAGGGTGTATGTATGTGTGCTTAACAGGGTTAATATTGTGAGGATCGATTTGCTCTAGTCTCTTCTGGAAAAAGAGAATGACCAGCTGAGTCCACTGTTTATATGCACTTGCTTTGTTATTGTTATTGTTGCTGTTATCGTCGTCGATGCTTTTTTTTTTCGTTTTCGTCCAGCTGTTTATTTTTCGTTTGCGATTGTTCGTTGTGAATTTTTGATTGATGATGTAGATCGTATTACTGGTACGTCATTACTCAAAATTTAACGACTGAGCTGTTGGAATTCGTTTTATATGCACGATTAAATTTTCTCTCTTTTTTTTTTAATATGAATACGGAGATTGAGAAATGAAATTGACATTTTTTTTTATAATATGCAAATATAATTAGCATATTCTCGTTGCATAAATTACACGTCTATATAAATATATCGAGTGACAATCGCGCTCGAGTGTCCAAAAAGTTTTTTCCCTCTCCCATATTTCTTAATAGCTTCTTATTATTCAATTTACATTCACCGTGGTTCGACAGAAGAAAAAAAAAGGTTTTAGTTTGGAGTGGCAAAACTTTTTTTCAAGTTCTAGAACGTTATACCATGCACGCGAGGTATCTCTTCTGCTCACATCGACGCCGGCTGTTTTTTTTTATACTACCAAAATAATAAAAAAAAAGGTTTAACATTTTCGTGATGGAAAATTCAAATCGGTATATAAGATTTAGGTAGCATTCCGAACATTCCAATGAATGAAAAAAACGGCACATTGAAACGCTATAAATAAAGAGAGGCGGAGGGAAAAACTATACTTAGCATACCGTGAAAATTCCGCTACTGAAAGCAAATCTCCGAACGCGCGACGTGTCGTAAATAAAAAGGAGACGCGTCTCTATTCATCGCTGTGTGTATAAAAGAGCCGCGGTGCACGTTTAAATTGCATTTATATTACCCCCCGTGTCGGAGTGTCCCAAACTGAAAGAAAAAAAAAATCCCAACGCTTTTGTTTCGAAATATCATGATCGAAGGAAAGACCGTAAAGTTAACAATCTTCCGAGTTAGTGCACCTGCACTCGAATGTATTTTTCTTTTAGTGTGATGGACCACAGCGCGCGCGAGAGAGTCGTGATTTATTATCGTCGAGAGAGAAATTCCAATTGGTGTCATCGTCGCAACTTTCCACTTGACAAAGTCGGTCGCGTTGCCGTCGTCGTCACCGCCGCGAGGTCAAAAGGGTTTTTTTTATTGTTGTATATAAAATATAAGTTCGTCGAACTCTCTCTCTCCTCGCGTCTTTGGTATTTCCGCTCCGGCCTCCCGGATTGATTACGCCTTTATATACATGCTGCCAGTGTAAACACGCGGCACTTTGCGAACGTGCCGAGGTAGAGAAAACTTTTTTTTTTGAAACCAGTCCAATTTTCTATTGATACGCCGTGGGTTTTTAAATACAAACCGATTTTTCATCTTTCGAAGGTTTTTTTTTTCTTTTGATGATGATCGAGAGTGCGAGGTTGTGTTTTTACGCTCGTCAAAAAAATAAAAAAGTTCGTTTCTATATCACAGTAGCTGAGTTTCTTTTTCGACGTACCTTCGCGTACAACCGGGGAGAAAGTTTTGCCCCATGCCGGTGTGTAATGCCAATTCAACATTTGCCATATGTTCGCTGATAATGTGCTTTTTGTATTTTTTTTTAAGACTCATTCGCGACGTCAATAAAAAACATGCGTGCGCGCGAGGTTAAGACGATAAGTTTTCTGCGAGGCAGGTTGTAATTGAGTAATTTACAAACTAGAGCGTCATTTGTCTATTGGCCTTTCTCGAAAAAAAAGGAAAGAAAGAAAGAAAAATGAATCACTCGAAAATTAAAATTCCTGCGAAGTAGTAAAAGCGCGCGTTCTGTTTCTCTTCTGCGGGCTCTTATATACATGTGATAAATTTCAGAGAGATATTGTCAATAATAAAGATAAAGTGCGAGATAAGCGCGAGTTCGTAATTACATCCATTATTTTTAATTGCTCGTTCGTAAGAAAAAGAGAACGACGTATAGGTATAGCTTTCCCACTCTCTTTTTCTCTCATCGTATCTAATTTTTTGGGGGAAGTGTGTGTGTGTAGAAAGTATGTAATCTCGTAAACATTAAATTTCGATTCATTACGGCAAATTAATAACCTCAGTTCCGCGAGTAATTATCAATTATTTTTGAAAATAACATTGATCCTCGAGTGTGTTACGCGAATGAAAATTTTTTTACTGCTACGCGGGAAAAACTACACGTTTTCTTTACGTAATCGCTCGAAAATGTATGTACGTCTGTTAGCAATTCCTCGTCGTACAATTGTAAAATCTTCCCGAGCGTGTGACGTAGTTTTGAATTTCGAACGAATGGCAAATACAAACGTCTCGTATGTGTTTGAACAGCTTTTTTTTTCGTTTTGCTATCTCACTATAAAGACACGAAATACGCGTTTTGTCATGAGACTCGCACTTGGAATTGATAGCGTTTTCGAGTGTATCTTCTTAATACGAATTTAATAAAACGACCGATCCGCGAATGACAGTCTGAGAAAAAAAAAGTATCATTATTCTTCGTGTGAGGAAAGTCATTACAGATCTTCTTTTTTTTGAGTTTGCGAGGTAAAGAAAAAAAAAGTCCATATATTTTTTGTCGTCCTCATTTACTTGCGTCACGGCACTGAAAGACGCGATGTTTTCGCGAACGCGCATAGTTTTAGCTCGAAAAGGATAATAAACTCGAATCACGAGCGACTATGCTCAATGTCAATTCAATAATCGGAAGAAGAAGAAAAAAAAGTAGTACTCGAGTCTCTTAAATTTTTCGCTGTGCGAAACGTCCAACGAGAGAAAAAAAGTATAAAACAACGAGGCTGATCGTCAATAAATTGTTTTATCATCATTACAGATCAAAGCCAAGATGCGTCTCAGATGACTGTTGGCTTAATCGACTGCAAAAGGCGGCTGAACACGATCTCATAGCGCTACAGACGAGAGAGAGCGAGAGAGAGCATGAGCGGCGTCGAGCTACTGGCAATGCAGTCCGGAGGCTGCGTTGAGGTGGAATTGACAGCGTCGACGGTGAAAGATTTACAAGTGACCCAACTGAAGAGGGCCAAGTTGAACGGTGGCGGTGGAATCTGCAATAATAATAATAATAATGTGCCGCTCGTCCACGGCCGTTCAACGCAGCTGCCGGTCAACGCTCGCAATCGCATAACCACCCATCAGCGAAATCACAGCCTCGACTTCAGGTATAATAATACATATACATACGTACACCGCTGCTGCTGCTGCTTTTACGTAACGCAACCGTGTGTGTATGAGATAAGGCTTCGGAAAGTTTCCGCTTATCTAATCGCGATGTCGTAGACGGCTTGCATGTGTTTGCAAACCGCTTTTTTCACTCTCGAGTGTATATAGTACCGACCTTGACCATTCTTCGTTTGTTTTTTTTTTTTTTTTAGGTCGATGGGTATATTGTTACCACCGGTACCGCAGGCTACGGTCACCACATTCACCATGCACCATCGGAATCGAAGTCTCGACTCGGCTCTGCAGAGAATACCCGAGGTCGACGTCACGCCGAGTCCCGAGTGCGAGAACAATCCCACGCCCGCCATGAAAACCGCCGGCTCCGCTTGCAAGAACCGATGCCGCGAGAGAGACGATTTGGCCAGTCTGGGCTCCGACGATTCGGGCATTCTTTGTGGCTCGGATAGCGGCTCCAGCGATACCGCCAATATCACCACGAGGTATTCAACCAGAAGTCACGAGCTTTACTCGTTTTGATGGATCGTATGGATTTTTGCAAGATTGTCGTTTGTTTGTAATGCACGCTGGTGTGATTAAACGTTGTTGATGATTTTTTTTTCGTGACGTTTACGATGAACTGATTGTGGAAAGTTTTGTACTCGCGATTCAACCGATTTTTCTTTTATTGATGTGGCAATAAAGTCCACGATTGTAAACGATTGTACAAAAAGTCGTAAATCTCAATGGAAATACAGTTGAACGTGTACCACGACGTTCGAGGGCATAATAATTGAAGACGATTGTATAAAAATTTATTTAAAAAAAAGCTATTACTATTGATGCAAACGCTGACGCTTCGATATTGGAAATCAATACTGAATCGGAACGAGCGAAAAACTGTAATCTCACGCACTTGCAATTCATGGGTTTACGAACGATCTTTAGCCTTCATTCGAATTTAAAAATCACCAACAATTTCACGTACAGTAAGAATTACGTTACATCCACTTTTCAAACGGAAATCTACTGCATAGAGATTGTCTCGTTGTTTCTTATATAAGAGATTTCACAAAGATAACAGCGTCACTGATACAATTCACTTTATTGCCTTCGAATGACGAAAAATTCCATATCAAGCTTGCAAAACAAAGAATAATCCATCATTCAGTCAAAAAAAAAAACAATGTTGATCATCGTAGATGCTAATTGTCGCATATGAAATTCCACAGGGAATCAAGCGTCGACCATCTGCACAGCCGAGAAAGCCTGGACTCGTCGCTATCGCAAACCGGCGACATAGACGTCGACGTGGTAGACGGCGATCTATGCAACCTGTCGATATCGTCGGTACATTTGGACGACGAAGTGACGTCGTCGTCGAAGCAGCAGCAGCACGTGTGCGACAGGCAACCCGATGCCTCGGATTTGCAGCTGAATCAGCTGGAAATAGCGACGGTGCAGCCGCGCGATTTGGCCGGTGCCGCGATGACATTGTGTTGCGGCACAGGTCAACCTGAAATCGCGATGGAGACCAAGCTCACGGAGAAGAGGAAAGAGACTGCGCAGCAGCCAAAACCCTCGGAAGGCTGCTTGCTTAGGTTATTCGAGAGCCAAGTCTTCGATATGTCCATGGCCATCTCTTATCTGTTCAATTCGAAAGAGCCTGGAGTTCAAAGCTATCTCGGTAAAGCTCTTTATAATTATGCGTAGCTTTTTCATTTGCGCGCGTTTCGATGTGAATTATCCAACTATAACCTTTGATTTGCAGGTAATAAGTTGTTTAGTTTTCCCAATGGCGACATCGACTTTTACCTACCGCAGTTGGTTTCAATGTACATACAGTTACACGATGTTACGGAAGTCCTGTATCCATATCTCCTTCATAGGTGAGTTATCTTCTCGAAGATACGAGGTATCATTTCAATAATCAAGATGATATAAATGTTGTCTAATCATTGTATTGCAGGTGTAGGCATTCGGTAGATTTTTCATTGAAATGCGCATGGTTGCTAGACGCGTACAGTTCGGATACTCCAATGCATTCGAAAAAGAAATCCGACGGGACCAAGTTGAAAAATCTGATTCTTTCGGATGAGCTGAGGTAAGACTTGAATTCATCTAGCGAGTATCGCTTCGATCATCGAAGTAGAGATACTGTGACTGACGAATTGAAAACATGTTTAGACCAAAGGCAAAACATCATCGTCCGTCTGGATTGCAATTGTCCGCTATTCCTGCGCTCGCGTCAATTTGCTCGGTAGCATCGCCAATGAAGAAAACCCACCAAAGATCTCAATCTGATGCCACTGGACTCTTTCAAAGTTTGCGCCGTAGCCATTCCGGTTTGACGAACAAGGTTAGCCTCGGTGACCTTGGCTCTGGTCGAGCCTTTGACAATGGATGTACCTGCTTTGATTCCTGCCAAGGAGTGGTCAATGATTTACGAGGCCAGAAGACTGACTGCGTCTGTAGTGTACGTTGGATTCTTAATCGATCGATTTGCCAACGTTCCTCGCCAACACTCTGATGATAATTGTTATTACTTTTTTTTTGCAGGCACCTCGGCTCGCACCAGAGCTGGAGTTCATTCGGGCGCTAATTAAGATTGGTAAGCTCCTCGGGACAATTCCCACGAAAGAAGGCAAAACGGTTCAACTTGTCGCCGAGCTGAATACTTTGAACCTCAATCTACCGGCTAGAGTGTGGCTACCACTACACGCGGCTGTGCCACATCACATTGTTAGGATACCGCCTCAATACGCGGCAGTTCTCAACAGCAAAGACAAAGTGAGTCGAATCGAAAACAAAAAAAAAAAGATAATTATCGCGCGATTGTTTGCGTGTCGCGTTGAAATACTAAAGTGATGTATTATTCGCAGGCTCCTTATATCCTATACGTAGAAGTTCTCGAAGTAGATGACTTGTACACATCGCCAGTGCCAACAAAAATAATTTGGAACTCTTTGCGACATACGAAATCCGAGGAGAACCTGCAGGGAGTCGAGTCCGAAGCGACAAACAATGTGCCAAGTGCAAAAAGCGAGCAAACGCCGCAGCACCACCAGCAGCAGCAATCTTCGCCAGTTGCAAAACAAACTCCAGTCCGAACAGGTTGCCCGCGTAATCCTGACGTAACGTTTCACTTCATTGACGACGATCCCAACGACTGTTGGAGTCAAGAAGACGATGAGATCACGCAACAGTATCTGCAGCTACACAAGTCGAAAGATAAAGACACGATATCGGAAATGAGCCAAGAGTCCTCGGACAGCCGAGAACGAGTCTTCGTTCCTGGTGACGTCAGGAGACGAATCGTCGAGGCGGCCAATGCGCCTAAAGCCACTTACAGACACGATCCTGAAGATCCGTCCGCTGCTGTACTCAAGGAGCCGTGGGAACAGAAGCAAAAGAGAATACGGAATGCAAGTCCGTATGGTCATTTGGCGTCGTGGCGTCTTCTCGCGGTTATCGTCAAGTGCGGCGACGATTTGCGGCAAGAGTTACTAGCGTCGCAGCTTCTTACGATGCTCCAAAAAGTCTGGCAGGAGGAGCAATTACCTTTGTGGCTGCGCCCTTACAAGTGAGTCTCGAACGATTATGTAAAATTTGATTCATTATATTTCTTACGTTGTATGGGAATAACAATAATGTTCTTTTTTTAAAGGATTCTTTGCTTGTCGAATGACAGTGGACTCATTGAACCTATACTCAATACCGTGTCTCTGCATCAACTGAAAAAACTCAACTGTCAGATGACTCTGCTGCAGTACTTCGAGCAAGAATTTGGACCTCAGGACTCTGAGCCCTTCCTTATCGCACAAAAGAATTTCGTACAGAGTTGCGCGGCTTACTGTCTCGTCAGTTATCTGATTCAAGTCAAGGACCGGCATAATGGCAATATTCTGCTGAGTAGCGAAGGACACCTCATTCACATTGATTTTGGCTTCATGCTATCGATTTCTCCTCGGAATCTTGGCTTCGAGACCAGCCCGTTCAAGCTGACTCCCGAGTTCGTGGAAGTTATGGGCGGCAAAAACTCAACAATGTATAAAGAGTTCAAGACGCTCATTCTGCAAGGATTGATAGCGTCGAGGAAGCACATGGACAAAATTGTTAATCTTGTCGAAATAATGATATCAGGTTAGCTTATTGAAATTATTTCGTAAAACGTTGATGCATGAAAAAAAAATTAACGTGTTAATTTCTAATTTATAGGAGCTCAGTTGCCGTGCTTCCGAAATGGTGGTGCGTCGACCGTCCAGAGCTTTAAAAACCGATTCTGCTTGTCTTTTACCGAGGACCAGCTACGCAAACACGTGGACGATTTGGTAGAAGGGAGCTTGCGCTCGTGGTCGACGAAACTCTACGATCAATACCAGTACTTCGCGAATGGCACGCTTTAAACGAATCTATCTATGTCAAAGTAAAGAAAAAAATCATTCATTTCGATTCTCGTATCCGCCGATATTTCTATATGTAGAAGCAGACTTATCTAAATTTTATAAACGCTTCTTTCGAGACAAAATATACTTCATAGCATTCCAGAAGCGTAAAAACTGTATTGAGTATTCAACAGTGGCTGAAGACTGAAAATATTTAGTATTTCGATGTTGTTGCGATTCTAGCTTCTAAACATAAAAAAAAAAACAAAGCAACTAAATAAACAAATTTACACTTTTGATCGAAGTCATAACAAAAATACGTAGTTATCGGTAAATTGAAAGTGATCGGCGGTCGAAAGCAGAAATAAAATTAACAGGATCAACGGTAGTTTGAGCAAGTGTCCGTTTTTATTACATAGACTTTGATATGTATGAGATTTGACTGACACATTGATAAAGAAAAGAAACGTACGTCGTGCTACGAATTTGACACGAATACGCGAGCCAGTAGCACTGTAGTGGCAAACTGCTGTTATCGGAGTAATTTGTTGAAGGTGCCTTATATATAGAAAAAAAAAGTAAATGAAACCGATGAGACGAATAATAGAGAAGTGCGGTGTAATGAATCGATCGTAGTTGTACAGAGGACAATCCACAATTTGTATATATACGTAAGGAGAAATTCGTTAGCTAGTAGACATAAATTCGATTTAAAGTGACTCGATGAGAGTGTGTATGAGAGAGAGAGAGAGAGAGAGAAGGTGGGTGAATAGCAATGCGACCCTGATTTACGGGGCGACGATAACATGTGTAACGGGAGACGAATACTCAAATTATTTCCTACTTTATATATGTATAAATAAAAAAAAAGATAGGCGTTAATTCTGCTATCTACGGGGAACGACTAATTCCAGCAGAAGTAATAGCGGTTAACTTTACCGGACTTTTTAAATTTGCGAATCGTAATTTTTTATATGTTCTTAATAATAATAATACATAATTTTCATAGTCGTTAAATCATAGAAGCGCCAAGACACGCATCTTAGTTTGGAAAGAAAAAAAATCGACGATTAATGAAAGACAAAAAAACATGAATAAATAAAACCACCGGAATGCGATAAAGCGTCATCGTGTAAATTTTTCGAGCGGATAAATTATGCTATTGTAAATATATTATTGAAACTCATTGTTTAGCATGTAATTGCAGCTAAATGTGCATAAAGCTTAAACAAAGTTACGGGAGGACAAGTCCAAGTTAGCCTTGTTGTAAAAGGTGTTTAAGAAGAGCCTCACCGTGACTTCAAAGTGTCTTATCTACCTTTCTTCTATCTTTGTTGTCTCATCGATCGACGGACAGGCCAGCAATGTTGTTGTAACGGCAAGTATGTACAGCTAGGGCTTTTAACAGAGAAGAGAAATGAATATTTAAAAAAGAATCACAAACAAAACGAGGGAGACATGTTCCTATTTTTTTCGTGGATAAGAAGTCTTCTCGTAGCGCAAATTTTTGTCACTTCGTTATGTTTCTGGTCTGCCTTCGTTCTTTTGCCTCATTACAAGCTATTAATGACATTAAATACCGAATAAATATAAATCATCAACATACATATGGCATTTTTTATTTGTTTTCAAGTAAATTTTAATCCCTACATTTGATTTTGAGCTTTGAAACATTATACCTAAATACTTACTGCTAGAAATTTATGAAAAACTTGGAGCAATAAAAAATAAAAATAATGAATAAATGTTAATTAGTGTAATACTAATGACAAGGAGTAAAATTATGCAAAAGTCGATTTCAGTTTCAAATTCACATCATACTTTTATTTGTACACTGAGTTTGGTAATGTAAATACTTTTAATTGACTTAAATCAGTAAGTAATTAAACAATTACATAAATATGTTAATTTATCAGTCCTTGAAAATACGGTTTCGTCTTGCTGATGAAAATTGATACCATATGAAAATGTACAGAATAGTTAATTGGACAAAGAGCCACACTTCATTCTCTACGCGATCGTATCAAATTTAAAGCGTTCTAAATTTTCTATCAAAAAGACGAAACGATGGAAGTTACGGGTAGGTATGTCGTCATGTATACAATAATGTTTGCATGCTTGGGCGTCGGAAGTTTAAGGAACGCAAAAATCTTTTAAGTATCGCAAATATCACATTAGATCTGTAGGTTCATTTTTTTTTACCTGAGATTCACTTGGTGGAAATACAACAAATACCATTTGAAATTACATTTCAACATTTAAGATCACGCTCTTGTTCTTACTTTATAATTCACAACGAAAGTTTAGCGTTATACGTAAAACTTAAACGTTACATTAAATAAAAGTAATTAAAATATCAGTCTATTCGAGACATGAACAAAAATCTTCGAAAACCTTCCAGACTTGCAGAAATGAATGAAACGCAGAATTATTTTCACCAGGTAGTTCTCGCTGTGAGAAAGAAAACAACAAAGAGAGATAAAGATAGAGAGAAAAAAACCGATTCGAGGCTTATATTCTAGAGAGCTGTTGCAAGAGATTCGACGGTAGGACGGCCTCCAGTTTATCAATGATGTAATGGAAGGGCATGGAAAACCAGGATAGCATAGACCTGGCAACTACTCCCATAGTGTCAGGATACTGATGTGTGAGTAGGGCGACCAGAGCCGTGAACGAGCACAGTCCAGCAGTGAACAGGATGAAGAAAGGTAACTCCTTTTTTGGATAGACACTCACCTCATGGAATGATGGCAAAAGTTCACGATCTGCGCACTCTGTGCAAGTGGGGTAAGGATAGAACAGGTGGCCCCTCTCTAATGGATAGGGTAACATCCTGAAGGTACCTTCCCATGTGCAGTGCAGCAGATTCAGTGCACCTTCCATCTGTTTCCAATGTGGCAAGTGGAAGAAAGCGTAGGCTATTGCCTCCGAGTCTCCCCTTTTCAGTACATGTTCTGGTGGTAGGATAAGAGGTTTCATTTCTAGCAGGTACTTTGGAACATGTGGATTGAACTCTACTGCTCTGTGAATTGCTTCTACCGCTGATAACTCAGCAGTTGTTAAGCCTCTCTTGCTTGCAATGTCTGGAGAAAATTTGTCTGCTACTAGTCTAGCTTTTAGTAACGCTGCTGTGTAACATATTGTGGCTGATTTTGGCAAACTTATGTCGTCGTACTTGGCCAGCACTGCTTGTACATCAGCGTACGCTTGCATTTCTAGTAGTGCCTCTATCAAGTTTTCGTGAATATTCAGTACATTCATGATCGGAGGTACTTCTTTTGTCAGATCCCTGAACATTTTAACAGCTTCTTTGAGCTTACCTAATTTCCTAGCGCACATGGCAAGTCTTCTTTTAACGTAAATAAGAACATTTGTGTCTCTTCTGTGTATTGCTTCCGCGGTAGCTCCTTGGTGCTGAGTATTCTGAGATTTCCTATAATTATTTTCTGCCACTTTGAGAGCCTGTTTGAGAATTTTTTCAGCTTCTAAGATTGTAGTCGCTTCCTCTTCTGCAAGTAAAATGTAAGCAGGTGCACAGTCTGGATTGCGCTCCAATGCACTGTGTGCTGCTTTTATCCGTACGACTGGATTCCTTTCACGCCACGCAGTCTGCATAATTTCATACTCTGCTTTACCTTTATCTCCTTCACAAGTAAAAAATGTCTGGTGATCTTGAGCTGAAAGATTCATGTCATAATACGTCAAGGGCTCTTTGTTGGTGGCCCAATAAAACCTTTGATACTCTGCTCCTCTAAATAAATTGATTGGATTGCGCCATACTTTACACTCAGGCACATTTTGATTTGATGAGTTTGTGTTGTTTGCACTGCTATTGTTATTATCAGAGTTAGCATCTCCACCACCAATCCATGGAGAAATGTGATTTAAGGATACCTGTTCTATGAAAGATGTGCCATACTTTCTGAAATACCACCATTCAAAAATTAGAATGAGACCTGATATGAGTGACGATGTTCCTGTGAGAGCAACGTAAAACTTTGGAGTAAGAGTACTCAGGAACATTGTTGAGTCCCACATGCCCGTAAACAAAAGAGCCATTTGCAGGAAACAAGGTTTTATAGACTAATAATAGATTAATCTTGAATTTTTTTTCGTTCAATGCTCTGTCAAATACACAACTGATCTGAAAAAAGTAAATAAAGAATATGAAGTGTGTACAAACATATAATAAAGAAAAATAAAAGACAAAATTTCATCACTAATATAATTTTGGAAAAATTTTCAATGTTATTAAATAAGTAATAAAACGCCTCATATATTTGAAAAATCAATACAACAAGAATTGAGTGTTGATAACCGTCAATTTTTCGAAAGCAAAACAGTGTAAACTTCTGTCAACACACAAACTTTACCTTTTATTCTTCGTGAATACTAGTAAATAGTAGGAAATTACATTTGCGGATAACTCTAAGGGTGATGTCTAATATATTTTACATGCTTTTACAACACCTTTCCCGCTGTTTTTCTTGCTTATTTTAACAACGAAGTCATTTTTTTTAGTCAGGTAAGGAAATACTCACTAGCAGACCGATTGCCATTGATCAGCCGTTTTCCCGAGATGCGCAATTGATCTAGTGAACCGCCTGGTAAGTTCGGAAAGCGTACTGTAGAATCGTTGCTGTCGTGCCTCGAAAGCATAAAAACTTTCAAATACTGAGAGAATAATTTTCTTTTATTTTGAAAGAATGTTAAATAATGTTGAATTTATATCTAATTGAAAACAAATTTATAAAATTTTAAAGAGAAATTTAATCAAGAATTTTATTTTTAATTTTGTCATCATTTCAATTTCGTACAAAAAATGCATTGTTGTCATCCGCTGGCGTGCTGACGGACCTAATACATAGCTTGCTAAACGTGATTCATGCGTTTGCAAAATCATATGGAACTGTAATCTGTATGTATATTCATACGCTGTTCTAAACAAAAGAAACGAGTGACAGATATGATAATAAATAAATTTTCCAAACCATTCACACTTTTTTACCAGCAGGAACATTTTTACGTGCGTAAATCTCAATTTATTTATTTTTGAGGTTATGTTAAGCTTATGAGTTGCCTTTAAAAACAAAATACTTCAACGTCACAATCGTTATTACAATTGAATTAATTATTTCTATTTTAATTGTAGATTATCAAGCGTCTGGTGACAACTAATAAGTGGTTAAAACGTAAAATGGCTAATGAGGTTTTACCACCATACAGGAGTGATCCAGTGATCAAAACACTGGACACACCAGAATTCAAATCTATTTTCACACCAGAACTGCACGATTTAGCGGCTTTATTTAAAAAGTATAATTATGAATTAAGGGTTGCTGGTGGTGCCGTGAGAGATATTGTTATGGGTATCCATCCAAAAGATCTTGACTTTGCAACAACAGCAACTCCTACACAAATGAAAGAAATGTTTACAAAGGAAGAGATTAGAATGATAAATACAAATGGTGAAAAACATGGGACGATAACGTCAAGGATCAATGATAAAGAAAATTTTGAAATCACTACTTTAAGAATTGATATTGTCACGGATGGTAGACATGCAGAAGTAGAGTTTACAACAGATTGGTTATTAGATGCAAGTAGAAGAGATTTAACTATAAATTCAATGTTTTTGGATTTGGATGGACGAGTTTATGATTATTTTTATGGTTTCGATGATCTCATGAAGAAGAGAATAGCATTTGTAGGCAACCCTGCACAGAGAATTATTGAAGATTTCTTAAGAATTTTCAGGTAACGATTCACGTAGAAATCTTTTGGTTATTATTTGTTGTATTATTAACTTTTTATTTCGATTTTATCCTTATAGATATTTTCGTTTTTACGGGAGAATCGCTGATGTTCCTGACAATCATGATGAAAAAATAATCAATGCTATAAAAGAAAATGCTAATGGCCTGGAGAGAATTTCAGGTGAAAGAATTTGGAGTGAATGGAGTAAAATTTTGGAGGGGAAATTCTACAAGGAATTGACTGAAAAAATTGTAGAGTGTGGTTGTGCAAAGTATATGGGTCTTCCAGAAAACCCAAATATGAAACAGTTTGAAGAAGTTTGTCTGCGGGCTCAGAAAAATAATGTCAAGTTGAAACCCATAACTCTCGTGACTGCACTACTAAATGACCAAGAAGAAGTAATGAAGGTATTTATGAGACTCAAATTCTCAGCTTACGACAGGGATCTAGCATTCTTTCTTGCGCAACATCGAGGCGACAAACCATGCGAAAAACCTCTAAAGCCATATCAAAAACTGGTCTTGAAGACAATTGGAAAAGTATCGGATGCAAGAGAATATGTAGCTGAGGTACTCAAATACAGAGGTTCTCTTGAGCTTCTGAAGGAATTCGAACAATGGGACTCGCATTTTCCAGTTACTGGAAATCTGATCAAACCATACACTGACCAAAACCATAAGATCATAGGTGAAGTTTTGTTTAAGTTGAAGGTTATATGGTTAGACAGTGATTGTCAAATGCCTGTTGAAAAATTGAAAACTTATATACCTGATCTTGCTGCTCAAGCTTTAGCAGAATTTAAAGAAAGGCTCGAAATAAGAGACAAAATGAGAAAGGAAAGAAAGAAGTCTGTATCAAGATAATGATTGTGTTTGTATAGCATCTAAAAGATATGCAACATTATTGTTTAAGTTTTCTGTAATTAAATTATTTTATTTTGATATCATTTAAAAATGTTTTTTACTGTAAAGATACCTTGTCTCGATTCTTTGAAAAAAAAAATCAACTTATATCTACAGATTATATATAATATAGAAAATTTTGTGTAGATTGAAAAAAGCAAAAAATGAAAAAATTTCTTTGAGCGACAATATCACGCAAATTGTCGTCCTCTGCCTGCCAGATATTCATCTGAACAGTTTTGCTTTTCATCAAACAGCCAAACGTATCAAAAGATAAAGGATTAATAAGCTCGTTAGTGAGTATTAATCTTTCACATTTATCCAACTTATGAGTAGAAAAATAAGAAAAACATTTGCTTATGCTCTAGTTACGTATCAGCATAGAAGAATTAATTAAAACGATACGTCGTGTTTTTACTTTGAAAATTGAAAAAAAGAATGCAAATTGATAATTCGTTTGAACAATTGCGAATCATAGAAACTCTAAGACAATCTCTTTATGCAATTAAAATAACTAACAGAGATTTCTCGAGAAGGAAAGAAAAAAAAAAGAAAACATGTATTAGAAAAGTGTAGATTCGCTTTTTACGTCGTTGAAACATCGAAAACTCGTAAAAGGCTTTTCATCAACACCTGTGTGCACATACGACGCAAAGCGTCGCGCACCGAGTCAAATACAAATTTAATTAAAACTTCATTTCTGACAGGCGAACGAAAAAAAAAGGAAATAAAGCGACGATGGACTTTGACCTATAGCGTTCCCCGAACAGATAGTTTTACGGGCTTTAGTCATTGACAAACGTCGAACGGGCGAAACGAGTTTTTGACTTGACGTCAGCCTTTGGCGTGGTCCATTAAACTGACTGCTGTCGCGTGCTTTTTTTTTAGTTCACTACTATTTCTCAGTTTGTGCTTTTTTTTATTAGAGACTAACCGAAAAACGTTCAGGTCGCGAGAGACTTTCGATTTATTTTGATTGTACATCAGGACTTTTCACAACTTGTACGTTACTAACAAACAAAAAATTCTCAATATTTTATATTGTGTTTTGAAATCGTTTCCATTTTATACAAAGGATGCCACATATCGTTTCCGGAGATTTAAAGTTTGTGAGTTTTTCAAGATTGACTTATTCAAAAAAAGTACGCGCTGTAACACGTTTACAGAAATCAAATTATCCATATAAAGCCTTCATTTTTAGATTTTCAGATATACTGTCCGATAGAATAACAAATATCTTATAATCATTCTCGGCTCTCGATGAATTTTCACGAAATCGAATTTCTGCCATCCAATTCTAGGTCAACATTTAACAACAGTAAAGGTACGCTATATTTACATTATCCCAATGATAAACTACATTTTAAGCTTCACCAAAAACGCAACCAGCCAGTTAAAAGTTTAACAATTCGATTTGGAGCGTTGAAAGCGAGCCACGTTTACTCAGCACAAAGTTCGTACGTACGTTCGGCTGCAGAAAACACAAAATCCGACTGTACCGCCAGCAGCAGCAGTACCATTCATTTCAAAACACACGAACTGCAAAAAAAAAGCGCGCACCTGTACACACGTACACACACCTCGTCTGAAACGCGTTCGAATTACAAAAAAAAAAGCCATGGAATTTTGCACGGAAAGGAAAAGCTGTGCACGCTGTACAGAAAAGCTAAATGTCTGCTCTCGTCAGCTCGCTTCCTCGGAGTTCTAATTGCTCAGGAGCAGCAGCCGCGCGATCCACGCAATTAAAGTCGGGTTAGCTAGGCACGTGGCTTGCTTTGGTAAGTAGCTTTCGTTTCTAGATGCTTCTTTTTTTTTTCCTCTCTTTTCTCTTCTCGTCTCAAAGCGCGTACCACCTCTTTCGAGCTTTTATTAGTTTTTATTGCGCGTCGCGACGTTGCATGCGAGATTGGCATGAAAGAAGAGACGTAGTTGTCTGCTCTGATAGTTTCGCGCACCTGGCTGTGTACATTTGCGCTTTTTTTTTTGTAAGACGTATTTTTAATTTCAATTCCTCAGGTTGGGAATGACTGAAATATTTGTAGGGCTTTGCCGATATTTTCTTTCAACATTGTACCTAAAATGGATGTTCTAATTCAGCGAGAAGATTCGATCGTGATCAAACGTTATTTCTCTTGTAGAAACTGAAATACGTCAAATGATAGTTCGCTTATCGATAATTTCGTTAAGCAATTGAAGCTTCAGATTTCCGAAATATTTTTCACCAAGAGGAAATGAAATTTTCTTATCGAGGTACGCTTGGCATATAATATACATGACAAAATCCATTTATCATTTCTCCGGCTTGAATCACATTCTTCATCGTTAAATTCACATGAACGAATAAGTTACGTATTGAGAGAGGACATTCAATAAAAATTTCGCACCCGGTCCTTTACTCAATAACACGAGTAAAAGTAGCCGAGCTTGAACATGATTTTTTCACAGATTTCCGCAGCATCTTCCGATATCAATTGTAACAGTTAACAAGGACCCTTTATTTTTGACACTTACACGATTATATAATTAAGACTTGCATGTACAATCCAACAAATCGGAATTTCAATAGAAGTATCCACATACTTTGAATTTACATATGATTAGCAATCAACAGAACGACAAACATATAGAAAATTGCGAGCAGCGTTGGAGTACAAAGTACAACGCGTGGGCTTTTACACAGACACATGCATACACTCACACACGCATATATGGATAAGCGATACATGGGCCTCTCTCTCGTCGGATCTTGCATCGAGCTGCACATATTTGCCCAATACACGCCTAGACTGTTATAGGGACAAGTGGATTTCGGTGGCTTGGATTGCCTCGCGGCCTCTACTACCGATGTATACACATGCAGGTGTGTATATATTGCTACCTCTCCTCCCTCACCCCTCTCCCTTTCCTCCCGATAAGACGATACATTTGCCAGTCAAATAAATGCATTAGCCACCACGGTGTATTGTGTGCTGATGCTACGCCACGCGCTGTCGCGTAGAGAGGATCATTGTCGAGGTTGGCTATCCACTTGTACACTGGATTACACTTAAGCTTGCATTGACGTTGTTGCCGGTTAATTGGCGTCTTAGGTTTCTTAAACAAGTTACTATGCTTGATGTTTGGGACACTTTGACGTGCCTTGTGGCAAAATCAGTTTATTGCTTTGTATTAAATTTTTAATGATGCACAATTACAAAGCGATGTCTGAATAATTAAGCGATACGGTGTCGTAAATATACATAATGAATTGTAATCTCCTTAGTTTCTTGCCTTCAATAATGTCACGCACGTTGCACTAATATTATATCTGACTATCCTTAATTCTTTGTGATAAATGGAAGAAATTCGTCGCTTATTTCCTCTAATTGTTCGTTACTAAAAGACAATTTTCAATGGCATACTTATCTGCGATGTTATGGTCACATAAAAATAAAAATTTCAAATCAGTTTCAGTTCGCAGATACAGATACTTCGCGTTGTTATTCAAAAGATTTATATAAATCTGCACACTTTGCTCTTTATGACAAATCGAATAATTGGCGATGAAAAAAAAAATGACTGTTTGGCAGCGGCAAAGTGTCTCTGCGGAAGCTTGCAAAGCTGGCCGCGTTTCCGTTGCGCGCGACATCAAGGATGTCTGCTGTAACACTTTTTGTCTCTGTGTTTCTTGGGTGGCCTCATTCCTTTAGCCCTTTTGTCGGTTTATCTATATATATATTTTTTTTTCCTCCGGCCATCTTAATTCCTCGAGTCTCGTTCTTTTCAGTCTGCCAAGTCATTAAGGACAGGGACCTCGATATATATTATATTCAAGCGACTGCTTCAATCAAGACTTTTATTGTATACTTGTCTCCTTTGTATGACGAGTTATGACCTATATTGCGAGTCGTTCGCAGTCGCGTGCTGCTTTTTATCCTCGGTTGTTTCTCTCATCTCTTTTTTTTTTTTTGCGCTGCGCAATTTGGCAATTCAGCCTGAATAATTTTATTTTTTTCAGACAATTGAAATGAAAATACAATTTTTCTTACTGCTTTGTGTTCACTAAACGAGTTCAGCGTAATATTAATTTTGGTTTAACTCAGTTGTATGAAAATAAATTTTTAGTGTCGCTAAAAGATTTAGCCTCGAGAAAATCATACCTTCATCTTCTCGCACGTAATACAGGATAAAGGCACTAGGTAGTCGTCCACCTTGAACTGAAACGATTTAACGCTTTATTGAGTCTACATATAGACCGAGCTTTACTTGCTCGGTCATCTATTATATTTTAACTTATGACTTTGATGAATAAAACAAAATCATTTTAATTTAAGACGGACGACTATTAGTGCCTTTGCCCTACTCTTATTGAATCGTTGCATCAAAATATAGAACTGTTTATTTTATCGCGTAGTTTATCGCGTAACAATAATTCGAGAAATGTAATAACGCCGACAATGTTGCGTACGTCTTGTCGTCTTCCTAGCATATCAAGAGAAATTAACCATAGGTATGTAAGCTCGAGCACCTGAAGAATCTCAATGGGGATCTTTCTGCCGCCAGAGGGGACACTGTACCTTGGTCGCAAAGTGTGGGAAAATTCAAATTCAATGGGTGTAGTGAG
>JAWWMK010000032.1:5992985-6078806 GCA_035047105.1 Galeopsomyia nigrocyanea | reverse complement strand
ATATATGGAATAATTGACTCGGCGATGTGATCGAATACTCCGAACATGGCAATCGCGTTATTGAAATTCCCCCGATATACTTTGCAACTATGCCAGTATCATCGTAACCGTAAAACTTAGCTACGAAAGTTTCTCGGAAATTTCGGGGAAGTATAGACGAAAATAAAAGCATGGATCAAAGAGGGAGAGAGAGAGAGAGAGAGAGAGAGAGAGAGATGCAGCGACGCGCGGGGGCGAGACTGAATGCCGCGTATATAGAAGGTTGCCGCCGTGCGCGGACATGTATACGAGGTTTCGGGCAAAAGTTTTCTCTCTACTGCGGCGACCTATGAAAAATTGCCGCGCCAAAGCAAAAGCCCAAGCGCACATAAATTCCCAGAACCGCCGCCGCCGCCGCTGCGATATCGGAGGGGGCCTTTCGCGTCTCTCATGCGGCTGTTTATCAGGACTGCAAGCTGCAAGCTCGACCTTTCGAGTTCAACGGAGCGTTGATGCTTCGACAATTTAATGACGTTCTCCTCGTCGAGCTTTTTGATTATTACACACTTTTCACGGCTAACTGGCCATCTTTTTCATTTGGGATGAACCTTTATTAATAATTGTTAATTCATGTTCATTGAGGCAAATGTTGCAGTGGATGCACATTCGTCAGAAATTGATGTTTATTTTCTTCATTCTTTTGTCAATTGAATTGCAAGTTCGTTTGAACGAATTTCAAGTAGAATTAGTCGTGCCACAGTCAGCCACGCAACATCTACCTGAAATTTCTTTATAAATACCTCGATATTATCTCTCTGTACGACTATTATTCATTAACTCGAATTGCCGGACAAGCAATTAAAAGAAAAGAAATGGTGGCTAGCTAATAGACTCGTCGATCTCTCTCCGAGAAAGAGAAGGAAAAAAAAATGAAGTGTCAAGCGTTCGGCCTCTGGCACCGAATTGATATCCCCTCGCAAGCTATTCGTTTTTCGCGGGAATTTAATCGCTCGGAGATTGGCCGTCTTCCTGAATTGGTCATTTCCCGCTTTCCCATTGCCCCTTATAAATTTTCTTCCGACCTCTGCTCTGCTCTGGTCTCTCTCTCTCTCTCTCTCTCTCTCTCTCTCTCTCTCTCTCTCTCTTTCTTCTCTCGTTTGCCGGTGTAATTTTTTCCCTCCGACTGCGCCGCGCGGGGAATTAATTCTGCCAATTCCCCAGATGAAAAATACGTCAGCATTGTTCAGCCTTTTGTGCGCACGGGAAAAGAGTACAGCAAAAAAAAAAGTAAAAGGAAATCCAAGGCAAAGAATAAAGCATTGCATCGGCCGTGGACGACGGCAAAAGAAAACTGAAAACAAGCAAGAGAGAGAGAGAGAGAGAGAGACAGAGAGCGCGGTGGAGCTCTGGGGCGTTCCTCGGCGTCGAGCGAAATAATAGAACGAGAAACGAAGAAGAGAGGAAAAAAACAAACAAACAACACCCAACAACGAGGACGCGAGAGATGAAACATCAGGCGAAGTGGGCGGGGTAGGAGCAAATATCGATAGCCTCCGTTTTGTTCGCCCTCATAAAGTGCATCCGCCGAAGGGAAAGTGAGAGACATTGTTCTCTTTCTCCTTACTACTACTACTACTACTACTACTGCTGCTGCAAGAAACAAACTCTCGTAAAACGGACACGCGATGGCGAACGATGGCTTGGGGGGGGGGGGCAAATATATAAGAGGCCTCGCGCGCGAGCAGCCCAGCTAAAGTTTTTTGAAAACGTCTTGACTCCTCTAACCGATAAAAAGGTGGGCAAGAAAAGTTTCGCATCCTCGACGTTTTTATCGGCCGATTCGCTGGAATACGAGCGCAAGAGAGAGAGAGAGAGAGAGAGAGAAAGCTCCGAAAGGTTTAGAGGCAAGAGGCGCCAGTCGTAAGACAAGCTTGTAAAACCACGCTGACTTTTATTGGATCCTTATTTTTTTCCTTTTCTTTTTTCTTCTTTCGCTTGCTGACTTTAGATCTGTGCCCTCATTGAGAGATTTGCTCTTTCACTTAAATTACGCTCTTTAGTTCCTTCTCCGTTTCTTTTTTTTTTCGCGCTCCCGCTGAAAACTCCCTCATGTAAATAGTTTATTTACGAGGAGAACTTGAGGTGAAAAAAAGCTGCGATATTTACGAAGGCGCAAGGAAAAGTAATCGATGAAAAGAGCGTAAAGCTCACTGAAAAGCTCCTTCAAACTTCAATTAAAGATGCTTGAAACGTCACCGCTGATTTCAAGAACGATTAACTTTTTCAAACAAAGTTCTCCTTTTTTTTCTGAATGTATAGTCTGTGTTATTATGGTAATTGCATTGATATTTCCTATAGATATAATTTTGAAAGCGAAGTACTCTCATTCCGCATAATACTCGCGGTATTCCTTTCAAATGTAAATACATAGAATATTCGTTATACACGACGAGCGCACTCTGAAAACTAGCAACGAGTTTTCACGTATTCAGCAAAATTCTAAGCGAAATTTCTTGTACATCCGCATATATTTTATACTTTATCCATTACTGTCATTTCCGTCAATGAAAATCCATTCGGCTCCTGGAAATTTACATTATTGTTTGTTTAAAATTTCAATTTCCGCCGTCAATTAATAATGCGAGAGAGAGAGAGAGAGAGAGAGAGAGAGAGTAAGTGAATTTCCGGGCAAGCTGAGATCTGACGAGGTAAACATACCACGTTGTACATACACGCACACAAGAAGCCGTGGATAATTAAACGCTTGCCGTATGACCGACATATGTCTAGCATATGCATCAACTAGAGCGACCTGCACGTAGTATAAACAGGGCTAGCTGCTGTGCGCGCGAGCGAGAGAGGTCAGAGGTATAGAGAGCGAGCGAGCGAGAGAGAGAGGCTTCTGGAAATTGGAAACCCGTAATTTACGATGTCAGGCCGCGCGCGCTGAGTTATATCCGATGCAAGAGTTAGCGCGACCGGTGCCGTAATTACAAGGCGTTCTGTGGGCGCTTGGAAGCCTCCCCTCGATGCTTGCGGGGAGGAAAATCTTTCTAGATGCATCGTCGTATTTCCTTTTTGAAAATCGTGTATTACTTTTTCTCACGTTTTACGTGCTCCAATTCCATCGCTGGCGATGCGTGGAATTATTGAAAAAGAAATTGTTCCTGACAGCACAGCCATTCAATTTTACTCGAACTTCTTTACAGAATCGCTTCAATAAGTCACAGTTATTGATTTATTCGTTCACAGCGATCGACGAAGAAACTTATAACACAATCACCATAGTATCTCTTGGTGATCTGATTCAGTTATTTGAAATTTTTATCCTTCATCCGTCACGTTTTATTTTCAGTTATTATCAGATCCTGGCAACGAATAATTGATTTTCACGTTTAAATTTTGAAATGATATCAATTTTTTTGAATTTTTTTAGCTCATTCTATAATACACGTACTGAAGTGGAAAGATATCAAAATAAAAAAATACTTCAAGCCGAAAATATCACGAGTTTTATGTACTGAGGTTACGTAAAATATTATGACGATGTAAATGTAATCCGAAAATGTTCATCCGACGCGTAAAAAGCTTGACAGGCTTTTAGCAGCACGAAGCGCGGAAGGAATTTGCAAATATGACAATCAGAGCTGTTAACGGAAATTCCACGCTGGCACTCGGCAGTAGACGCGAGAGAGAGAGAGAGAGAGAGAGAGCGCGCGTGCTTCAAGTTCGAAAGTTTGTTTTTCGCGAGAAAGTACTTGCGGCTGACGGCTTGTCGCGCGCAGGATGCGCGCCGTCGTCCGACCGAACTTTGAGCTGTACCACTGTGCCGCCACCGTTGCGCGCTGTAGTCATAGAGCAAAGCTGTTTCTTGTACTTTCGTCCACGCTGACGATGTTGTTATACCGAGTTACTTCGCGTGCGGTTTTACTCGTCTCGTTGACTTTATAACTGTTTCTCCTCTTCTTCTTCTTCTTTTTTCATCTCCTTTTCATTTCCAATTCGAAAAGTACGCATATAATTGTACGCACAGTTAGAAATTAATTCACCTTGCGGCAAAGTATAAAGTAGAAACAAAGGGTCGCCGCTTCTCGTATATAGCCGCTCGCTAGGAATTTTCGAGATTGATGCGGTAGTTATATTAGCATGAAAATGCTTTTTCGTTTTAATGAAATGTGTCGGCAAGGCCTGGGGAATGAAGAAATTTCATATTAACCGGCTGAATAATTCTAACATTCGAGGTGATGAATCGTCTGCTGCAGTTTATCCTTTACTCTATTATAATTCAGCATGAAAAAGCGGAGGGGACTCGAGCATTAAAGTATTAGGACAAAAAAAACTTCGCTTCGGTAACGAGTTGAATTTCATTATCAAAAATAATCCGTCTAAAGTCATGTATGCGCCAGAAGAGTTAACGGGCAAACAAACCGTAGAAAATAATTATAATACTCGTGAAATTCATCATGATACAAGATCGATTCGAGCGAATTACACAAACATAAAGTTGCTAGAGTAAGCCCGCGCACGCATACAGTCACGCTCGACTCGACTTTGAATGTATAATGAGAGCAAAACTAAAGCATGTTTGACTAATCCATCCTAACTGATCGGTGCGCGCGAAAGAGTATCATAGCAAGAACAAATTTGGCGAGTGTTCAGCCAAATTAAACGCGATAGCCCGTGAGAAATGGACTTTAACTCGCTGTCCGCGTGTGCACGGGCTGGGCTAAGACGCGTGATTACCGATAGATTTAATCCTCCGAGAGGTTAAATCAATTAGCGCTCCTCGACAAATCCTCTCACGCGTTGGGCTTGCGGCCGCGGCCTCGCTCCTCTCGTTGCGCCGCGACTTAGGATTTCAAACCCTCCTCCCGTGTGTGATCAATTATAAGTTTTTCGTAAAACCTCTAATAAGTGTTTGAAAATTTTTCTTCTTCTTATTCTTCTTTGCCTTTTTATAAACGGCATTTATTTGAGGTTGAAACTTTGCGGCAAATTTTGAATTGTAAATGGTTTTCTCTTGTATTATTTTTAATGCAACCCAAGATTTTGTAAAGTATTTCAAAATTCAGCAATGTCCTCTGCAGTATACAGAAAAAAAAAATTTTATCGTCACATTCGTCGACTCTAATAGGCAATCCCGTGTACTGAAACGGAAAGCGAATAAAATCCAAGCAATTGGCCGCCAAGTGATCCATAGATTACGTCTACAACCGTTCTCTCATCTGATCTTTTTTTTCCAACTTCCAGAAAAAGTATCCTCTCTCTCTCTCTCTCTCTCCCTCCTTACGATCAATAACTATTCTCTCTCGCTCGCGTTCACGATCATTAGTCTTCTTGCGGCGACCACAACAAACCGTAAGGTTCCGCATTATTGAATTCGTCGGTATTCGATTGCGCCTCGCCCCGTCATGGAAGATCGAACACCGCGAATTTCTAGGCGACCGCAGCAGGCAAGTTTTATTGTTCGTGGAACGTCGTTGCCGAGAAAACGCGAGCGCCGGGGGTAATAGATTTCGGAAATAACGACGTCGCGGCGGCGCAGAGCAAGCGTGTGTGCGTTTCTACCATTATTGCTCTATGCGATAAAGAGCAATCATTCGATATATAGACTCGCGGAAAAATACTCTAATAAAATTTTATTTATTGAGTTATTCAATATTTAATGGGGAACGTAACCTTTGGTATGGCTATTCTTATATTAACTATAAATAATTAAACCATTAGATCTGATTAATAAAGAACTGACTTGAAAAAGAACACCATAAAAAAGATTAGTAATTAGTAAAAAGGATTTACACAGCTAACGATAGTAAATTCAATTAATGTTCCTTTCAAGCCTGTACAATTTTCCTCGTAGTTTGACGTGTAAATCACTTTATGGCAAGCTTAGAATACATATATTTTACTTTCGTCGTTATTATCTAAAGTGCTATTCGACGCTTGCTTTTACAGGCTTCAATAAATTAATTTTATGGCACTGGTGGAGCTACTCTTTTATTATGTTATTACGTGTCTAGCCCCAGATATTTTTTTCAATAATTGATGTTCTCAGCTTTTCCGAGTACACGGAAATCCCCTCTGAAAGAACATTCCATTAATAGCGTTTGCTTTTTAAATGAAATATTTCTCTCGAATCAATCTCCATAAAAAACAAAAGTATTCCATTCGACAAATAAACCTCGAAAGTGACATTGAAAATAACTGCGAAAACAGGGGCGCCGATCCGTGAAGTTTCGGTGTCATGAATTAAGAATCATATTCGATGAAAGCGCGTGCCACATGAAAAAGCCCCATCACCTGGAAAACTTCTCGCTTTTCACGCAGTAATGGAGAAGTCAGTCAAGCCTCGCAAGTTGAGAGCGGGAGAGCAACACTATGGAGGGTAACGGGCTATTTAGCCCGAAGCTCCCCTCGTTTAACTTTCACCCTGCGCGTGACTCGATGGCTCCGCAAAATGCCACCGGGCAGAGAAAGAAGAAGAAAAAAAAGCACGATCACAGGAGGGCGACAGCTAAACAGGAGGAAATTTGCGACGGGAAATGCGTCTTAATGCGTGCGCGCTACATTCTTCGTTTGCGCGCGGTCGGCCGGTTTCTCAAGAAGGGGTTTTCTTTGATGGTTGCGGAGCCACGCACTTTTGAACCTCGAGAAGCCTCAGATTGAAAGTTAATAAGGAAAGAGTAAAAGCTCAGCTCTGGCAAAAGGAAAAAAATTCATTTCACAAGTTGAAGCAGTTGCTCGGCTACTAGACATTCCGTTTTAGCTCTGAGTGCTTTTATGAACGTTATTATGAACTTGATGATATTTCAAGAAGCACTTCAAGAAGCCAATTTAATTTCATTTCTAAGCCAAAAATCAAACGCACGATAATTGACTTGATACTACTCAGTTATACATAGTAAAAAAAGTCTTAAAATAAGAAAAATTTATTCTTAAAATGGCATGCAACAAAAATAAGTACTGCGTATTACTAGAAATAAGAAGGCTAAAAGTATGCTTAAAATGAGAAAAATATTTTCTTACTTTTAGTAAAATTTTTCTTATTTTAAGTAATTTTCCTCTCAGATCAAATACCATGCCCTTACTTTTTATATTAAGAAATAGTTTTCTTATTTTGACAAAGCGCAATTTACATCGCGATGTAAATATTAGTTGTTCCTTACTAAGCAACAAAAAGCTCATTCGAGCGCACAGTCGAGCGCAATCGCGGTTACTGTAACCAAAGAATGCAGGATTTTTCTCATTAATACTTTCAACTGAAACCGAAAAAGAAAAAAAAATGTCTTTTGCAAGTAGACAAATTTCTTATTTTACTCTTTAGATACAGATTCTTTACTTAAAATATATTGCTTGTACGAAATAAGAACGAAAAATTACTTATTATAAGAAGTATGTCAAAATAAGAAATTTTTGCTTAAAAGAACAGCCATGAGTACTAATTTTAAGTAATATTTTTATTCAAATTGAAAATTTTCTTAAAATAAGAAATTTTCGGTTATCTATTTCTTAAATTAAGTGTACAGACGTTTAAGCATGCAGCAAAAATAAGATTTTTTTTGTAGTGTAATTATTGCAAGCTCTGAGTTATTAGTTTTTGCGAATAGGTTCAAATAAATGGTGGGCAATAACGCCGTTCATTAACGAAATTATTCGGTAATTTTGTTACAAATTCTTTTGGAAGTATCAACGTTACAAGTAATTTTATTACAAAAAGTCGGCGTTAGTTTTGAAAATAATTTTAACGCAGTTATAAATGTAACGAAATATGGAACGGTAACTTAATTCCAAAGTTGCCTGCCACTAGTTTTAATAATAATAGATTATACAATTATCTTGCAGATGTTCGTATTGTTGCATGTCTGATGAAGCTTAATCAATATCAAATCACAAAGTAATCCTACAAACGCCGGTGTCGTACATCTAATATCGAAACTTACAAGATAATTAATACTGAAAATTATATTTAACAATTGCGTCAACTTGCATTCGAGCGAGTTCGAATAACAAATCGTCAATTTCCAGTTTCACTGGTAAATACAATTGCGGCACTGGGAGAGAATGAGTATAGTTTACAATAAATTCAGCAGTGCTCCACATCTCGATAAAAGCATTTCTCTTGCAGCGAGTACGAGGTATATACATCAGACTCGCCGCGGGGAGTGCGACGAAAAATCAATGAGCGCAGGCATCGCTCCTTTTTCTCTCTTTCGTTCTATTCGCCAGATAAAAAGAAGCGATAAGGAGACCGACGCGCTTGCGAGGAAGATGAGTACTACGGCCTCGGTGGGTGATAAAGTGCATCGAAACTCAAATTTACGAGGATGAAATAGCTTTCTTGCCATATTTTTGCCATATGACAAAAAGTCTTCGTGCTATTAGCTCGTCGCGAGTTCGGGACCCGGGAAAAATTGAAATTTTCGAAGTAAAATCGAATATTCACGCGCGATGCTTAATTTTTTTTCGTTCTTTTTCTCTTGGTCTAATAAATATTCAAGTCGCACGTGAAACAGAAATAGACTGAGTAGAGGGAGTGTGTGTATGGGTGAGTGTGTGTGTGTGTGTGGGGCGAAAGAAGACGAAGGAAAAAAAAGAAAGGATCACGACGGTTGAAATTGGCTTGGGGCAAATGGGGAAAGAAAACGTGCCGTGTGCGAGAGAGATAGAGAGAGAGAGAGAGAGAGAGAGAGAGAGAGAGAGAGAGAGGGAGGAATGGGACTTGGCATGCGTCGGGCATGCACGCGAACTGTCAGCTCGGCCGGCGCTGAAACTGCAAGTGTAGGCCGACGTTCGCTCTTTTTCTTTCTCTCTTTTATCTGCGCTAGAGCCAAATCTTTCGATATCCAATGGGAGAAAGAGAAAGAGAGAGAGAGACAGAGAGAGAGGGAGAGAGAGATAAATAGTTCAGCTGCACGTGTCTATGTGTGTGTCCGTGTGTTTTTCCATAAGATGAACGCAAATGTATGGACTGACTCGAGTCTACTTTTTCCCTCGGCTGAATTGAAAGGTACTTTTCAAAATTTTGCTATGAATGTAAAGTTACTTTCGGAGGAACGAATGAAGAAAAATTGAAGCGAGCTATATATAATTTATTTGCAGTTTGAACTATCTACAGGCACATATGGGATATAGCATCTTCAAATTCGAAAAAAATACTTTTGCGTAACAAACGTAATTTAAAGAATAAGCATGCAAAGTGATTTATTCATTTCAATTTTGATGTGATATTTTTTTCGTGTTCATGATTAAAAGGTAATGATTTCCTTCTTTTGCATTCAGTACTGCAATTAATTATTGACGAATTCACACGCATATAGATGAATACACGAATTTCATACTCAAATTCAATATGCATTTATGTACCTCATGTAGATATGAAAACTGCCTTGTTTACGCTTTCTTTTTCACGTATCAATGAGCCCGTTTAAATTTTTTAAATATCCAAGCTCTTACTTAAAAGCATATATTATCCAGCAAACAAGTATAGACACGTTACCGCTTTAACGAATAATTTGTCTTATTCGTAAGTATCCCTCCAGCGTGCAATTTTTATCGCGTAAAGGATGAAAAAAAAAGCGCATAATAATAATATAAAACGCTGAAAAGAGTATATATATACAGTACGCGCGTTGAACATCAAAACCCATCATTTAAGCTGCCCAACGATCGTTTATAACTCATATCACAGGGTTCTCCGGTCGTGGTCGCGCTAAAGATCGAGTCTGCCGTAATTGGCGGCAATGTAATAACCGGCGATCGATCATCCTTGGCTGCTCTTTTAATTGTCCCGCGGGCGGCGTAAATCTTGCGTGTGTCGCGCGGCAAATACACGCCCCCTCCTCCAACGACCAGAATCTCCACAGCTCTTTCTTATACCCGGATACAAGAATTTTTAAAGAGCAATCTATTCCCGCGTGCCGAAATACATTTTTCCTGTTTTTTTTTTTATTTTCTTTCTCATGCTCCTCGCGATTTATGAAGTCGAGCGATTAACGAGCCCGATCGTATAAGCGTGGCCGAGGTGTTAATGGCAAAGCCCATATTTTTCGATGCTCGTGATTGGATGCGCAGGCCGCGTCGTGATGATGTTTTCTCGCGCTCGAGCAGCCGAGATATCGGATTACGCACCTGATGTATTGATATCGACCCGATGAAAGCTGTTATTTCCATTTGCGATTATAAGGCGATCGGTTCGCATGCAGTCAAAGTATACATCTATATTTGGCGAGAAATGAGAATTGCTTTTTTTTTGTACTCCCACAGTCGTGATGATAGGATAACGAATGATTCATGTATTTTTCGCATTTGTTGAATTGGATTGTATTGTAGTTTGTACAGAATCAACTTTTAAAAATATCCACCACCGAGTTATACAATTGTAAAAATGAAATTTATAACCATAAGGAATTCACAATACACGATATCGAATGAAACTGACAGAAACTGCCATTGAATTTGCAGGTAGCCTGTTTAACCAACTAGATTTATTATCTATTTATAAAAGGAAATCCATGAATGCTATAACGAATGCCTTTATTACCAACAGTCACATTCGTTTTGGTTCATGAATTCGCGAGAGTATTCATTACATTTTATACGCCATGCTCATTTATGCAAGCTCTCTTTTAAAGGCTCACTTTTCATTGTTGAAAAAAGCTTGTTACACATTTCCAGTCTTATTAGCTATTTCGCGAAAATCCGGATAAAAATCCCTTTTAATTAATACTCTCGGACCTGATGTCGATTCCGACATTATTATAAAAAAAAAAAGAACTTGAAAAGCACCCATCAGCTTTTCCTATATTTTAGACACATTTTTTTCACGTACTATTGTAACGTTATACGCGGTGTCATAACGCACACGTGGAAAAGCCGAGGGAAAAACTCTCATCATGCTGCATACACGTCAAAAGTAATGTTTTTAGCAACATCAAACAGGAAGAGTGGTGAACACGCGTGTCTACCATATAATATGATTAAATAACTACCAGTTAGCAGCGCACTTACGCGAGCGAGCAACAAGAGAAAAACTGAAGCAAGAGGTGCGCGCAGTTATAACGCGCGTATATATCCCAGACTAAAAGCGCAGGTAGGGAGAGAGAGAGAGAGAGAGAGAGAGAGAGAGAGAGAGACGAAAGGATGGGAATGAGAGACAAGGAGAGGAAAGAAGGCAGGCAGGCGGTCGAGGCTTGTAATCGCGATAAATCGCCTTGTAATTGCCGGCGCAAAGTATAAGCAGGGCCCTCGTAAATAAAGCCTACATCGCCTCAGCCGGTAGCTAATACTGGCCTCCTTCTCTTCTCTTTTTTCCCCTTTCTTCCTTCTTTTTCTTCTTTTTTTTTATCGTCGACGTTTGCGACTCGCTCGCTGACGAGGTAATCTTTATTCGCGTTTACGGCCTCCCATCCCCCACCTCCCACATCCCCTTCACCTTTCTCTCTCTCTCTCTCTCTCTCTCGCCTAAGTGAATTCTGAGGATATTGCAGTTTCGATATTGCGCCCGGGAAATCTTTTATCCCGCGCCCGGTATTCTCATCATACTGCTCAGCGCGACCGCCATCGTTTTAATGCCACCAAAGAGGAAATTCTCTCTGTTGGCGACCAGAAATTTATTATCGATCCTTGGCTTCAGCTCGTTGCCTTTGTTTCTGTAGCCCATTTTTTTTCTCTCTCTCTCTCTCTCTCTCTCGTCTCTCGTCGACCTCTGCCCCGTGTTGCACGACGGTGGCCATATCGATTGTCGTTGTTTGGTTTTTCGCCGCCGCGTATAACAGTGCGTCGTGGCAGAGAATATTGTAAACTCTCTTTTGCAAATGGCAGCCCCGGGTTGAATTTCATGACGCTGGCTTTTTCGATTTTATTGAATTTAAAAACAAACCCCTATATTGATTTTTATTGAATATTCAAACTCGTCGTTGCTCCGCTCGTCGCCGTGGAATCCCTTTCGATTAAACTATTGAAAGAATATTTTTACGGAATATATTCGTACTCCCCCTCGACCTCTCTTTTAGAAAAATATTGTTTCAGTCGGAGATCTAGGGCATGTAAATGCTGCGCAATTGTTTATGTTTTCGGGATTTTTTTTTTTGGATCATTATTTTTTACCTTGAGTTCCTTGCTAAACAGCGCGGAAATTCAGACTTTTTAAATCTCCGAGTGTACGCGCGCGCATAATTGCACATATGAATGCTTCAGAATTCCCGTGAAATCTGATTACAACTTTTTTTTGTCCCCGAAAAAAATTGCAAATTTCTCTTTATCCCGTAACAAAGTGCTCCTGTAAATCATTATTCAAATCGAGTAGCGCTTATAAAAAAACATTCAACTTTCGCGGAAGGAAAACGAATTTCCATGCTTATAAACATAAATCTTCTCGACATTGTTCAGAGAAGCGCGACATTTTTCATCTCAACCTAATCCGACAAAGAGAGAGAAAGAGAGAGAGAGAGAGAGAGAGAGAGAGAGAGAGAGAGAGAGAAAACAACACAACTCAATCTAAATTGAAAATAAAGCTGGCTCGAAAGTTGAAATTGAAACTTAACGACGTTGGAAAACTTGTTAATTCAAAAGCATCGACGTTGATTACAATGCGCGCGTTTGAAAAAAGAGGAAGCTCAACGAAAATAATAAATTTCCCGTTGGAGAGCAACTCAACAATGCGCTATAAAGTCACCTGTCGTTTATTTTTCGCTCTCTGGAGAACGACAAAAAAAAACAAAAAAAAACAGAAGCGTCGCGTGCGAAACTCAAGAACTCGCGAGCCAATATAACCTTCCCTCTCGGCATCTTTTTTCATAACAAGCGTAGAGAAGGTGGCGCGGAGAGAGAAAGGGGAGAACGGGAGGGATGAAATCGTATACAATTACGGGGGCGCAATAGCGCGACTGCCAAGAAGGCCCATTGAAATTCAAAGAATTCAATTAGCATTCACAGCTTTCCGGCGCGATTATGCAAACGAGACGTTGTCCTCCTCCACTTCTCCAGTAGTCTGCTCTCTCAACCTCTCTCTGCATCTCTGTGTATATGTATACGCGTGTTAGTTGTTTTCGAGGTAGGGAAGAAGCTCTGAATGACTGATAAAAATGATTAACGAGAGAGCTTTAACGCCGCGGAGACCCTATACTACGATGCTTCACTTTGCGGCAGAGCGGCCAAGTGTGTACTTTGTGGCGGCGCGTGCGACGCTTTAATGCTCGCCACAATGGAACCACCGTTAAGCTCTTTTCATGTTCAGGGATAAAAGTGACATCTTGATTTTAGAACGCTAAAAGAGCGTAGCCTTTTTTTCATTCATTCCTTTCTTTCTTGACGAATTAGGTAAAAAGCCATTTGACATTCGACAGAGGCAATTCAAGTTGATGATATAATAATATGTACATGTGAAATTGCTCATTTGACTTTTAAACGGTCGTTTGCTTTGTCAGATGTACGTGTCGAAATGTGCATCTCCTCGTTGTCACACTGAAGTATTGTTCCAGGGAGGAGAACTGACTGTCTATTTTTAAATATAGCCGCGCGCTACGACCTAGCTGACGCTAATTTTTCAAGTGTCACTCGGATGATCCAGTTCAATTTAAAAGTGCTGCTCTCGAATAGTTTTACATATGTTCGCGTGGTTTTAGTTTTTCAATATCCTAAGTGTCGTCGATATGTCAACGTTATTTTTTTTTCACAGTTAGAACCGCGCGACGAGTATGTAAATTTGATTACGCGGCTTTTTCACGTTCAACATTGAAAACATAGACGGATGACAAATAGATATTCAGGATGCGCGTTGTGCGAAAAGTTTCATCGCTGTGAAAGACAAACAAAATTTTTCATATTCGTCAAGCTCAATTTGAACCAATCCATGTATATTGTGATTCTGAAACATTAGCATACTTGTTATTCATTTCAATTGGCGTTTGTCAACCATAAACATCGCATTAACCTAAATTCATGTGAATTTCCCCTGCGTTTGAAAAGCCAGCGTCGACGATCTATAACGAGGTTTCTCGGTAACCGCATTCGACTGTAAAGAGGCTCAGAAAAAGTCTTTTCTCCCCCTCGCGCGCGCGAGCGCGAGTAGCGAACCCACAATCAGATCTATTCAATTTCGGCGTCTCTATATATTCCCTCCTTCTCTCTCTCTCTCTCTCTCTCTCTCTCTCTCTCTCTCTCTCTCTCTCTCTCTCTTCTTTATTCGTTCTCCCTCCGCCCCCTTACTTTTCCTTCTACGCGACGACGACCACGACGACGACAAAGTTTACGCTAGCGAGTTTAAGCGTCATTTTTGTCGTGATAAATGAAATTGTTCCGCGCTCGCGCTCCTTCCAACTTCTTCTCAACTTATAATCCGACCGCGCGGCATGCACTCTACTCTCTCTCTCTCTCTCTCTCTCTCCCTCTTTTCCCTCCTGCTCACGACACTTCATGAATGTATTTTCTCGCGTGTCGACTCACTTTTCGCTTGGTTTACGTGCTGGTATGCCGCCGCATTCGTGATTGTTGTAGACAACTCTGCGCTACGCTGCTGTCTTGTCAATAATGTAGCCTGTATTTATGAATACAGATGGAGATATCAAAGTTTAAGTATTTTTCTGTCTAACCACGAGAAGAAGAAGTTTGAAGCTATTTAATTTGCGTTTGGAAATTGAAATTCACATTAAAGAAGTTACAACTTCAAAAGAGAATTACTTAACGAACAAACAAAAAAATAGTAGTACGTGAGGGGGGTGAAAATTCATAGAATCGAGGCAAGAAACGAGTCGCCTAATGGACTCTCGTGGTAGTGTCGAAGTCCACGGCTTTTCTCGCGGAAATCGTAAAGTTAATCGAACGGGACGGTGCGCGTAGGGAGGAGAGTAAAAAAAAAAAAGAGGGGGGGGGGGGGATCGGTCACAATACCACACGATAGCCCACGTAATTTGCTGGAAGTGAATTGGTTTCAATCCTACCTATTGCGCGCTTTCCCTTTTTCCTTCGTAGCAGCGAGTCTCGCTGCTCGTCTCGGGATAATCGGGGAGAAATTTTCCCCGACTCACGCGAGTGAGAGAGAGAGAGAGAGAGAAAAGTCGGTCACGCGCGAGCACGAAACTCGTTAAATCGTGGGGCTGTGCTCGCGTACTACGTGTAAATCTGATGAAGCTCCCTACGCTGTGAAAATAAAAAAAAAAGAAGGATGAAGCATAAAGTACAGCTTTGAGATAAAAGTAGATTTTCCTAACGACCGTCGTAGCCTGGGATTTTACTCAGAAGCTTTCAACGTTTGGTTTCTTTTTTTTCTTTAATTGCATAACACGCTTGCGTGTTATACAATTGTCAACTTCGTGTCTAGTCGATATTCAACTATGTTTAGTTTGGTGTTTGAGCTGACTTTTTTTTCATTTACTCGGGTAGTAAATTTTACGGTAATAAGCTGGTAGACGAGTTTATACGAGGTAGCGCGGCTCGCATACTTCAAAAAGTTCGTTACAGCTCTTTTTTTTTTTATATCTACGCGGGGAAAATTCTATTCGACAATTCTCAACAAAAGAAGAACTCTCTACCCTTATTATATAATCAGAGAGTGCAAAAGAGCTGACGAAAGTATGTCAAAGGATTAGCTCAACTTTTTTTTTTCATCACACGCTTTTGACACACTTTTTCCAACTTACTTTTTTTTTTACAAAAAGGCGAAGCGTGTACTTCGCTCGAGACTTTATCATTCAATTTATTAAGTCTAATTTAAAAAAAAATGCAATTTTTAAACGTAGCGCACTTTCTTTCTGTTGCAGTAAGTTTCACGGAAGTGTCAGGTATAGCTCACGGTAAAGTGCGTCTACCGTGCAGCTTGCGGTCGGAATATGACGATGTGGCCAAACTAGTGCTCTGGTACAAAGAACCCAGTAACGATCCAATCTATGGGTAAGTAACGATTAATCAAGCGTTCTCTGTAAAATATAACATTTGTTAAAAAAATATTACCAGCTATAAAGTACCAAAACTAAAACCATACAATTTACCCTCGTATCGCGAGAAAATTAAAAAAAAAAAGCCTCGCCGGCATATAGAATTTCCATATCGTATGATGTGGAGTGGAGAAACGGCATTTGACGAAAAATTGCCACTTATCGATTGCCCCAACGATTTACGCGGCTTGTATGTATATACCATATATAGCTTTAGCGACAAGTCGCACCGCGCTTGAAATTCCTTGAGCAGTATGCGCGCTCTCGCTGCCGTCGGGCAAGTTTAACCTTCCTCTTGCGCGCCGCTTGCCAGTTTCCGCTTTGCGAGTCGTGAAATTTTCATATAAAACGACGACGAAGACAACGACTGCGAGCACGCTGATACTATAGATCCCACTTAAGAAACGTAATAAGGTGTAAGATACGCGCGCCGCTGTATATGCATCGCGCCTCGAGCTCTCCTTCTTCCTCTTATCCCTCTTTCTCTTCCTATTGTGCGAATGCGCAGTTTTATGTACCCGTGCGCTTTTCCTGTTTTGCCCTATTCACCCTAGCACAAAGTATATTAGCGTTATTCGGCGTAACGTACAGGGTATCGTATATAGTTGACGCGATGTCATTGCAATGATTTTATGCGCGGAGATCTTTGTTCTAGGATAAGCTTTATTGTGATAATATTATGCGAAATATTATGCAGGAAAAATTATTTCGGGTATAATGTTGGATGTACGTCTTCGCCCGGTTGAAAAATAACACGTGTTCTTTTGGAAAACGGGGCACGTGCCCCTTTGTATCAGAAAAAGCACGTGCCCCCCGGTGGAGTACCTACTCCACATCGGGGTACATGCCTCCGGATATCTGGCTGTACTTTTGGTTCAATTTGAAAATTATTTTATTATTTTTGGGTACATTACCTAATAAATATAATTTGTACTCAATTTTCATAAATTAATTATCAAATTGAACTAAAGGTACAGCCAGGTATCCGGAGGCATGTGCCGCGATGTGGAGCACGTGCCCCATCGGGGCCACGTGCCGCGTTTTCTAAAAGAGCACGTGCTCTTTTTCAACACTATTTATTTGAAATATACTATATTTTCGCGAACAGTACCTAACAAATAAAATTTGTAATAAATATATTTTGTACTTAATTTTAATAAATTCACTTTCTAATTGAGCCAAAATTACAACCAAGTATCCGGACGGGGGGCACGTGCCTCACTGAGAGGCTCTTGCTTTTTTTGACAAAAAGGGGCATGTGCCCCGTTTTCAACCATGCGCTCTTCGAAGAACTCTTGCAAGATGATTGGCGTAAACAGTTTGTGGAATATGATTATAATAATTTGATGCTGGATTCTGGAAAAATAGGTACGCCTTTCTGTACTAATTAGATTACGTAACAGACGAGGTAACGGATTTCCAGAAATTCTCATTCGTTGTTTTCCGAATGGAAAAAAAAAGCTTCATTTGCAAACATTTTTCATGGTATTTAATTGAGTTTACGCAAGAACTCGCTTTGTTGATAGAAAATGAATACTTTTCCACCGTATTGCCATTTCTGGAAAATGATTTAATGAATTTAAAGCTCTCGCTCCTATAAACGTATCTTCCGTATAAAATGGGTGGAAAAAAACGTTATAACTCTTTACCGAGAAGCCTCGCTGAGTAATTCCTAAAAAAAAAAAAAGGAAATCTCGCCTGGCCGCGCTCTGCAAATCTTCCGACGCGCCAACCGAGCTAATCTCTTCCGCCGTTTCTCGAAAATTTTGCAGCTCTCTTCTCTCTTTTTGTGCGGCAGGCCTCAGTGCTTTTAATCCAGGCTCACTGCCTCCGCTACTGCTGCTGCTGCTGCTGCTGCTGCTGCTGTGCCTTCCCCGTAACGCCGTGCAAACTTTAAAGTCTCTCACGCCAAGATTCTCCACCGAGAGAACTACTTTCTCTCTCTCACGGCATATAGCCTTAAATTATTTATTACGCGATGAATTTTGCCCGACGAGCGCGAAGCGAGCATGCTTATCGTCCACGCGCCAGACATTTAAGAAACTTCCGTTCTCCGCCTCGCGCGTTCCCAACGAAGAATCCTAATAGCTTAATGCATGTTTTAAAAGGTAACCGTAATGCATGTTTTTTTAGATTTATATAATTACGCGTCAACACGATGTATCCGCAATCATTCATTAACCGTTATAGTCAGCGAATGTGAAAAAATTCATGGCACTGCATGATGAAATCAACTTTGTGCTGGGTATATTTTTAAAAGCCGTGAGTTATTTTTGAATGTTCGATGAATTCATTAGCGAATAAAATCCACAAATAATGGATACGAGCATCGAATCGAGAATCGTGTCTAATTGAATTAAAAAGCTTCAGCGCTTAAAATGAACAATATATTGAATAATTGAGTTCAAATTCATTTCCACGTATAACCAGAAATCAAAATAATATACATATACACACACACACACACACACACACACACACACACTATATATGTACTTTTTTTATTATGACATCTCTTCGATTCCGAAGTTAGCTTCATTTAAAGCTAAATTCAATGAAACTAGCCATAAAGGGGCGCTTCGCGTGCAGATTGCAGATTGCAATAAATCAATTTCGAACGTTCTATACAATTTCAAATTTCGATATGTACAAATTGGAACGTTTGTAATTCGATGCTAACTGGCTTCACTTCGTCTATTTTTATTATATAATGGATAGTGGATTCCCAGTCGCCTCTTCATTTGTAGGGGAGAGTGGGATAAAAAACCCAACTTTTTGGTTTTTAATTCTTTTAACAATGTTCCCATACAGTGAATCGATTTCTAATAATGGATTCTCCAAGTTCAGCATTTGTAGAATACATTACAATTTTTTTCAATGTGCGAAATTATCTCATTCACATTTTAATTTCATTTTCCAAAAAAAAATTTTTTTGGCTAAAAGTGCCCCGCCGGTGGGATACAATTACCTCGGTGGGGCACTTTCCCTAATCGCTATTTAAACAGTAACGCGAGAAAATAACTAATTTCTTGACACGAAAACTTGAAATTTTTATATTCAGAGACATAGTCAAATTGTTCGGCGAATAAATAAATTTATTTCAAGTCTAGATTTCGACATTGAAAATAGGATTCAATTTCGTACTTTTCTCGAGTTTTTGGCAAAAAAATTTAACATTGAGTTCTTATGGAAGCGTAGAATTGCCCCAAAGAGTAAAATTTTTTTGATAGGCTGTATCTTTGATGCAAATTAACTTTCAGATGCGTGCGTGCGACCCGACAAAATTTTTGTCTTTTGACAAAGATTGCAACTGTGTATCAATCTTGTAATGATTTGTTTGCATACTTTTTGTAAACGCATAATTGTTTAGCCAAAAAGTTACAAAAGCATAGATCTGAAATAACAATGTGCCAGAAAACGTTCTTAAAACTATTTCTAAAGCCAAATTTGGGTGCCATTGGAAGAGCACGAACACAAACATAAATAATCTTTCTTAAACCTAGTTGAAATGTGTCTCATTTCAATGATATTCAATATCGGGTGTTTTGCCCCAAGGGTAAATTACCCCGCTCTCCCCTACATAGCGAGCGATAACCCTGCGTAGCATAAGAGTATTTTTCCAAGCATTCGATCAGCTCTGAAAACCCGTAAAAAAAAGAGAGGAGTGAGCTAGAGATAGTGATTGCATTTCCTCATCTCCAAGTCAGCAACGTAAACTCGACGCGCAGCTTGATCCACGTAGCTCTCGTTGTAACCCGCAGTAGCTTACAGCAGCAGCTTTCGAGTATTCGATCAATCGGCACCACACATACATACGCTGTTCTTGCGTAGGGTATGTAGGCGCCTATATAGAGCCCACTCGAAGAAGGAGAATCGATAGCCTGTGAAGTAGAATCGTGTGCCATCGCTCCTTCTCCCTCTCTCGGCGGGTTATCACTCGGCACTCATCGCTGGAAAATCCGCGGTAGCTTTAAGCTCTCTCACACATACGACGTATGCGATGGTAGCGCTCGCTCGCTCGCAAGGGAAAAGGCGCAGAGTGGAAGAATTAAATCGTATTTCAACGTCAATGCTGCGAGCAGAGGGCTTTGGGAATACTCAGTCACGAGAGCGCGCCGGAAATCCGAACTCCTGCGCGCGGAACGCAATTTAACTTTTAGTCGAGGAATCTCTCTCCCTCTCTATCTCGCTCGCATTCTTACACCTGTTAGATCGAATGCCTGCCTTCTCTCTCTCTCTCTCTCTCTCTCTCTCTCTCTCGGAAGCGCAGGATGCTTAATATGCAATCACGCACGGCGATGGCTCCCAAGCGGCTTACCCTCGGATTAAAATGCCATGGGGTACAGAGAGCGAGCGAAGCAGTCTCTGGCTGACTCTCGGGGACGATCGTTTGCAACGATGTTCATAGGACCATTCAGTCCCGCTGGACGACTCGCCAAATTCGTCGGCATTTCGACTGATCTCTCTCATTCTCCCACTCGTGCATGTCTTGTGTGCTCGGTAGGCTTCTTCTTTTTCTTCTTCCTTTTTTTTCTTTCTCTCTGCGGGGATTCTGAATGCACGCTGAGTTATACATGCGGATACTTTGATAGGCAATTTCTTTGGTTTGATCAAACTATTCGAGTGTTTATGTAGGCGCTCTTGTAAACTTTGAGTTATTGGTATTTTTACGGATTGCAGTATATGAGAAGTTATAAAAATACCAGTTTACAAATATTTACAGCTACGTATACCGCGATGTGTATACCAACGAACTTTCAAATAAAAATCGAAAGCAATATAAAAATCTTCGTTGCCACGATAGTTATTTGTCAAATTTTTACGCGACTTTTTATTGCTTCGCAATTTTTAAATAAAACCGTTGGAAACGCGTACTGTGAAAAAAAAAAATGTTATAAATTGACTATGTCACTCAAATTGATGTTCCCGTGCAATTTATTTAGCTCAAACTGTAATCGTCGAACGAGATCCACCGAACTTCATTATTTCTACGTTATTTTCAGTTTTAAAGCGAAAATTCATTTCCAAAATAAATGAAAACTCATTAGAGCGAAATAACACATATACGTACTATCAAACAAACGGTTTAATTAAATGCGGGCATTCAATCAAAATCAAAGCGAAGTGAGGGAGAGAGAGAGAGAACGAGCGAGTGAGATAGAGAGAAGTTCGTTGGCGGCACAGTCGGGTATAGCATAAATTATTTCGGCTGGGAATAGTTATAAGCAAACTCAATTAAACGCAAATAAAACGAGGGTAAACAGGAAAAGTTTTGGCAAAGAGTCGGACGCGAATTAACGGAGCGTAAATTTGAAATTGGAACTGTGTTTTTTGCAGATTTGACATGCGTAACGGCCGGCAACGGGATAATGCTACTCGCTGGTCATCGCCAAAAGCGCTGGGTCACAGAGCTTACTTTTCCGCGAATGACCTCAAAGATGTCTTCTTGGACATTAGTGAGCTCAAACCCAAGGACGAAGGGCTTTACAGGTGCAGAGTGGACTTTGCCAACTCGCCGACGACTAATCAGAAGATAAATTTGACTGTGATTGGTGAGAATACTCTTGCTTTTCCTTAATGGTAGTTCAATTTGTTAGGAAAACTATGTTATTCCATCGTTATCGCGTAGTTTCGTCTGCTCTTTTTTCTGAAAACACGCATGTGACTTTTTTTTATTTTAATATATTCATTTATTAATAAATATAACGAAGACAATGATTACGCCAACAGAACTACCCAGCCAACCGATAATCTTGGACGGCAATACAATGAAGCCAGTGGGTGAGGTGGAAAAGAGTTACAACGAGGGCAGTGACGTGAAGCTAATTTGCGTTACCCGTGGTGGTAAACCACCACCTCGGCTCACTTGGTATCTGGAGAACAACGTCATCGACAACTCTTACGAGTATAAACCCTCGATAGGCCAGACTGTCAATCATTTGATTTACGAGCGAATCCAGAGGCATCACTTCAACGCCCAGTTTGTCTGCCAAGCCAATAACATTCCTCCTGACACTCATTTCAATGTGGATCCGCCGGTTGCTATACTCGCGCTCATTGTCAATTGTAAGTTTTTACCTTTTTCTTTAATTATCATAATTTTTTATTAAAAATTTTTCAATAATCGCGTTGTTGTATGTTCAGAGAAATATGGGATTGGTAATTACATAAAACCATTTGACGTGAAAATGAAATTGATTGACACTGTTTCACTTATGACACACGTCGATTTGAAAATAAATTGAACAATTTTATCGAAAAGATAAACGACTGAGTAAAATATCAAACGAAGCAAAAATTCATTACGTAATTTCATTAATATTTGCAATTAACGGAACTGTGCGGCGCAATAACATTTGTAATCACGTCCGTTAAAAATATTGATGAGTTTATAAATTGGTAATACCAAAAATTGGCCGGAATTACCACGCTTCACACAACTTCACAGCAATCTTCATTAGCCTATATTGAATTGGAATCGAGCACAAAAGCATCCTAACGATTTGAAAATTCAACGAAATAGGATTAGTCGCACGCTTAACCATAACCGTGTTTCTTCAGCTTAAAAAATAAAACTAATATACTATAACATGGGCGTGGATAATTTGGTCTCCCGCTGGACAAGCAAATGGGCTTTACCGCGCGCATTAGCGAAATATGCCTTACCTTCGTTCCAGTTTACTTGTTGTTTTTTTTCCTTCTTATTTTCTTCTTCGTTATATGTATTTTGAAATTTTTCGAGTGGGCTGTCCGAGAAATGGGATCGACTCATATACGACTCGCCTGGCGGCTTCTTTTGATTCTATTGTGCGTGAAATGGCCGCGTGTCGAATTGTGACGTTCACCAGAATCTTGACTGTTATGCCGCGTTAATTGGAAGTTATCACATATGTATATGAGAGATGTTACGCACTTTCGACGTCAGTAGTGATGTCTGTTATGAAACGAAACATCGAGAATGCAGATTCGAAAGAGCTTTCCATAATTTTCTAAATATTTCTTGTGAAAGTAAAAACTTTTCTTTTTCTTTGACAAAAGAAGTACTTTAAACTTCAATTCTGATAGCGCACAATTTACTTCGAAAAGACCGTCCGATAAGAACGCTCAAAACTGTATATAAGTGTTATACTCGAAAATGCTCAACTGCCGCAAAGTCCTCTCAGGGGGAATAACTTGGGCTGAATGAAATTGCAATCAGCATTAAAACGTAGAAGATTGACTTGCACAATAATAACGCGACGTTTGACAGTCAGCCGGCGCAATTCGTTGGCTAAGTCTCGAGGCAGAAATTAAATCAAAAGGCCTCGAGGCAGATTTTCCCTCTTCCTCTCCCTTTCTCTTTCTCTCTAGAGGATCCATCTACAACACACCTTCTGAAGGTGTCAAGAATTACCGGCTCTCGCTTGTCGCGATTACGTCCGAAAAAGATGTGCGTGCCTTTTGGCTTTGCGGGCCACTATATACTCGCTCGCTCGAGATAAGGCCAAAAGCGAAGACGGATCAGTGAATCGCGTGTCCCTTTAGCGCCCGCGAGTTCGATTTCTCGCTTGCTGCACGAAAGAGGGCGCGACGCCATTCTCACACTCTACCTCTCTGTGTGTGTATGTATATGTGTACAATCAATTTCATTCAACCCCTCCCCCCTACTTTAACTCTAAACAGCAGCAGTCCACTTTACGCGAAAGAGAGTTTCCGTAAAAAAGTTTCTCTCTCTCTCTCTCTCTCTCTCACTCTCTCTCGCTTTTTTTTTCGTTTTTTCTTTCCACTTACACGGCACGTGAGCTATTTTCATTTGCTTTCCCCGCGAGCGCCAACTTTGCACTCATCTGCTTTAGCTAATTCCGTTGTTCGCGGCAAAGAAATTTTTGCGCGTGGTATTTTTTTTTTACTGAATATTTTTCGTGTCGAACACTCACTCACGCGCGTACCACTTGTAAAGATCTACGCGATAAAGAATGTTACAAACCACGGGTTATTAAAGTAACTCATTTGAGAGAAGAAAAAAGAAAAAAGAAATTCCAGAACTGCCTTTTTCGTTATTGCTAAAAAAAAACTTTTTACGAGGCTACTTACAGCTGAGCGGCGAACGAGAAATTTCAGCGTATGTATTTTTGGCATTTCCTAAAAGCTTATTAACGTTTTTCGATCAATATAAGCGCATGAAAATTTCAATGTACATTATATCCGCGCGCAGTTGAAAGCGTCAAAACATAAAACGTTCTCTCGCTCGCTCGCTCTCGCCCAATGAATACGTAATGAGCTGGTAGTTAACAATAAAACTTGGCGATACTTGTAGCTCGTAATATTTCACGCACGAGGCTTATTGGCAAATGGATATCGACAAAACGTTCGATGTACATGTATATATATTCTCTGACTGTGCAGCAGACTATACGCGCCTCCCCGGTATACGTCAATAATTATGATTCCAGTCCCGATGTGTCCCCGTTATTACGCGCGAATAATTATGCAAACAAGCTGCTGGTGGGACAATTAAGCCCCACACACCCCTCACCCACCCACACACACACACACACACACACAACACGAGATTCAACGATGCGTACATACACTACACTCGTGTACATGTGTGTGTCGATAAATCGCAGCCTTTTTAAAAACGAGCGCCAATCGCCCGGAAACTGCCACGTCCGACGTTTTGACGCGTTGTTCGTCGGGGCGAGATTGTGTGTTGTATGTGTGTGATGCTCCGATTCAATTCTCTCTCTCTCTCTCTCTTTTTTTGGAAGGATTTTTTTTTCTGCGGTACGCGTGATTTCCTGTATGTTTATTCATGTGACGTGCCGAATGTCAAGCCTCATGCGCGCGACGCGGATGCTAATTGTTATCGAGTGCATCGCACACTGATAATTTCTCTCTGTGTCTCTCTCTGCTATTTCGGGTTTGTTACGACACCCATTCAGGCGCTCGTTCGTCAGTCCACTGCTGCTGTAATCAATTATTATTCAAACGATGTACTGCTGGACACACACGCACACACACACACGCACACACGCACATCAGGTTTCATTGGCAACATTATCATTTCTGATCGGCTCGCGAGTACACACATTAATATTATATTTTCTATTTCTCTTCTGCTCATTATACATTATTAGGATTATTATTATTATATTATTATCAATTCTCTTTCGTTAAATCGTGCGATCTTGACAATAATTAATAATTGATGACCACGACTAAATTACACCCTTCCGTCGTTGTAAGTTGATCACTCGGTAGGGCAGACTAATAAACAAAAAAGGGGAGCATGTCAACAAACAATTACAACTCAGCATATTCACCTGTTGAGATGGCAGTCTAAATTCTTTCGACTGGCACCCCCCCCCCCCTCCCTCCTTCCCCGTGCTCCCTCTAAACATCACGAAAGAGTTAATCGAGCAATCGCAGCAATGACTCGCGGCTTGATCAAGAAACAGCGTCGAGCCGCGCGTGTAGCTCTATATTCCCTCGACGTGAACGCAGCTCTACTATACTGACACGCGAGCCGCGTTGAAATACTCACATATATACACACACACATACGGCGCTATATGTAGCTGTCGACACGCGATCCCCTGACGTGTAGCTTCTGCTACTGCTGCTGATGTTATGTTGTTGTTGTTGTTGTTGCTGTTGCCTTCAATCGTTGAATTAAGAAGCGTGATATAACGACACTGCGAAATCGAGTTAAACTTAAATCGCCGACTACTATGTGTGCGGGAATGACACGTATTCGCGGGTAACAATGGCTTTTCAAACTTGCATACGAGTGCGCGGACTAGTGGCTTTTCAATTACAGCTGTTTTGTTGTTTTGTTCGCTGAAGTATTCCAATCGATTGAGAAGGAGAAGGAAGGAGGAGGACGACGTGCCTTCGGTAAACCAGAAAACTTTCATTCAAGTATTCGGCGAACACGGAGCGCAGCACTGTATGCTGCAGTCGACAAAACCGCCGCGAATTCTCCAGTCGCTTGCATGGCTAATCACGAGAGCTTGTGTGTAAGCGCGCAAAGATCTATATAACTGATGCGAGAGAGAGAGAGAGAGAGAGAGAGAGAGAGAGAGAGTAAGCACACAAGGGAGACCTTTGATTAAAAATTTTCACCAGTCAGGATTTTCGAGAATTTGGTTCGTTTCCTACGGATTACAGAGCTCGTTTATTAGTCCTTTTATTGCGCTTTCGCGCTCGAAAGAATATTATACAACTACAAAACAAATGCGCAGGGATAAAAAAAATTTTTTTTTACAAGCTTCGCTTTACCACTATCCCCTTTCTAATTTTCTCTTTGACGCGCACTGAGCTTTCCTTTGATATTTACGTCTCGCGTCGAAAGTGCGCGAATGTTAATTAACGAATGAAAGTAAAAAAAAAAGATAAAACGTGTTGAAAAATTGAATGTCCGAAAACGTGAAAGAGACTCCGTGTAATAAAAGAATAACGAGATAATTTGTTCTCGAGATATAACTACACGAACCGACGGAAATAATAGAAAACTAGTTATGTCCGAATTAATAATAATCCATAAATCACAGCTAACAACATCTTGAGGGGGAGGGGGGTGCGAGGAGCGCATTGAGGTCTGCACATCGTATACAACGTCCAAAGCAAAAGAACAGAAAAAAAAGAGAGAGAAAGCAATCATCTCTCGGGAAATTCAGGTGTATATAAGGAGCGTCGTCGGTGCTGCGACAGGAAGATAGTGTAGTCGCGAAGGCGCGGCTCTATAAATAGACAACGAGCGAAAAAGATGAATGGATATGTAAGCCATGACAGCTCGACAGAAAGAGAGAGAGAGAGAGAGAAAATCCAACAAATCTTTCTCCCTTCTCGCAATTGCAATGCTAGCTTCTGGTATTACCGTTGGAATTAAATAATTAAGATGTATCGCGGTAACGAGATTGTTAAGCGATGCTCCATCGCAACGGGGCGTTGTTGCGCAATATCCGGCGGCTGCTGGTATTGTATCGCGCGCGGGATTAATTTTTCGAAGAAACGGAGAAATGATGAACTTGTTACGTTCTCCAATTATAATAACGCAGCGCTACGTAATCAATCTCATTTCGCGTGAACGCGAGACTTATTTCCCATTTTCGAACGATGAAAACTTACGCAATGACAAAGCACTTCAATTACAGTGTACGCGGGGGCGGCACGACGCGAGAGACTGATTTATCAAAATGCCTGCGCACGTTGAATTAATCAGTTTGACGACGGATTAATGATTCTTTTTTTTTTAATTGTCGCCCACGCTGGTGCGGTTGTTTATTTTGATTACCAGCGTGTACCACACACACACACACATACACCGAATGCAACTGATTACCGATTTTGCCGCGTTTGTAAACTACGTTACTCATTGTGGAAATAATTGCGCGCAGTTATAGACGCTAGCAGCAATTCGCATCAGCCGGGATAATTCGTTGCGTTGTAACGAATTTTCAGGCGCGCTCGTTTGCTGTACCAAAACTCGCGACATTTGTTTCGTTGAAACGCCCATTTAATCGACAACGAAACTCGTTAATGTGTTTTACAGTGAAGCCGCTGGACGTGCATATATTGACGAAAGAGTCGAGAGTATTAGCGGACAAGAAATACGAGGTCGAATGTCGCAGTAGTGGTTCGAAACCGGCAGCTGTGATCACCTGGTGGATAGCCAACAAGCGGATAGACAACCAAACCAAAACTGTGAGTACTCAACCAACATATTATGCTTATGTTACCCTCGGTTTATATAATCTTATCAGAATTATGAATGAATATGGAGTTTTACCTTGCTAACGCATTAGCCACGGTTGTTTATCCTCAGCGCTTGATCGGCAACACAATTATCCCTTTTAGTAATACCGGTTGAACGTCGCAAAAAAAAAAAATTTTTTTTTCTCTGCATAAATACGAGACTCGAGGCTACTCTATTAGTGTTCAATCTCTCGCTCATGTGCGCGCATCATCATTTATCTCCGCCCACGAAGCTTCTCTCTCTCTCTCTCTTTTGGGCGCGGATCGATTTTATCCAGCCGCTAATGTACTTGACAGGTAGCTGCATCGTACGCGCGAGCAATCAATCAATCGTACAAAGGCTCACCCGCTTTTTTGGCGCGAGCGCGAAGCTTCATTCAATCAGCCCGATTTATATCCCTTAATCCAAAATGTATATATGGGAAGGAGAGAGAGAGAGTGACCGCAAAAATCGAGCGATATTTTATGCTCTCGGACAATGGGGATTTTTATATGGTGGTCTAAAGCCGCAGTAGCCTTGTATAAAAAAAACGGGGAAGAGGGAGAAAGATCTTAACGTAAACCGCGGAGCGTGGCTTGATGAATAGAGACCGTAAAAGAATTCGGTCTATATAATTCTGAATGCCCAGCGCCACTCTCCGCGCTAAGGAGAACAAGAATATCCCGGGGCCATGGGCTTTTCACTTCAACTCTCGCCCGGTTTGGTTTGTTCAAGTTTGAGTTATAACCCGGTGTTTGCATTAATTTTTTTTTCTTTCATTTCAGCTTCGTTTTGTTCGGCTAGCGCGCGGGATTTCACTTGCTCTCGTGCATTAGTCTATAATGATAAAATTCAAGTTTTTTTTTTACCCCCTCGGCATGAGAAACCTTAAGGAACGAAACGTTATTACGAAATTAATTGCAGATAGTCCTCTGAGATATTCGGTATACTTTAGATAATACATCCAAGTCATCTTATAAACTTATGAATATATAATGTAGAAGAGTTAAGATTCCACTTTAGATTCGCTTCATTAACACGTAAATACGCTTGACTTCCAAGTTGCTCGCGGTCGATTTCTTCAGAGGTTTAGTGGCCATAGTTAAACTGGCAGCAGCTCACAAAAACAATTTCTCCAAGTGCAGCTCTGTCATTGTCCTGGACGAAAGGGAGGAGGGGGGAAAGGGTTATCGTTCGGTAATCGTACTTTTTCGTCGATCAAAAAGATCGCGATATTCGTACGCTCTCTTTGGACTGTTCGAGCTTATCTCGCTCTCTCTCATTCAGCTTGGCGACTAAAATTTCCATAATGAAAGCGTAGGAGAGAAAGAGAGAGAGAGAGCGGAACTATTTAGCATCGCCTTGGTCTCCGGCGAGCGTCTTAATAACGCCAGTATTTTTTTTTCTCCCTCGCCTTTTCTTTTTATGCTAATCAGTGGCTGATCTCGCATTCGGATAGAAAAAAAAAGAAGTATAACGCTTTAAGCGAGAGCTTTTTTGTCGTGTCGTCCGGCGGGTGCAATCTCTTACGTGGATCTCGGGGACCAGAGCAGCTTTCTTTTCACTCCATACGTCACGGAATTGTCGAAAAAGCAACGCAACACAACACTGCAACGCGGCGTGTGTGTGACTTGAATCGCCAGAGTCGCGCGCGCGGGCGGCTCTATCAAATAATTGGACGGAGTCACGTGCGAGCTTATCTATATGGCGACTGTGTGCCACCGCTGGCACCGTGGTGGACAAACGAAGGCCTAGACAAAAAAGTTCGGCAGAGATAGAAATAGAAAGGAGCACGCGCGGGGAGGGAGAGGTGATTCGGGGTAACGAACCTATCTCGCTACTGAATGCTGATGTGCAGTGCAGCTCGATTGCCTTTGCGATTACGCTGATATTGACCGACGATCCTTGTCGTTGACTATAGGCCGAACGTGGTGTACTTTTTTTCTCTCTAATGCTTGAGTGTGTGCACGTAGTTCGTTTTGGGATGGAAAAAAAAAATTTTTTTTCTAGATATTCCAATTTGATTGCGCTCGAGTGCTATATTGAAATTGAAATCCTTTTTACGGATTAATCTGATGGTAATTTGATGAATATCAGAGATATTCCATCAAGCTGAAAATTGAATGAAAATGTTCAAAGCTTGAATAGAGATATCAGATTTTAAAAACTATTGAAGTATTATTTGACGAGAAAAAAAAACAAGATACACCCGTGCTGGAGAGAGGATTTATTTTTTGCGAAACAGAATGAATAGTCAGCTTTCAGAAGATTAATCTCGAACCCGGTGAAGTGTCGATCTTTACGAACTGAAAAAATCGAGATTATTCCGGCGGAAGTAAATATTCGTTTTGAAAATTCGATAAATGAAAGTTCGTATTTCGAGAGATAAAAGTCGACTTTGCAATCAGATGGTAGAATAAATAAAGATCTGGAAAAAAAGTAAACTCTATTGAACCGCGACTCGGTGATTTCCTCGCGAAAGCTCGCGCGCATCCGTCGCACTAGAGAAAATCAATTGTAGCGAGATCGCGATTATCTCGGCGGCGGCAAGTCGCGAGCGAGGGAATAAACGAAAGGTCAGTAATTGGAATGTGGTGGTGTTCGTTTTTCGTTGTTGCAGTACACACCGGAGAACAATCAGAGCCTGAGCATCCTGAGTTTCGTGCCGAGCATCGAGGACAACGGCAAGTATCTGACATGCAGGGCAGAGAATCCGAATATTACTGACAGCGCGCTCGAGGATAAATGGCATTTGGACGTGCAGTATCAGCCGGTGGTCAGCCTCAAGATGGGTTCTTCCCTTAACCCCGATGGCATTAAGGAGGGTGACGACGTCTACTTCGAGTGCCTCGTCCGCGCCAATCCTGAGGCCTATAAACTCTTGTGGTTCAAAGACGTGAGCATTTTATGCCTTCTCATCATTGCCAATTGTTTCGAGTCAGCTATTCTATCCCGAAGACTTTCAAGCAAATTGATTCTTTTGAAATTAATTTCCGCGAGGCCTTTCGATTAAAATCTCATGCTTGAAAGCTTTCTGTTAACAAAGTAATGGAACACACTCAGGTTATTTCCATTTTGTCAAGTATCTTTCAACGAGGCACGTTAGTATTTTCCATCTCTTTTGATGACACGGTTAAGCAATCCTTAAAAATAAATGAGCTTTTGAGCTGGCAAACGCGTTTATTTAAAATATTCATATTTCACATTCGTATACTCGATGTACAAATCACTCGAGCAAGTGCCTCTCAAAGTAATTTTCTGATCAAATGTTCTCTTACTCGGAGTTGACTTTGCGCATTTTTTTTCCTTTCAAATGAATATTTAGCAAAGTAAAATATGGGATTGAAAATTCAGTGCAGTGCTTTCAAGTAAATGTTCATCCTAAGAAATAAAAATGGTATAATTTTGTAAAAAGGAAATCGAGCATTCAAGAACTTTACAAGTTAAAGTCATTTGCATCATACAATGAAAAAAAAAACGAAAAAAAACTGATTTCCAGGCAAAAGAGCTGAAAAACAACTCGACCATAGGGATAGTATTGAGCGGAGGTTCACTAGTACTCCAAGGGATAACTCGCAATTCGGCGGGCAACTATACGTGCCTTGCCGTCAACAGCGAGGGCAAAACAATCAGTAATCCAGTGCCTCTGCGCGTCATGTGTAAGTAATTGCAAAGCTGTTATGTATAAACTAAAGCTTCGCGCTGAGTCGGGGCGCTGCGCGCGAAGCTTTTAACTGCATTACAATGCCTGAGCTTTGTGTGTCCTGTTACACGCGCTAGATATATAACGGAAACCACCTCATTAAGACTACGACGTCAGAGCGAGCTAACGCGTTAATCGTGTTTTGCCCGCGTGTGCAGGCCTGCATTGGTATTAGCGATATCGAGCCTGCTCCCTATTGATTTCACGATTTCCACCACCGTCACTGGGGCCAACCCTCGCTTGGCATGCAAAATCACGTTTCGGCGATAATTATGCAGAATTAATTTTTTAATATTGTTTGACTAATGAAACATTAAAATTTCTTTTCAATTTCTTCTTCATTCATTTTTAACGCTGTCCCTCAGAATTGAGCAATAAAAATTTTTTTCAATTATTCAGACTCTTTTCTCATTATTCTCAGAAAAATAAAACCTCTTTACACGAAAAAAAAAGAATTGTTTGGATCAAATAAGAAGATTTGTTTGATTTTTTTTTCAAAATATTTATTAACAGTTAATAAATCATTTATTAACTGTTACAAAATTGAAAAAATCAAATAAATTATTCTTTAACAGTTAATAAATTATTCATTTGATTTTTTTTTTGACAAAATCATTTATTAACTGTTAATAAATATTATTAGGATCAAATAAACCTTTTTTTCTGTGTATCTTTATTTAATCATTCTTTTTAAAAAGATTGACATATCTTCAATCCATTTTTCAAGTAATCTCTTATAATTCAGTATATTTTCGAACAAGATGATAATCAAAATTAAAAAAGGAAAACGTTCTTACGTCGCAATCTGACAGGTTACTACGTAATAATTTGAAGCACCTCACGACAGTAACACGGTTACATATGAAAAAAAGCACTTTCCAGATTCAACCTCGGAAAGATAAATCCGTATCTCCGCAAATCCCGATTTGTTCGCGAGCGAGAGCGACGAAAAAAAAAAAACAAAAAACAAAGAAGAGGAGAGGAACGTAAAGTCGAGCCGCGAGGAGGGTTATATTCTATTAAAATGGCTAGTGTTCCCGCGTGGCGGCGCCGATCCTCATCTTGTAAATGACCTAAGAGAGGCAAACGGAGGAAGAGAGAGAGAGAGAGAGAGAGAGAGCATGAGAGGCGAGGGAGAGGGAGGAGGTTACGATGCATATTCAATGTATGTAAAGCGCGCTTGGCGGCTGAATATTCATGTGTGGCTGAAGCGAGTTGCCTGGCAATGCGCTAAGCCACTGACGCCGATATTTTAAGACTACCTGTATTCGACAATGCGACTATACTCGCAGCACCAGTAGCAGCAGCACATCTTTGATCCTTTCCATTAGCTCACTCTGCCTCTGCCTCTCGCTCTCTCTCGGCGTGCCCAAACTTTCGCTCTGAGACGTGGTGTCAATTAGTCATGTTACTTGACTCGTGCTAATCGAATGGATCTTGCCAATTGATTTCATCCCCCCCCCCACTCGCAACTTGCGTTGTCGTAAATCCTTCGCTGCCTGCTTTGCCTGACATTCACGACTTCGCTACTACTCACGCGCGAGTATAACGTGTACACATATATACACACAGACGCGTATGTGTATGCATGCGGGATGAGCCCAACTGCATGCGTACTTGCCGATGGAATTTTCTCGAGTGCTCCCGCGAGGCCGTTTTGTAAACGGCTCGATCTGTTTGTATGTACGTTTGCGCACCCCAGAGCGCGCTCGCGTATCAAATTGAGATTGATCTCTATGCTAAAAGCTTGAAATGTGATGAGATTTTTCTTTTATATTCTGCTCGAAGTAAAAATCGCAATTTTTTAAACTGAAAGAACGAAGAATAGTTTTCTCTCTTTTTTTTTTCAAAATCAATATGTCGTAAGATCGAGGTATAAAGTTTAGAGATAAACTCGTTTGGGAGAATCTAATTCAACTTCGATAAAATGCTAGAAACAAGTTATAGCATTGGTAGACCAGAAAGCACTGGAAAAGTTAGAAATCCCTTTTTCGTCTCTACCTGTGTGTGTGTATGTGTGTGTATGTGTGTGTGCGAGAGAGGAGACCTTTTTCTTAAATTGTCGCTCTCGACTTTTCAGAAATCGAATTTTTCAAACACAGTTGGAAACTTCTTTGCCCACCCCTCCCAAAGTCGCGTGCAACTTTTCTCTGCACTCATTCCACATGCAGCGATTTTATAGTTTGATGAAAGTTCAGTTGTAAAAATAGATAGACCAATAAAATATGCATTTCTCTATCTCGCATTGGAAACTTTTCTATTTTACGCGACTTTAATTTTCGTAGCATATCTTTTTTTTTTAAAGTGTAGCAGAAACATTTTTATGAGTGACACACATTTAACTGACACACCTTTTTCAGTTGCCTGATAATAATTGCATCCATCATCTTTTTGTACTTTTCAAAATATGCCGATTAATTAACAATTTATTGAGGTCGATGAAATCTTTCACCCCATCAAACCGTAATTGCTCAAACTGCTTTTAAAAGAAAATAAACAATTACTTTCTTGTGCTTGTAGTATACTTGTCAATTGAGAAAACTCCTTAAATTGCAATTTACAGATGCGCCAGTGTGTAAGGACGGTAAAAACGAGGTAGTGGTGGGCGCATTGAAGCAAGAAACGGTGTCGCTGATTTGCTCGGTAGAATCTCACCCAGCACCGCAGACCTTCCACTGGACCTTCAACAACTCGGGTGATCTGATCGAGGTGCCACACTCGCGTTACTCACACACGACTATCCCAACAGTCCAATCACAGTCACAGTCCCAGCAGCAGCAACAACAGCAGCAGCAGCAGGTGGGAACAGACTTGAAGGAGTACCAGCAATTCCATGGCTCGCGCATGAACTACACGCCCTCGTCGGAAATGGATTACGGGACCGTCGCCTGCTGGGCCAGCAATCAAGTGGGCAGGCAACGCTCGCCCTGCCTCTTCCAGGTAATCCTAATCTATATACTTTGCTCTCTCTCTCTCTCTCTCTCTCTCTCTCTCTCTCTCTCTCGCTCGCTTTTATTGCTCGCTGCTGATCGCGATAGAAACGAAATTACCAAGATTTATGGAATCTTCCACTTATTAATGCTTTGCTCGAACGAGATTTCTTTTTTACGTTTACTCTTGTTTTGGCTGATGATTTAATTGAGATTATTTATTAGCATGTGTATCTTCGATATTTATACCTGTTCACCAGTCGATTTATACGAAAAAAAGAAGAAGAAAAAAATAACTCATGATTAATGAGCAACGAAGTACGTAAATAAGACCTCTCGTATCCATAAATCTCTATCGGAGTGCACTTCCGTCTGTTCTAATTTCCCAACTGTACGTGGTCGTCAGCCTGATTTCACTGGAAATACTTGTCGTAACATGTCATTCAACTAACTCTGCATCTTGATCCATCAATCACTTCCGTAGCCACCCGAATACATATATAGACCGTAATCAAGACAATGATCTCAAGCCCTGACAAGCATCTCTGTTGTTTCCATTGACAGGTGATCGCCGCAGGCCGACCGTATGCGCTGCACAACTGCACTGCAACGGAGTTGTCATCCACAATGGAGCTGGAGGAATTGGGCTTGAGTAAAAATAGCATAAACTCGCCACCCACCGGCACTGGACTACTCGTTCGTTGTCTCGAGGGTTACGACGGTGGTTTACCCATTCAAGCTTACCACGTGGAAGTTGTCAGTGACGAGGATGGGCCTGTGATATTGAACAAGAGTGTACCAGCAACACCTGGTGGTCCGTTGATCGAGGTTGCCGGCTTGTCCACTGGGAGGAGTTACAAGCTGTTCTTGTACGCTGTTAATGCTAAGGGAAGAAGCGAACCAGCGATACTTGAGCCTGTTATGCTCAAAGGCGTCGCTATGTACACTACTGGTAAGTTCAACGTGATTGTTGCTTTTTTTCGTATAAATGTAATTAAAATTTGTTATTGTGGATATTCTTTACACGGGATGAACTGTTCGAAAGAATATTGAATATCAAATACGTTTTTTTTTTTCATAGCCGTACAAATTTTTTTTATTTACTTTTTTTGCAAATAACGGTTTGAAATTTCATCGCTGTGGTCGAATCAAAATTTTTCGGATGGCTAAAAGTTTCACATATGCCTCTAGAAATCTAACACAGTTTTATGTTTCGCCGATTGCAGATTGAAAAAAGCTGCACTTTCCATCGGGCTTATACTCGTTACCAAACTGTTTCACTGAAAATAACATTGCAATAAAACAAAAATATTTGCGCGAAGCTTTTGATAGTAACGAGCGTTTCTACAAATTTAATAACTCATTGATTTAAGGATTAAAGGTTAAAAAACATGACGCTTCCAATCTCTATTTCGTTCGCATTCGTTATAAAACTTTTTGACTGAAAAAGCCACTGCTTTATTGAGAAAATATTTTCAAAAAGCTTTTTGCGTAAAAATATTTGTTCTTTTCTCATAAAAAAATCTATCAGTGGCGTACAGACATGACGAAGTTCGATAGCTACGTTTCTTGTTTGTATAAAAGAAAAGCGCGCTGTGCAAAAAGAGAGTGAAACCGGCCATTTTTTTCAAATGAAATCACAGTCAATCTCTAAAGTCAATTTTCATTCACAACTCGACACTCTCCATTTTTTTATTAAAAAAAATAGTCTTACTGCAAGGATTAAAAATCACGATTGTCCTTGAAAAATAAAAGCGAAAATCAATTGACGTTAATTTGCGAAAACAGCGTTAATGTGCGAGCCAACCCGCAGAACATTCCAAAGTAAAACAAAGTCTGGTCACGGGCCGCATCTTCGCCGGTGTATAGCGTCTATACGGTCAGCAATAGCGATAGAGCTGATAGTCGCCGCGTCAGTATTGCAATTAGTCGGTTAACCGGGCGCTTGCAGACTGTGTGCGCCTATCTCTCTACCGCTGCTGCTGCTGTTGCTGAACTTGCAGTAGTAGACCAGAGCAGCTAACCCCCCTCCCGTATACGACCGCAGCAATTAACAAAACAGATTACTCTCAATCAACGGTCAGGTATACGCTATACTACAACTGACCAGTCCTGTACGTCCACTTTTTTTTTATTAATCCGAATTTACCTTACGCACCACTTTTTTTTTCTTTCCCTCGTGGGCTGACCTGTTTGCACAATCTCCCAGCCAGATAGTCGCTTTGGCTCTATTGCGCAAGATCCATGGGTAAATAGAACGCGGTATATCGGAGTGGCGCGCTCGTAAAAGATTCGTGATTCGGACGACGCGGGGATATATATTTTGAATGGGCTTTTTTTCCCTTTTGTCGTTCCGCGCAACGCGCAGTAAATAAGGGAATCGCGCCGATATCGGAGATCAATAGAATATCTTTCGTGCTTTGTTACGCGCGACTGAATATAGATTTTTTTTTTTAACTTGGATATTTCGGCAACAGTGCATAATGTTATTATGATAAACTACGGGGTTTTCGCTACTTGAATAGCAAATAAGGAAGTCAAACTTCACGGGATGTCAAGTCAATTATGAAAATTAAACCTCATCGTGATATCTCAGGCACAGGCTGGCAGACGAATTAACGGAATACTCGCTCTATCCGTAGCAAAGTTAATCCGCAATGTCATTCACCCCGGAATAAACGTCTCTCGACCCCGTGAGGTTGTTACCTCTTGCACCTATACACACCATCTTTCTCTCCCTCGACACACACACGCGCACGCGCGCGCTCGGATGTATAAGTATATAATCTCCTCGCGAGCGTTTATATATGTGTGGCGTACAATAGCCGTTTCTCTCCCTCTCTTTCCCCTGTGGAACGCTTGACAAAAGAAAATCGGTGGCGCGCTTCACAAATTACCGCGGGAACCGCAACTCGGACAAACGCTATACGCTGCTATATATAGTATACTGACCAATTGCGTCGTGCTACTTTTCAATAGACCATAGTGTTCAACTCTCGAGCACGCTTGCCACACCGAAAATTTAGGGACCTCGAGAATCATTTGTGTGCGCTCGAAAGTCATTAGGTCATCGTACCCGAAGTTAATTTATCGTTATGTACTGCGACGATTTGAGTTTCTATTTGTTTTGTCAACGAATACTGATTTCTTTGTTTTTGAAAGTAGTGTTTTGAGTTTTCTCAGTAGTTTATTTATTTTTGCTTTTCAATTTTACGAATGTAACTATTAAAAGTTTTTTGCGACAGTAGCAGGTTATTTTTATATAAAACTGTTGTTGACTGATATCGAAATAAAGTAAATTATTCAATTCGATGTGAGAGTGTATATGTATGTTTGTTTCGAAATGAAAAAAATAATCACTGACTATATTTGGAAACGTATATAACGAACGTTTATCGAGCGAAATTTGTCGTCGGAAAATGAATAGCAATCGATAATTTGTCTAGCGTGAGGTCCGCGGGACCGTGCGATATTGGCACGGTAGTGTTTCATTTCATCCTCTGGACAAATATACACACACATCTTTCGACTCGCTCAATATTTAGAGAAAACCAAACAGTATTTCTCCTTCCTTTTCCTTCTCCACTCTTGCTCTTTCTCTCACAGAAGGGTATGAGGGAAGAGCGAGAGGGAGAGAGAAGAACTCGTACTCGGAGTCGCTCGATTTTCAATATCCTACCTCGACTCTCGGGAAATTAATACCTACGGCGTCGTGCCACCACTTATTGCTTTTCGTGTATATTTGTATAGGAGAATGCAAGTGTCGAGAGTAGTAGAACTGGCGTTGCGAGGTTTTTCTGTAAATCAAAGAAGAGGTTTTATTGATTTTTTTTTGACATTTTACGAGGAATAAAAGTTGAACAAGAATTCAATAAAATAGTTAATACATTTTTTATACATGTTTCTACATTGCAAGTAATTTTACTGTATATTGACTTATTACTGAATAGGCATAGATCAATTTTGTGTAAAAAGAAACGAAAAGAAATTTTAAGTCCTTGGTACTCAAGGCAAAGCTTTAGTTCCGCCAAAGCCCGCGGATATATTTAAAAATTACACTCCTCAAATGACGTAGCCTAGAGTAGAAGAGCCTTAACGTAGCTGGGAGCGACGTCAATTGAGAGAAAAAACGAAGGAAAAAAATGAGTAAGCAAAGGAGGAATTGTACGCTGGCGCGATTTCTCATTGGAGCACGAGCTAATCCATTAGCAAAATTAAGCACGGCCAACCACTCTCTCTCTCTCTCTCTCTCTCTCTCTCTCTCTTTTGCTTTGCTCGGGCGCGGTTGTCTCTTTGTAAAAGCTGCTTCTGACTCCGCCACCGGCAGAATAAGAAATAAGCAGTAGCAGCAGCAGCCTTTAATTTTGGGCGAAGGAGAGTGAGAGAGAACTCGCGAAATAAATGATTTTCAAGGCACATAAGTTCCCGAGACTCGACTGAGCCGTGAGAATGAACTCGCGAAAACTACTGTGCTGGTTTTTTAAAATGTCTTCTTTTTCTTTTTTTATTATTTTTTTTTTTTTTTGCTCTCGACTTACTTTTTTGTAATTACGCTAATTAAATGTCATTTTGCCTTTTTAAGTGGTACGGGAATTAAATTTTTGAGTACATGAGCGCTGTGCGGTAATAAAAATCGATAAACGAAACAAAAATTTAATGAAACTTTAATCGGTAAAAATATCGACCTCATCTTGTACCCGACATAAAACGTTTTCTCGAACATTTTATATAGCTGGGCGCCAAGTAGGCGCTGGCGATCATCTCCAGTCGTTCGCTCGGACGATTTTAGAATGCAATTCTTACGGGATTGGTTTCGGGTATCCACGGAATAGCATCAATTTTGGGTAAATTGCAGCTAGCCACGTATCGCGTGTACGATCCTTTCAACTTTTCCTTTTTCATTTCTTTTTCCCTTCGATCGCCAAATCTTTTGCTATATTTGATCTTGCTGATATTAGGATAGCATATTTTCTAACGGATATTATAGTCGTCAAAAAGTCAATTGACAAATAAAAGACGACGAGCGAAACTTTGTAAAATAGGATAGTCACGAAAGTACGAGCTTCGAACTATTGATTTAACTCGTTGATTTCCAACTGCGAGCTAATTTCCGTTTCACCGCTTGACAGTTCCTTGTTAGCAAAGGATTCGAACAGTTGTATTTTTACTTCGCTGGGAGTTTAATTACATTCTCGGTAAATAGCCGCGACACACAAAGTAGTAAAATTATGTTTGCAAAGCCATGTTTGCAGCTAGTTGCAAATGGGGATCAGTAAACGGATAAACTCTTTAAATATGACCAACTTTGATTACTCGAGTTTATTACTTTGCGCGGTAATATGAAACTCCTTACTTTATTTACAAAAATAAGAAGATTCGCTGCTAGAAAGAGAATCTCGTTAAGTTGGAACTTTTTCTCCAGAAGTGAGATTAAAGTCATTATAAAAATTAATTTATTTTTTATCGTTTCCCGTTGAATAATAAATTGGAAAAATTGCACAATAAAATTGAATCTTCAGCAACAACCCATTGTTTTCAATAACCTATTTTTTCTCTTCTATTTCTTTGCAAATACATCACTCGCGATAAAAAGTTGTTTTTCGTAACTGAATCGTTCTGCAAACCACGCTAAAAATCGATTTCTTCAATACAACGCAAAGAGCTATTCGCTAGTAATACAGCTAGCTGTTTCGAGATGGCGAGCGCCGGTAACGTTTTGAGTATGCATGCGCCGCAAGGCAGTTTTGAAGTAGAGCTTTCGAGTCCTGTGCATGAGCAGCAAGTGAACGCCCAACAAACGAGCTCAGACGACGACGGATGCGCATAAGTGCGCCGCCCGTAAGGGTGTTCAGTCAAGAGAGAGAGAGAGAGAGCTGCTTTGTGCTTGCTAATTGATGCAATTACACTCCCGTTCCTTCCTTCCTTGCTTCCTCCTTTGCGTCTGTATTACGCACAGAGAGACGAGTTTATGCCATTGTACAATTGTGGTCAGGCATCCCCTTTCTAAAGCAGGCAAAAGTGTTGAAAATGGATCGTGGTAGAATTTTTTTTTTTTAGCGTCACGCGTGAGCTTTGCATTTATGCGGTTATATACGAGAATCGCTTGCCACATTGCGATAGCCTAATAATAGACATAGCTTCGTTAATTATTGCCCGGCTCATTAAGCTCCAGAACGGTGGATAGGGAGAGAGTGAGAGAGAGAGAACGCGGCAGTTGCGGCACACTCGCGGATTATGAGCCGATATCACCACCACCACCACCGCTCGCGCGTTTTGAATAGCTTCCCTTCTCTCCTGCATTATTACCCCGGATGAACTACCACAAGCTTAAAACTCGTTTCGCGATATTTTTAGGTATAATGGTAAATGTGATTTTTGCGCGCCTATTTCACGTCAAGAGAGAGAGAGAGAGAGAGAGAGAGAGAGAGAGAGAGAGAGAGAGAGAGAGAGATTGCCCAGTTACGATTAGACGTTTAATTGCTGCCGCGCTCGCTCTCAAGTAAATGTCTCGAGGAGAAAGCGGGAACGGAAATATACATTGCGAAATACGATAAGCTGTCGTGTGATTTGGAACAGTACAGAAACTACTTGTGCAACAAACACGATTATATTTTAGCATTGTTTATTCAAGTGTGTGCTCAATTTGCATGCTTGCGTCGAAGGAGCTTTTACCGAAATAGCAATATTGAATGATCTCCGATTTCATTCGAATTCGCAGCAAACTGTTATTTGATTATCGAGTACGATCCGATGCCAAACAACAATATACCATTCGCTTTGTCAGCAGCAAACTTTGCTGAAACTCGATTTGTATATATTTACAACACCTGCATCCCCTCACACAATAAATATGTACTTCACAAAGGAAATTTCTTCTACTCGTCTCTTTAGCTCACATATAATATATAAAAAAAACGACGATGAACAACGAGCAACACTTCTCTCGCACGTAGAGCCGAGCGCGCAGATATATATTACAATGGCAATTGGAATAAATTTATGTACATATGTGTGTGTGTGTGTGTTGTGTGTGTTGCAGGTAACGCGGATGCCTCGGTGTTGAGCCCGTTGCTGTTGGGTTTAGCAGCGACGGCGACGCTACTGGCGCTGGCGGTGGCTGGAATTCTGGCGGCGCTCTACAGGAAACACGCGAGCGGCCAAGCAGGAAGCCCGAAGCACGCGCCTATCGTGTGCGAACCGCCTAACCCAGGCTCCACAACGCCCGTTCACCCGCAGACCAAGCAACCAGTCGACGATATCGATCCCGACATCATACCAAACGAATACGGTGAGAATTCCAAAACAACTTTTATTTTGCTGTTTTTTTTTTTGTTTTAGTAGGTTTCGCGGTTGCTCTCGCGGGTCAAGTGAGTTGTAGAACTTTCTCAAGCTCGAATTCCGCATTTTAAAACTGGCTTCGAGGTTTTAATTGGCACGATATTTTTTTCAAAAAACAATCAGCTTACATTGTCATTTTTCATTTTTTTTTTAATATGAAAAACATAATTCAGTTAAAAAGCAAATTGAGGTTCTTGAACTTTTGCATCCGACAAACAAAAGAAACGAGAACAAGAGCTTGACGAAGCCATTAGCATCTACAGCTAATCAACCTGAGCCGCGCGCGTAACATTATCACTAAGAACTTCTGGCGAAAGAATCTTCGAAATCCTCTTATCAAACATCGAGAGCGCGTGCAAGTCGTTCTCTCGGCGCTAAAAAGATTTCTGCCAAGACGTTCGATACCCTTCAGTCACGTTAGCGAGCTCGAGAGAGAGAGAGAGAGAGAGAGAGAGAGAGAGAGAGAGAGAGAGAGAGAGAGAAGAGAGGTGTACGCTTGACTTGTGCCCCATGCACGCGAGGCAGTTCGCTCTCTCTCTCTCTCTCTCTCTCGACTTAATCGAGTAATCTTCTTAGCGCGAGGCTTCTCTCACAAAATGCCCCCCCTCGTGTTCTTCTTCCAGAGCGAAGACCCTTAACTTACACCCCCGTGTACAAGACTCCACCGCAGCGACGACGAATCCGAGAGCGCAACGGCGCTGCCAGTCCTGTCGACGAGGAGACCGATAAGAAGGATCTCCAAGAGGAAGCGTTGCTCGCTGAACATTCGCCCGCACCGACGATACGTTTCGCGCAGAATCATCAGCAACAACCTCCACAATTGCCGCATCATCTGATAGCGCAAGCCACGTCGCCGAGTAGTTTGTACGGCAACTCACCGACGCTGGCCGACTTCAAGCAGATGGCCTTCGAAGCTTACAGTCAGCGCAACAATCAGAACGTAAGATAATTTTTTTTTTCTTTTAAAAGCTTTTTTTCTTTCATAACGTTGTGATTGATTTCTTTTCTTTTTTTTTTCAACTTGGTTCAGGGAGAGTATCGCGCGGGGATAGCGACTTAAAAGTTTCGCTGCCTACAAAGTCGCGCTTCGATAAGATTGGAAAAGTTGTGAATATTCAGGAGAATAAGTTTGCTTTCGCGAGTTGCATTTGGCGATGCGCGAGCATCGCCAAAGATGCTCTATGATTAATTTATGCCAGTCGCTGATACTTTTGCACTTTTTCTTTTATTATTTTTATTTTTTCATCTTGTACTTTTGCAATTACATTAGTTACCTCGACAACATTCGAGAAAGTCTATCAAGGAGTTCTCGGCAAATATTTGAAACGAGTCTCGAGCGAAACTAATAATCTCTCCTCTCTCGACGTTCGAGTTCGGTTGAGCAAAGATTTACGGTATGCTCGCAAAAGAGCTGTCGATGATTTTAAATATTTTAATTTCCGCTGCTGGCAAGCTATAGCAGCAGCAGCAGCAGCAGCTGGCATGCAGCAAACGTTGAAAAGCAAACGATCGCTTTCACAAGGAGTCATCCACTTAAACTTTCGGGCTTTTAGCTTCCTTTTTGCCCACCCGCGCGAGCTTATCTGCGCACACTTCCGCAAGTTTAATTACCTCCGAAGTTTTCTCGATAATTCGAGAGGGAGAGGCCAGTCTTCAATGCGCGTGACTCGACTTCTTCCAAGTCTATACCCATTACCGCGAAACTTCGATCTTCTTTTGCCTTGTTATCCGTCATTCAAATATTAACGTCAGATTTCATCCTTTTTACTTTTCTGACAATTTTGCGCTCGTTACGCTTGCGCTACCGATATTCAATCATGCCCACAATGCTTTCTTCTTCGGCGTAACAAAGCGCGAATTAATAATGAGACTCCGAGAACTTTGTTGTTGTTGGATGAGACATTATAGCGTAATTATGTACGATGAAATTAGCGAAAACGTTGTAATTAATTACGCGCAAACTTTTGAATTAAAGTGAGTGAAAAAGAGCGGAAATAGCGACAACGTGAACGGAGGTGAACCTTACAATTTTAACTGTAAATACAGAGTGGTTTAATTAGTTCGAGGTACACGTGCAGTTTATTTACTACTGAATACTAACAATGTTTGTACAACCCAACATGGGTTAGCCTAGCTTCCTCAAATAGAACTATTTTTATCTTCAATTAGTGCCTACTTGTTTTCCTATTAAACGTTAGAGTCTATTTCGAAATGTTTAAATCTTTCAGAAAAAAAATCAACATTAAAATTGAACAGATTGTATCGGCTAAATACTTTAGCGGAGTATGCGTAACAAACTCGCGTAAGTTAGTTGACTTTGTCGTTAAAAAGTTACGACGCATAACAAAAACGTTATTCGACGAGAAAGTTATTATTAAATCCCTCCGCGCGTTGCAATAACATAATATTAAAGTTTGATAATAGCCATTCGAAACTTATTCTGAGTTTGCATTATTTTTTTCGTTGTTGTTGGCTGTTCGCAGGTGTATTACAGTTTGCAGAGGCCGAACAAAGGGATAGTGACAATGCCACAGAGGCCAGTTACGTCGTCGGTTTCGGCCCACGGCAAAATCCACCAGCCCGAGGTGGTCACACGGTCTAATCGGATCCAAGAGAGTTGTATATAAGCCACTTCCATAAGTTATACGTTGCCAGTATAGAGTGTGTGTGTATGTGTATTTAAGAAAGAAATACAACAAATCCAAGCGAAAGAAAAGATTACAAAAAAAAAAAACTTGACTCGTCGACAGTAGTTCGATCATTTAATGAGTGTATGTATATGTGTGATTATGGATACTGCCAATCAACCTGTTCGAGATGTCGATCGTAATTATTGTCGGTAGTGCGCAAATCTTATAAATATACACGTACACTTCAATCAAGCGAATTCTTCGCTGTGCAAAGACATATTTAGAAAAAAAAACCGAAAACAAAATCATATTTATTCTGCCATATCATTGCCAATCGCAAAGATTATACGAACTCGCCATGTATTTGTTACCGAAGAAACATACATCTTCCAGAAGAATCATTTTATCGACAATTTTTTGTAAGGGAGTGACGAGAAAAAAAGTAATCTATTTGGAAAGTTGATCTGTTGACCTCGTTTTAATTTTAAGAATAATATTGTGTCTCATGGTTCGAGTCTCAAGCGCGTGCGTACATTCGTAGTCGGTGTTTAACGTTAAATATAACGTGTCAGAGCTAATCAACGACAAAGAAAAAAAAAGAGTCTTAATCGTTCACTTGTACAAAACTCTAAATAGAAAAGTTTAACGAAAAGCTAGAGATAACCGGGGATGTTAGCCGTACTGTCAACCAATAAACGGAGAGACGTAACGAAAGTTTTACATTATCTCGTAAGGTAAACTTTGCAAGCTTCGCTCGAGAGTTCCATCAAGAGATTCAACGAATGAAATGAGCGATTGTCATCGAAAAATCTTAGCGAAGCAGTATACATATATCTGAAAAAAAAAACAATTGCCGTCAGCGCGGAAGGATTTATCGCTCGATTTTTCAGCTCATTCGACACTCGCGGCCGTGCCGAGGCAAACAGCGTTCCGCTCGTTTTTTCACCATTTATATCCGTGCATTGCCACCGACGTTGCGGCCATTCAATCACTGAGCTCTTCCGGACACACAGAGACAGAACCGTCAGTGACAGCGCGCGCGGAAAATTTTTCCCGGGAACCCGTTGAATTTGTCGATTTCTTGAATTTGAAATGTCCGATTCTCCAGTGGTCCGATTCTCGAGTCGTCTGATCGACGTGTCGTTCGCACAATCGACGTGATGGTTTTTTTTTTCGTTCCAACAATCTTTTCCCAATTTCAAAGTCCACGATGACAAGACATTTTCAAAACTCACTGACAATCGACATCTCTTCTGTATGTTTACCGTTCGCTCTCTAATATGTTTCGTCCCGCATTCTATCTATCGATTCTACTCGTTTTTGTTTTCCTCTCCATCCATCGACGAGTCGTCGAGCGAGCTGCGAGCGAAGCATAAATTTCTATCGAGCGAGCAAGGGGGGGAATCCGCATCGCGGGCAACGGTAAATCAGAGGTGTGCTGCCGAGCACACACAGGATGCTCTCGTCGAATGACGTTGTGTCAGCGCGTGCGCTAACGAAAAGAAAGCACACGTGCACAGTGCGCGCGTACAAAAAAAAAAAAAAAAAAAACGAGAGAAACGGAGAAAAGGAAAGAGAGAGGCTGCGTTGGCGTTGTCGTCGTTGACTGCAGTCGGGCGATAGCGTCGTCGTCGCGAAAACAATTGGCGTTTCTGTGCGTTGCCGCTATAATACTGCTGCTGATGCTGCTTATTTACACACAGCTGCGCGCGCGGTCTGCAGACATACAAATGCGGAATTCATACAGCTCGCCGTTTATGGTTGACAATCGCGTACACGGCTAACAGACGCGATCTCGCGACGCCGTGGCTCCCAAGCGTATTACGTTATACGTATATTATATAGGTATATATCTATAACTGTTTATATGAGATTATTAGTTTTTTGTACAAAGATATTTTATTGTAAATAGCTGCGCTCCTCGATATTTACACGTCGAGGATGAATAAAAGATAACACAGAGTCTCATATATATAAGATATTATGAATTAAAAAAAAAGAAAATGTATAAAATAGATCTTGACGTGCGTGCGTGTGTATGTATGTATGTGTGATATAAGTATGTGCGTTGCGTGAACAAACGCGCGCATCATACTTACACGTAGGGGAGAATATTGTTTTTCGTTTAACGATCTGTAAGGCAGTCGTGTCCGATTATAAGCATCGCTACACATGTTAAGTAAATAAAGCACGTGTGCATATCTGTGTATGAGGGGAAAAGAGAATATGCGTGTAAGTGTGTGAATCTGTCAAACAGTGTAATATATTAACTTGGAAACAAGATATACGAATAAACGAATGAGCGTTCTGTCTGTTTTGAAAAAAATGGCTTTTATTTTGATGAGATTTCCTATTCCCTAATTGTATAAGGTAAGTGTATAAGGTGAGTTGTCGTTCACTATCTGTATGCCAGTATACGTAATGATATCAACGATAAAGGTTATGAAAACTTACTTTGAGCGTATAATTATACGTCGAATGATAACGCTCGCGTCGATGCAAGAAGTAAACTAAGCGTGTAAAATCGAACATATACAAAATTAATAACACCCGACCAAGAAACTCATATCATCACAGTGTCAGCGGCATTTATATTTCAACATTCTATATGCACACTCGAAAGATCATTACTCTTTCAATTTATTTTTATCGTGCAATCGCGTTTTGTTTTTTCTCTATCTTTAATTTCGAAATCGGCGAGAGGAAGCTCGCCCGAGTCAGCGCTAATCAGCGCACACCTCAGCTAACCGGCTCTGCGAGAGAGAGAGAGAGAGAGAGAGAGAGAGAGAGAGAGAGAGAAGCAGCCGAAAGAAACATCAGTGTGGCCTGGCGGAATTTAGGCGCTACGTGATTCGAATAACTAAGGCACGCGAGAGGGCAGCATCGATTCTCTTTTTACCACCCTTCTATAGTCCAACGATTTCTATTTCCCGGTACTCGGCCGACTTCTGTTTTTCTCTTTCTCTCTCTTTCTATCTCTCTTGTCGCGCGCGTTACGCAGTCACGAGGGGTAGGTCAACTATATCTACGATCGAACGCCGTAATGACAGTTAGCCACGCTTGCGGCTGAATGCCTCTCCCCCGCATGCTAATTGCTTTCTCTGCATTATTAATTGACAGTTTCATTAGCCTTGGATTAGTGTGGAAATGAGGATGGATCGAGCTAATAGTTCTCGATGATTAATGGCCATTTTATGACGTGCGATTATTGCAAGGCGATGTAACAATGAGTCAACAAGAACGTAGAATTCGTTGAAAGTATAAAAATGTAAATGTTTCGGGCGGGCAATCATTGAATTTCGCTGTCAAGTGATGCGAGTCAACGTGCAATCAAACATACATTTATTCATTAAATTTCAAGCGGGTCGGCAAAAGGGTCGAGAGAGAGTGTAAGAGCCGAGGCGACGTTGAAAATTCATGAAACGAAAAGCGTCTGCTAATCTACTAAGTAGCAACGATCTCGCGTGCACGACAGCCAAATCCATCTCCCAGTCTCTCTCTCTCTCTCTCTCTCTCTCTCTCTCTCTCTCTCTCTCTCTCTCTCTCTCTCTCTACCCGCGGAATGGCAGCGAAAACGTGCGAAGCGAGAGATGAGGTGGATGTAGTAGCTGGGTTAGATCTAACAGCCCCGCGCTATTGCAATGCCGCGCGCCAGTAGCAAACTCTCGGGGACGCGAACGCTGCTCTAACCTCGCGCTAATTCGAGTATTTTCCTTGAATTTCGCCAAGCAGCATTACACTGTTTGCGCACGAACCCTTGCTCGACGCTGGGCCCCTGAGCCACCGCTGCCACGACCCTCATTATTCCGTGGGAGGGAGAGACATAGAGAGAGAGCTTGTGTCTCCAGGGTTGTTAAGGCAATCCACCGACGTCAATTTCCCTTGCAATTACGATTGAATATACATATATCACCGCGTTGTAATTATGTATTTCGACACGACAGATCTATCCGTGAAAATCCTTGATTGCCAAGTGCTCAATTTCCGTTCTGAATTCTATCCAATTTTTTTTTCTTCTCCAATACACCGAGCGAGAGAAAAATTGCAGCGAATGGTAATCGGAGGTTGCGCCAATTCTTTGGGAACTCGTTACGAGTGTACTTCATGCAAGTTTCATCGGTGACGAGGGCCTTGAACGTGTTTCGAAAAAAAGATGAAGTGACTTTTCTGACTCGTCGATTGTGTCAGCTGCTGCTGCTGCTGCTGCTGCTGCTGTTCGTTAGTGACAGAAGTGGGTTCTACACTGGAAACATTTCCTTTTTTCTCTCTATACGCAATTCAAGCTTGAGATTATCGTTGGATTCTCTTTTTCCTTGTAAATTGTTGATGTGATTTTATTGGCTGGTAGAGTTTTTGAATAATAATATCATTCAATTAGTGATTTACTGGAATCGTCATGAATGATTATTCAGTGAGTTGATAATTCAATCGTAACTTAATTCATTTATTAACCACGCTGAAATAAATTCAATCTGTTGAATATTTAAATGCAATGAGAGAAAGGACTAAATAATTTCTTTACAAATTAAATGACATTCACTATGTGCAGATTATATATTGTATCAAGCAGAAGTAAATTCAATCTGCTGATTATTTGAATGCTATATCTGAGAATGAACGGATTATGATAATTTCATTAAAAATCAACTGACAACGAATTATAGATTGCAACCGCAGAAACTAGAATTTTAATTTCAACCGTTGTTATACATTCTCTTTCGTCGTTTGAGCATTTTTATGGCATGCAATGCATTGGGCAAGTAAAATATGACCCGGAAAAATTAATCAAATAAAATGTGCAACTAATTAAACACTAAAATACACGAAGTACATACTAATATTCAGTCTTCGGAGGCATTTGCTCGAGTACGCGCGATCAGGTAAAAGTCCGAGAGGAAAAGTAAGAATCTTGGCTAGTCGTGCGCGAGGCGTAATGCGCGAAATCCCCCGGTGGCTTTGGCACACGACATCTCGCGTATACGCGCGAGGAAAAGTTCAGGATTAAAGTTTCGAGCTGCAGAAGTTAAGCGGCGTCACTCGAGAAAGAGAAGAGAGAGAGAGAGGCAGAAAAAGAGAGAAAAGAACGGCATACAGTTTCATACGAAACTCGAGATCTAAAGTGGTGATTCTGTCAAACTCCGTATGCGACGACGAGTCCGTTTTCAAGCGCTGACGATTCATTATGAAGTTTTCCTAGCCCCGTCCGCGAAGTAATAAAACTGATTTGGAAAATCGCTCGCCAAGTTTTCTGTTTTCCCTTATTTTTTTACTTTGTCGGGCACGTATGTATCCTGCAAAGTTTCTTGAAGTTTCGTCAAGTTGTCATTTTCTGAAATGGATTTTTTCAATTTTCGCGCGCGTACAAAAAAAAACTTAGTCGCTGAGGAAACAAAGGTTAAGGTCACACTTTCCATTCTACTTGCCAAGCGTACAATCAGTCATTAAACTTTCAACAAAGTCCAAGCTTACACAAAAGAAAGAAGAAATAATCAAGCAATTAACATTCATCCAATTCCACGATCAGAAGGTTCTCTCTCTCTCCCACTTAATTTATATCGTGCACGCTTCATGAAAAACAAATTTGTTCGCGTGTAGCGCTCGCAGCAGCAGCAGCAGTAGCAGCTAGAAAAAAAAAAGCACTGAAAGCAGCACTTTAATCAATCTGCGGCGAAAATGTGTGGCACGCGTTGCATATTTATACGCAACGCTTCGCCCCCATTCGAATGCGATTTTTAATGCGTATTTTTTCGCGTGCGAGCTACTATAACGTCTATTCTTACACGTAAAGATATCGACGGCTCTTAAAAGGTGAAACGAGTGTCTTTTAGTTGCGAGACAAATGCGACACGACGGTAGCAGCAGCAGCGGCGTGCCGGCTGCTAGTAAATAGCATTAGCAAGTCAACTAACGCCTCGACTCTCTCTCTCTCTCTCTCTCTCTCTCTCGCTCTCTCGCTCTCCCTTTGGGTACTTACTTCTTGAGATTCGAGTTAATTTATACAAGTGGTGCCGTCGTAATGCAGTTATGCAGTTACGGCGTTACGGTTAGTTTTAGCTTCGGCTGGCGGCGCCACGCCAGCGCGAACTCGCGCGACAATTCTCTTTGTCTTTTCGCGACTAAGTGAGGCACCAGCTGCCGGAATGGGATTGATAAGGTGAAGCAAATCCTATACTAGCGACATTACGTTGAGAGTCTGATTCTAACTGTATTGCTGCTTCTCGCAATCCTTGAGAGTAATATTGCTGAGTACAGAGGAGGAGAGAGTAGATTGCTATGTAATTTGCAATTTCATTAGTGTTTACAATGTTAACAGTATTTGTAATTTAAGATTGCTAGTTTTCTTAGAAGCTTCTATGGATATCCTGTAGTTACGAGGGTCGCTTGCAAGTAAGAACAAAAAAATGCAGCTAATTGAAAAAAACAAAGCTAAATGTTTTCGTAGAGTGCTTACTAGAAAGGCTTTTGTAGACTAGTAGATATTTTTTGGTTTTAATATATTATCGATTTTCCAGTCATTTATGAGCAAAACTGAATCGGTTTTAGAATGAAAATTATTATGGGTTGCTTATTATACAAAGTTAGTTTAGTCAGCGTTTGCATTAATTAACTGACTGTCAAAATTAAATGTCGCCTGGCTTACATTAGATTGTAATAAGAGAATTCCTACCAAATTATTACGGTACGTAATATTTTAACATTGATTACTATAACTGAAATCCAATTTATTCTTATCTAGTATGTTCTAATAATAATAATTGTATCATATTAATAAAAAAAATACTGCTCAACTGCAAAAGAATATTTAGTTAAAGCAGTATTGAAGCCTATGGAAAAATAGTTAAACATTTATATTCCACTTTTTGGGGGGCTAAAATAACGAAAATATCAGTTATCTGAATTAATGAAAAATTTTGTTAAATTTGTGATATTTATTGTTCGAATTGAGATTTAAACCAGATGTCACTTAGCCAGATAAAACAGAGATCCGTGTCTGCGACGCTACGCGCGCGCGACGTTTTCCCGGTGCTTTTCTTTTAGCACACTTTTTGCGTCGCTCGTTGTTTATTTGCATTTACGAGTGGGCGAGACTCGCGACCCTATTCCAGCCTCTCCGTCGAAAGAGAAAGAGAGAGAGAGAGAGAGAGAGAGAGAGAGAAAGAGAGAGAAAGAGAGAAAGCTCGAGTCCTTGCTCATTTCAACGACTGCGAAATGAAGGGAGTACTACTATGCTGCCTGAGAGAAGAGAGACAGAGAGAGAGAGAGAGAGAGAGAGAGAGAGGAAAAAAGAAAAATAGCTAAAGAGGCCCTGAGTCTTTAATTGCGGGTTCTTTCACGGCTTATGCATGAAAAAAAAGTAAATTGGTTAACACTCGGTCGAATCCAGCAGTACATTATTTTATACAAATTCCTTCCTCATCAATCGAGATGAATTAAAATCTTTAATCGGAGCAGCTAACGATAGCGAGCAAGAGAGAGAGACTGGCTAAATTAGGCTACGGTAAATAGTGCAGTAAAATGTAAATGCCAAGGGATTAATGCAAGTTCGAAGTGGGGCCCCCGCGCGAGGTGCGCTGTCTTTTCGCGCATACAATTATGCAAATTTAATGGGGAATCAGTAATTTCAAAGTTCTATCCTATATACCCTGTCGTTGCGCTCTAAACAACGTAATACGCCAGCACCAAAGCTGTAAGTTACTTATCGGCTTTGCCATGCGTTTACGCTCGCTCGTAATTATTAGTTGTTAATTTACCGTGAATTATCAAACACTATGATCCACCTCTAATTTAGACAAGATTTACATATGGCAACTAGTAAATAGGTATATAGCCTTGTTTTATTACTATGCTGCCTGGACATTCATTACATAAAATCAGAAAGAAAACGTCGTTATCGGATGATAGTTGGCGCAATATTACGAAAATGTAATTCCAAGTACAGTTGCGGATCAATACGGTAAACTTGTAAGCGAAATACACGACTACTGTTTATTTTAATAAAGTCGTTTATGAATATGATTCAGTTGTTAGCCAGTTTTTTTTAACGTTTAATTTACAGAATAAAGCCACTTCCTACAAGAATAATTAAAAGTTGGTCAAAGCGCACGCGTACATCTCATTTTACGACATTCCGTGAATCTCGCGAGCGATCAAAGTGACAGTAAATTTGGCGCTAAACATAAAACCTGATATTTTTCATGTAGATTTACATTAGCCAGTTCCTTAATTAAGATTCAACACGAGAAACCGACGTTTACGACTACATTTAACAGAAATGAAAAGCACATACATCATATATACATTCGTAAGCTACGTTTTTTTCCCTTCTTTCTTTTGGAATCTTGCCATCAAAATCTCGAGAGCCAAAAGTAAAGAATAATATGAAGAAACGCGTTGCGCGCGGCTTAAACGTCACTAATGAATTTTAATCTTAATTTCAATCGTGAGCTGAAACATTATCGTAAAAAAGCATCGCAGAAAGTCGCATGCACGCGATATCCCCCCCCCCCCCCCTCTTTTTTTCCTTTGGTGCGCGTCGCACGTATCACGATCGTAAATTCATCCACGTAACTGGCAGAAATCAGAGAGAGAGAGAGAGAGAGAGAGAGAGAGCGAGAGAGAGAGAGAGAGAAGAGAGAGAGCAGAAGTGAAGGGGTGGGGGAGACGATCGTTAATTACGCCGCGACATGTACTACATGGCCAATAAACCGAGAGGGAGTGAGAGCGAAGGGTGGAGAGTGGCAGGTATAGGCTCTCTCTCTCTCCCACAGTCAGACACCCGCCAATTCCCAAGCTATCGCTTGGATTTTCGCTCTTATCAACGTGCGCTTCCAAGCTTCGAGGACTACTGCTGCTGCTACTGCTGTCGAGCTACACCACCACACCGTCGCCACGATCAGAACGAGAGAGTACGCTATGCCTTTTTTTTCTATTTTTAACCGTGGAAATGAGGCAATCAGGAAATTGAGGTTACATGCCGATTGGTTTCTGACGTTTTTTTTTTCTTTTTCGTTTAATGAATTTTTAAACTTTTTAAATTGTACATTTTACCGCATTCTACGATATTGACAATTATTTCTATAATACTACTATGCGTGGTGGACAACTCCGGAGTTACGTTACAGTTACTTTATTTCCTTACAAATAACGACGTTACAGACGCTACTAGTAACCGCGTTACTTTTTAAAGAAATTGTATATGTAACGCCGTTACTTAAAAAAAATTGTAATGACGTTACTTTCCACCACTGCTACTATGTATTTACCTTCCAATATGGATCCAATTTGAATGCAAAACAACTTACAAAAATTAAACAAAATAATGAAAGTGCTTGTCTGTTTAAAGATTTTAGGTACTTTTTCGATGCCGTGACATCACGAAATTTGATTTTCTATTTCACTTATTGTTAGCTTCAAAGAACTCTGCTCATTTCAAACTTGAAAAATAATACAAGAATGCGATCTCAGTCTAGGGCAGACCAAAAAAAAGAGAACGAGACTGCATTGTTTTCCACCTCCTATTGTATACGTCTGCATGGCTTGGACATTATCAAGACACCCCAGCAAAAGCTCCTACGTACGACGCACTTAAATTAGCCATTGTCTCGCGCGCCTTTACGACAATGACCAATCGAATATTAATTATTCGACCATCAGTAGCAGCCGTAGCTTAATGCGAATATTAAAATGGCGATAATCTCGTATTTGAGTTCAATTAACGCCGACAAAAGAGTAGAGACCTCGTCAAGAGTACAGACCCAATCTCTCGGTCTCTCTCTCTCTCTCTCTCTCTCTCTCTCTCTCTCTCTCTCTCTCTCGTTGGATTTTAAAACGCTTGATGGCAAATTTTTCAGCAACGATTCCCGATATAGTAGCCTCGAGCGTTTTCTCTCTCTCTCTCTCTCTCTTTCGCTCGCGCCGCCTTTTATTTCGTAATGTTCGATAGTCGGCCATTAAAAAAGTTGGCCCGCGCGCCGAACTTCGATTTTCTCCCCCACCTCCTCCTCCTCCTCCGGTACTAACTAATTGATAGTGCGCGCAGACTTTTTTAACGATCCCTTCAAATTCAATGCTCACTCGTACCGAAAATTACCGAGCGCGCAATTATTCGTCACCTGGCGATAATAATCCGCGCAGCGTCTTAAGCGAGAGAGAGAGAGAGAGAGAGAGAGAGAGAGAGAGAGTACGTTTTTATCGCGCACCCATCGTAGCATTAATGGCGTCTTGCTATTAAATCACAGCATTAAAGCTGCGGGGTTATAGTTCTACACGTATATATACTTTCACACACACACACACACACACACACACACACACACACACACACACACACAACGGCAAGCGCGGTAAATACCGATTCGTCGATTTATGCGCGTCCGATGCAGTACTCGACCGCGCGGTAGTGGCAGCAGCACTCTCTTTTTCCCCGAGGCAACAAAAAAAAAGAATGAATGAGTCGGGGCAAACAAGGGAACGCAATTTTTTGCGCTTGCGAGTGAGAGAGAAAAAGCTCTAATGGTCGAGCGTGATTGCGTAGTCGTGGCGGGGTGTGTTCCATTCGTTATTTCGCACTCTCGCAAGGGTTCGCTCAGGTGGCCAATGGTTTGCTGAATTAGGTAAAACGAGCGAGCTGCTCTCCAATTTCCTCTTGTCTTCCGGATGCGAGGGAGCCAAGTGTGTTACAACGCTGCACGTATACGAGAATTTGTGAGCGCGCGAATCTCCACGTATAAATCGCTTATTTAGAAAAGCGATGTATGTGTGTGGGTGTCCGCAGCGCGAGAAATGGGAAAGGGAAATTCAATTTCGGCTTAATTAAGCTGTAATTGTTCGTTAGACCATTCTAGAGGGACGCCGATACTGCTGCTGCTGCTGCCGCCGCTGCTGACCTACTTTGCTTTCTCTGCGCGCCGCAGATGTCTCCATCGTAGATGATACCCATGCTCGAACGAAAGCTTTTTTTTTGTCTCCTTTGACCAGTGAATTTCAAACGAATCGATTCGAGTGAAGCTTAACTAGTGAGCTTCTAAAAAGATTCGGACAGGTCGCATTAAAAGTGCGCACTTTTCTGTCCTTTTTTAAGCCAGTTTAAATACTCCTCGAGTCCAATGAAACTTCAAGCTCGAGGGATTACTTTTCTCCCACTCGGGCTGAAAGAACTTATAGCAGTACTTATAGCGGTACAGGAAAAAGTATAATTCTCGATGAAAATTACAAAGCTGAAATATATATACATATATATCAAGCTCGAAATTGAGCTGGTCGTCGACAGTTAAGGCTTGATTAGATTTTCCTCGTCTGGCAAACGAAATACGTTATTTACGACGGCAAACAAAGTATCGACGGGGGTGTTAGTCGTGGAAAGTCACAAAGGGTTTCAGGTGAATAGCCACAGCATCGGGGACTCTATTAGAAAGCCACACAATAAAGGCTCACGTATATATCGACAATCCTCCCCCTCTCTCCGCTTCTCTATCCCAGTAATTGGAAGCTTAGTGTGTGCGAACTCCCCCCTCCCCCCCTCTCTCTCTCTCTTTCGGACGCGTAATAATTCTCGAGGACGGATAAATGCACGGAGAGGACCGTCCGAAAGCTCTGACCGCAAGCTCAAGCACAAAGAGGAAAGGAATTGCTTTGCTTGTGCTCTCTCTCTCTCTCTCTCTCTCTTTCTCTCCGGCAACGTCGACTGACCCTGTCGATTTCCTATTTTCATCGATTATCTTTTATACTGGTCATAAGTTGCTTGAGATACGATGTTAGCTTGCGACCACCGAGACGTTAGATTAGAAACGAAATTGTTTTTGGTTTTTCCCTAATCGTGCCCTGCTACGTTTGGGGCTACACGATATTGATTCGCTTTGGAATGCTTCTCTAGCGGAGCAGTTTCTATTTTTAAAGCGAATTGTTCTCGTTACTTATTTACACTAAGCGCAAGAAAATCTATTATGTTTCCCAAAGCAGTGAGTACAGAGAACGTATAAAGTGGGTATGTAAATGCTCGATATTGAATTATTTATCCGAGCTTACAATATCTTTTTAAACAGGTAGAAGAAACAACAACTGAAATTTTTAGTAACCAAGTTGATAAGTATTATTATTCATTGCATATTTTATAGTTTTAATAATTCATTTATTAATATTGCAGGTCCCTTATACTAACTGTTGACGTGAAAAAGGTCGAGTTAGAGCTTGTCAAAGTTAAGCTCAAGACCAAACCTAACGAGTTTTTGTTGGAAAAATAAAATTTTTGTATGATAAAATTAGTCAGCACGTGCGCATTTTGAGGTTGAAAAAATGATTTTTACTCTGAAATATTAATTCTCGTTCTCTTCCTTTCAAAATTAAGAACAAATATGCTTGATTTTTATTTTGAAATTTTAGTTTTGGTCCGTGGCATTAGGAATTTAAAAATAGTCTTCTAAACTGCTTATTTATAGTTTGTGTAGAGCTTGAGTAAATTCAAAAGGTCAATTTAGATACTGTTTGTAAGCTTGTATTTTATTAAATAGCTCAAAAGCTTCACGAGTGACGCGAAAGCTCATAAAGCTCGGGTAAAATCAAAGTTTCAAGTTAAGCCGCAGTCGAGCTTCTGCAGTGGCTTATTGAAATGAATGGATTGAATTCTATACTTCACTAATCTCTCTTTCAAATCTATCATTCATAACTGCCAATGGAAGTAGAAGATGAGGTTAAAAACGTTGTTTACAAACATTTAGTAAATCATTATGAAAGACCAATTTATGTCCTCAAAAGACATCTTTATTAGCTATGAGATTGGCTTACTACTCGTGAAAAGACGACGCAGACAGCAAAACACGTAAAACGAGAGCGCACTCCGGGTTAAGAGGATTAAAAGTGTTGAAGGTTTGTGGATACCAGCAGCAAAAGCGAGAGTGGCAGAGAGTCAACTGTCCGAGACGTGTAAGCGATACGTAGCGCGTTCCCGAGGCAATGGGACTTGGATGGCGAAAGAGAGTGAAAGAGAGAAAAAGGGAGTAACATCTTCCGCGAAACAAGATTACTAACCCTCTCCCTCTCTCTTTCTCTCTTTTCGCTCGAGAGACACGGATAGTCACGGCTAAGTAGCCGCCATCGTCGACGACGCCGACACGCGAGAAGGACAAAGTGGCCAACAGTGAGTAATGCCTGCTTGTGAAGAGGAAGAGTCGCGTCACTGTGTATTTCGAGGTAGGAGATAAATCTTTTTTTTTAATTGGGGTACTTTTTCAGAAGAAATTTTAAAAAATAATTTTAGTTTTACTATTTGATTATTGATAAAAAATCGCATTATAAAAAATGAGCTTGTTGAGAATTTTATCAACATTTAGTTACACCGTAAGTTACAAATAAGGTAAATTGGAAAAAAAAGCAATTCGAGATAATTAATCTTGGAGATGGGGTACTTAAAGATCCATTTTTATGAAAAGAAAGCGGAACAAAACAGCGCACAAATCCGCTATTTACGTTGCGAAGCAGCAACAAATGGACGGCGTTCTCAGAAAGATTTATCAAATGCTATTACGAAATTCGCTTGCTGCAACTTGCGAGGCGCCGCCGTCGAGTCATCCCCCCTCGGGCGACGAACAGAAGTGCATATGATATCCTTTACGACTGCGCGAGCATATTTTTACGAGTTCTCATAAATCAGCGGCTCTTTGCCTTGCAGTTGAATTACGAACGCTCGTAACGACGCGAAATGAATTTTTTTTCCATTCCTATTCACTCTCTGTCTCGTAGTAGTCGTCTTCGTCGCGTATTCCTCGTAAACGAGAAAATGTCAGTGTGCTTTCTCTCTTGCTTCAGATGTAATTACGAAGTCAAAGAAAACTTGAAGAGCTGAGATAAAAGTAAATTTTCATTCAACGTTAGTTCGCGTGGATAAGCTTGCGAAGGTGAAAAAAACATTGGTACCGAGGATTCAGTTTTAGACCAATTTCACGGAAACTCACCTACACGACCTGGATTATTAATCCGACGTGTATCTCGAATGCTTTATTCAAGGAAGGGGCAAGGAAAAGTAGGTCGGACACGCGACGCAAGTAGCCTTCTCCAGTGTTGTATTTGCCCTCTAAGTCGCTGTGTTGTTGTGTTACTGCTGACGTGATTAAGAAATGTAGCGATCACGCGATAGAGACGAGGATCCGGATAATGGATAGATCAGCGAGAGCGAAGAAAAAGAAGTAGAGGAAGAAGTCGAGGATAGAAGTAAGGCGAGACACTTGCTGTTCTTTGTATTTTTATCTTTTTTTTTTCGAGTCAATTGAACGAGTAGAGAATTAACAAGCCAGCTCTCGTGCTGCTTGCTGGAAATAAATTATTCGAGAGCTCCTTTCGATTCAATCGACTAGGCTAATTTGCTTTTTTACGGCTTGTTAGAGATTGAACGACTAGCTGATTGATTTCGGGTACTGATTGACGTTCGCTTCAATAATATTTGCAGGAAGGGTAAATAATTTTTTTTAATTACGTCAATGAAAAAAAAAAATTCGAGTTAAAAGAAGTTAGAAATCACGATTTTTATTTGATTAATATTCGTTCGATCCGATCGCATTCGCAACCGCGTGAAAGTACTAATTCATTATCCTTCAAATCGAGTATAGAGCACGCGACAAATGAGCTCGAGGCAGCGACAGGAATTAAGCTTGCCTGCCTTTACGCGTGTCAATCTCATTTAGAGACGCGTGCTCTCTACTCGCCCGGAGTGCATTAGCTGCTGGTACGCGCGAGCACAAGTGGACGACTATCTCGATCTCTGCAATTCGCACCAACATTCGATACGATTTCCGCTTTACGCGCCCTGTGTATGACTGACAATCATTGGTGTAAAATTCGCTCTCGCAGGCAATTTAGATTATGCAAATGTTCCAATTCATTTTCATTGTGTGAACTCAACTTCGCGAGCTCATCAGGATGTATGTCTGACCTGTTTCGATTTGTTCTACTTGAAACTTTCATATAATGTTTTTATCAAAGTTTTTGCAATTGCTATCCCATAATGGATATAAAAAAAATAATAATAAAGTTGAATTCATAACAAGGGAATATACTTGAAAGCAAAAGCGAAGAAAAGAAAATTGCCTAGTCGGCAAAAATGCATCGATAAGAATCGACAGGCACACACCGCGGAAAATGTAACAACTTCCCTTGATAATAATTAACTGTGACAAGCTTCAGGTTAAATCCGAACACAGCACAACGCCTCGCATCATTTGCATATCAGCATCTTCCTGGCAAAATGAATTAATTATCGCGCTCGCTCTCGCAGCCAGGCCGCACGCATACACACACATACATACATACATACACGAGCCTGCGCGCAATTTGTATGAGGTCGCGGTTGCGCGCAAAGAAAGTATATATAACGTACGTGTGCGTCGGCTTTGTCAACAGGCTGCCACTGACATGAATTAATTGCACCTGGACGACGATGAGGAGAGGACGATAACGAATAACGTGTAAAATTTCGCGACGAGCTAAGGAGCCGCCGCCGCCACCGCCGCCGTGCCACGATAAATTACCCTCCTTTTCTTGCGCACTCTTTTTTTTTACTTTCTCTTGCTTGATGAGCCCTAATATTTATCAACTTTAAACGCGCAAAGTTTTCAAAACTGCGCTCGTGCAAGCTTGCGTTTATAAAACATTTTCCACGATAATCTCGACGTTGCTGCTGCTTTTCTTTCCTCCCTTTTCTCTTCTCTCGGTAGAGGCATACGTACGCCGCGCCGCGCGCTAGTCACTCATTAACGCTCCGCTAATTCGTTTTTAGAAAATGCGCGCTGGTTGTTACGTGAAAATCGCTGCTTGCAACCCTTTTTGCGCGATCTCTTTCTCTCTCTCTCGTCAAGTTGCATATGTACCATACGATGTTTATGAATAATTCATTCTAGTATAGCGTCGAACAAAAGAGAGGCGGTATAACGTTTCTCTTCCACGATGCGTTACTCTATAATGTACACTCGGCCTCGTTTTTTTTTCCTTTTTCACTCGTTAAATTAATTATTTCGAGCAGAGCGAGAGATTTTTTTTCTCCTCTCTCTCTCGCGGGCACTTGGCATGTATCTTTTTTTTATCTTCTTTTCTCGCTACTACTCGCGTTGGATCATGGCGCAAAATGAATATACTTATGTTTACGCGTGCGTCGACTCTCTTCAAAGAGCATACGATGAATGACACACGACGATATACGCGAGTGCACATTCTAGTAGCTAATTCACAATTAAAAATTCATGCATGGTCATTTCGTTGCAATTACAAAGAGAGAGAGAGAGAGAGAGAGAGAGAGAGAGAGAGAGAGAGAGAGAAAGAGCAAACTCGCTCGGAAAAGAAAAAAAAGTTAAAAAGTTCGCTTGAATGCGCAACGATGTCGAGCGTGCGACATTTGCAGGACATATTTATTTCCGTAACATTGACTCGATTGCACTACTGTGCATCTGGCTCGAATGCTCTGCTACTGCACGTTGCTGCTCATTTGCTTAATGACGTTTTAATGCGCGCGCGACACGCATTAAAAGAAAAAAAACTCGAGAATGCAAGGCAGTGGACTTTTGAAAAAAAAAAGCCCAGAACGTACACGTATATACGTATACTCGGTAATCTCGGTGAAGATCCATTAGCTTAATTAGTTTGCAGCTGCTCGCGCAGCAGCTTCTACATGAATGACGCAGAGCTGATTACCTTTTGTCTCGCAGGATGTACAGAAAAAAAAAGAAAGAGAGTATCCGTATGTATTAAAAAACAGAAAAGTAAATGTATGCGACTAGTCGCGACAGGGTGTGTATATATGTAGCAGTCGGGACGAAGCATTTGCATTCAAGAGCTTCATGAATCATCTCTGGACCAACGCGACGTTCGAGTTATTACGTCTCGCTTTGCTTGATGGCTGATGATCGCTCGATGAGCTGCGTTTGACCTGCGACTCTGTTAATTATTCATACTACCGAGTTTCCTCTGCTATGCAATATCGCGTATGGTCAAGCTAGCATTCTCTCTTTTCGATAGGCTGTGTAGAATGTTTCCAATTAATCAAAGCTATTTGGTACTGTTCAAAAATTTCAGTATCAATAGATATGTCATTTAATTAATATTTGAATTACTCGAGGATTTTTCAAATAAAAATGTATTGTGGCAACGCTGCAATATCGTGGACCGCATATACCTATATCATATTATTCTGCGAATATTCCCGCTAGTCTATGATGTGGTTTTCCGACTAATTATGCGTAGCTTGATCTCTCGCGAGATTCTCTGGAGCATAATATTTTCATTGTTTGCTGCTACTAATTTAGTAACGGGTTAGGAAAAAATAAAGTCAGCTTCAGAAAAAAATATATACCAAATTTTTTTTCTAAAACCAATTCCGAAATTCTCATCACGCAGACACACAAACACATGCACACAAATAAACGAGCGGTAAATTGCAATTACCGGTTCATCAATCACCAAGTGTAAAATTACGGGGCATAATGTCTCGCGCTCGAGTTTGAACGCCATTAAATTAGCGCTGTGTGATAGAGGACCGGTCGAGCATGTGATTCGCGCGATAAACGCCGACTGACTCTGTGGCATCCGTCTCGCGCGCGCGCACGCAGCCCATTCTCTAGACTATGGGACGGGGAACGTAAAGGGTATTGTTGTATGCTTTATGTACCTATAAGTCATTCAAAATTCTCGCTTGAAAGCCAATAATTCTTAACCACGCCGACGAGCTTGCAAATATTTCTCCGCTCGATATCCAGTTTAATGACTCGCCCAACTGGAAAATACGTCCTTTCTACGATATACATACCAGATTTCGGACACGTTCGAAATTCCACATTCATACTCGTTCCACATGTCCAGACAATAATAATTTCACCTCTTATTTTTTTAAATCTTTTGCCGAATTCAAGAGTAAAAGACAATTATGTGGTACTTTTAATACGAATAACAAGATTTTCTATTGACGGTTAAATTACAATTATGAAATTAAAAAATGATCTGCAAGAGATAACGAAAGACCACGAAGAGAAAATCCGTGATATATAGGAGATAAGAGTCGCGCGTCAGTGAAACAGCTTTCCAAGTAGTATGAACTGGTGAAGGCCTATTGCAGATGCGCTTGATGAATTAATCGCAAGCAAATATATACGCAGCACTCGGCAGCAAGCGTATACGTGGCTCGGCTCTTTCGCTCCTGAGCTTTCACGTTTCAACTAAAATCCTCTGAAATTGCATCTTCTCATAGGCGAAGACGTGAGTTCGCTTCTGTCTTTATTACCGCTATAACTAACCGTAATTTGACGAGGTGAGATGGTATATTGGACATGCGCTACGAGATCACACTATAACTTTGATTTTGACGTCAGGTGTGTTATGAATAGTTTGATGCTTTTGAGAATAATGGCGTTACTGTGGAAAAATTCTCTTCTAAGAAATATTCAAGTGATCAATTAGCAAATTAGTAAATTTTCATGTGAATTATCCGTTATCAAAAAAACGTGCTCTTAATGTGTCAAGTAAATCAGTTTTGAAATTTCATTTAAAAAAATTGTTCAACAACAAATGCGGTTGTTATCTCGACGTGTGATATGATGTTACAAAGGTCTATATTATATTTACAATGTACAATACGATAGATATCGAAAAACAATAAGTCAATCAAACCCTAATAAAAATTAAGTTGTCTTATACCAATACGAGAAATCATGAATAAAGAAAATCGTATTACGACTTGTCTTTCAGTCTGAGCTGAACGTACGATAGTGAAACTGACAAAATACTATTTAAAAAAATACAAATCTCATAACGTAGCGTACTCTGTTCTCACCAGCCGCGCGCAAAACCTCGTTCTATCGAATATTGAAAGTCTTCGGCTTCCATACATAATTATAATATACCGAGAAGCATAACAAAGTTTTCAGCGAGTTTAAAAGCCGCGAGGACGTAAATCAGGAAGGTGGTAAAGAAGAAAGCCCGAGTACTATATTCTCTCGTCGAGTGCACATAATATACACACATAGGAACAGCAGGAACGAAACAGAAGCGAACCACAAATGGCTCTGGTGGCTAGAAGGGCAAAAGAGTTCGGAGAGCTAGCGTATATAGTGAGCCGCAGAGATTGGACAATGCGCCGTAAACGGAATTCATTAAAACGCATATAAAATGAGAGCTGCGCGGCGCGGTCCCTTCTCCAAATTAAACCGAACTTATCCGGCTTTAGCGCTTTTGTATTATGTTTATTTGCCTTTACGCTTGCTGCTCTTTATAGTTGCGCATGCAAATATTTAATTAAATCTAGCTGCGCGCGTATAGTACAACACATATGCGCAGCAACGGAGCGAGCGAGTGAACGCGCGCTATGCAATTCGACTGTATAGACCGTACATACACATATACAGACACACGCACCCTGTAAATGTATGATTATGCATGAGCCCACACCAAGTGCACTTTCCCAGTTACGTCTTGCGCGTTTATACCGTGTTTCTATATACATGCGTGTCACGTATCAATGTCACATGCTTACTTCGTACTACGTTTACATCTCGATTGATTGTCATCGTCTAAGTAGACGCTGTAGCGCCTGTTGACACGTGTTTTTTTTCGATAAACCGTTTCAATTTTATCCTGTCCCTTCGTGTGACCGTGCGATGATATCTTGCCTCTGAAATATAGAACGTATTTCGTCGAAATATCTTGAGTGCCCAGGATGACTCGGGCAAAATTTTTATCGTCGAATTGTTTTTAGCTCGAAATAAATATAATAATATGGTGTTCTGACAAAGCTCGATTTCTGGAAATAATAATACATCTGTCACAATACACTTTAGATGAGAATCATAATCAGGATGAAGCGATATCGATTACAATACTGCCATGATAAACACATAAGACCACAAACAGGCTCCCAGATTGTATCGCGATATCTCGACAAGCAAACACGTGCACCAGCGCTGCTACAGGACCGATACAATGCCTATTGCAAATCCAATGTTCTCTGCTCTATGGATTAACTGAAAGCACATATAATCCGTTATTGATTACAAGGTTTTTTTTTGTTAGCAATAATGATATCGAGTTTATTGTGTAAAACATATCAAAGCTTTAACGTTAATTAAAGCTTAATTGCGTAATGCTAAACGAATGCAAAATCAGCTTTGAAATTAGCGATGTGGAATACTAATTTGTGGAAATGAAAACTGATATATTAAAATTATCCATTTTCAGAGCATAACTGCAATAACAAAATTTCTACAGTTATGGTATTTGCAATTGGCGCTTCATTTTCATTATCTTTGTATAGAGACAGCACACACTGTACTCTCGGCTGTGCTAATACACAAAAATTTAATAAAGCTTAATTCATGAAAGGTACATATTAACTTCTGCGCTTTTTCTAATATGAAGCACATCCTACGTAATAAAGCTTATTTGAGTAGGAATTAATTAAGTAGTCAAAATACAATTTGCAGTACCCGAATAAAAATAAAATGGAGTGTTTACGATAGAGAAGGAGAGCATCCGCAACTTAACATATATACCTGATATATAGAGCAAGCGCAACCAAGCGGATCGGACTGATAAGGGCAAGCCAATTATTCTCGACGGATGTGCCATATATAGTGGGTGAAGGGGAGGAGGAAACTCCAGGAGCAGATATTACATAGATCGTCCGACCCCTGCGCGACTTATCGGCCAGGAAATTTGCCGAGTCTTGTTTTGAAAATTAGAGTAGCTGCGGGTTGAATGCGAAGATAACTGGACGATTAACTACGGCTGTTGCTCACTGAAATCGCTCGGTCGAGCATCTCTAAGTAATTCCTGTGCTTGCCTCGCTCTCCCTTTCTCTCTCTCTCTCTCTCTCTCTCTCTCTCTTTCTCTCTCTGTATGAGTAGCAACTGGAAAATGCGAAACAGATAATAGTTCAGCAATGCGATAAGGAAGGATTATACTTGTGTGACGTTATACTCTGTGCGCGCCCGCGTTGTTATTCTCGTTCATTATGCTTTTACGGTTGAGTGTTTTCGACAGCGATGAAAACATTATTATTGTTATTATCATATCCTGCTTATTTCGAGGCAAATAAATGATATTTTAATACGTCCTAGTAAACCAGCTTTATTCGTTTTGCTGTTTCGGTTGAAATTAAAATTACATTACGTTACTGTCAACCGTGCATAATATTGTTTTTGTAAATCCCGGAAAATAATTTTCCCATCAGTAACAAAGCAGAGTATTTTCATCTCATCCCACAGGATTTTAACGATTTGACAACGCTTGATAAATTTGCAAAGTACTTCGTTTTTCTCGGAAGATAAAAAATTCTAACGAGCAGCGAAGTCTTTTCAGACGAAATAAAAGCGCTTTACCAAGAATGCACACGATCGAGAAAAAGTATTCTCAGTATTTTTGATATGATTTTTCAGAGTGAAATAACGTTCGTAGAAACGTATATAACTGCATGATACGAAATATAGTGGTAGTATCGATTGCGCAAGCTTCGACGTTTGGTTCGCCGTTAGGAAGATTCAAAAACGAGAATTCGATGAGCCCCCTTTGTCCTTTGAATGCTCGGACAAAAGGAAGTTACTGGCGTGCCCAGTCGACGATGAAGATTCCATCTTGGTGTAACTCCCTTTGAATAGAGAGACGATCGAGCGAGAAATTCCCTCTACAAATGTCCGCTTTGAACCTTTTTTTTCTTCTACTTCTTAGCTGAAATAAGTATCTTGGCAGGTAAGGAAGATAATGAGAAGAAAGAAGATGTGCGGGTGCGCTACCCGTATGGTAATTTAACAAAAAGTTATATTGTCAATTGAATCCAGACGAAAAGCACTGTAATAGCTTTTTTCTCATATTTTTTTAATTTCATTTTTCCAGCATAGCATGTAGCGGTCAGAAAGCTATAAGATGAGATAATTAATAACATCTCAACGTGCAGCCTCTATTCATCTTCTTTTTCTTGAAATGACAGCTTGGAGGCTATGCTGGTTCGTTACTTTCTTTTTATTATTTTTTTTTCAGCCAACCGACATTTTTTATTTTCTTCGCTATCATCTTGAGCGTGCCGTTTATGAGATTTTATATAAATGTGGCTACGGTGCTTTTGACAGTAATCTACGGATTACAATGATTGGACTGAAGTTATCCCTTAATTTTTCTTCTCTACGGACTTTTAAAAACTTTATACTGTATATTGGAAAGGAAGTCGAGATTAAATATAATTTTTTCTCGTATTTCTCGTAGCCGTATGCACAATTGTATGGACAGAAAAAATATTGCAAGAGCTTGGCTATTAATTTAAAAGCCAGATGAGGCAGCATCGCAAGGGACAGAGACTGATGATGTGCGGATAAATAGATGCGCAGTAGATGGCCATCGCCCTTTAATCGTAGCGTCGATGTATATCGCATGTATGAAGAATTTTTTTTCCCGACGAATTCTATTATTAATGATCTAATGTAGATGTCATTTTAACTGCCACAACTAACACTAATATTGAATTTTTCCTCTATCAGTATATGTTTACATTTTAGAAACTATAGGCTTCCTTCGGCAAATTAACACCTACCAAGATGGTGTCTGCATCTATAATTAATTCACTTTTATTTATTCTTGTAATACCTATTAGTTTCACAATATATCAATAATACCAGCCTTTGTGTTCATTTGAATGGCAGCAGAAGGAGTATCCATCCAGCAGACGCTAGCATAGAAAATACAAAGGGACACCCGATAGGTATAGGCAATTGCTATCGGAGCCTCAGAAGCCAACAACAGCTGCGTTAACAACCATTCCGAATGACAGAGTCCCATTGTTATCTCGGGTTTCTCGCGCTGTTTCGGCTGCAAGCTTCAGATCCTGCTCCGACTGCATCGTAAGAAAGGCAATGATGTTACCTTTGAAAGTGGATCTAGATGCTGCGTTGGAGAACCCTTTAATGCGCTAGCGCTTCCTCCAAACAACGTACTGTAGCTGCCATCTGTCTGTCTCTCTCCTCTATTTTTCCGCTGGTAAAACTCCGCAGACAGACGTACTGCGAGCGTCGACGCTAATTAGAGGACGTATAGAAAGTTGACGAAGGATGCTTGTAATTTTCTTAATTGCCTTGAATAAAATTCCGTGTGCTCGTGTGCGTAAGTTTTCAATTTTCTTCTTTTTTTTTCTCGAACACTCTTTTGTTTCGCGCTGCTAGCTGCAATTTATTCTCTCGTAAGAACACCGCATTATTCCTCTATAAGAATATTCGAGGCGAAAAGAAGGCCAACAATGTCTGCATGGAAATGGCCATTCAAAATAGCCGTGAGTAGCTTTCGGAGAGATTGTTAAGCACGCAGTAGCATCGCGCGCGCGGTGCAAGTAATAGCGCGAGAACTGGAGCGCGCGAGAGAAAGAGGCTGAGGTAATTAAGACGTTTTCTGCAGAGGATTGCATGAGAGGTCTGTTGATTTACGAGTGAACAGTTCCATTGTTATATGCCTCGCCGGGAATGCACCAAAAATATATACGTACAACGTTGCGGCAAACGCGAGATTGTATCAACAAATAATAATTACGAAGATAACGGAAATTATTCAATTTCGAATATTTGCAATGATATTATCAACCTCATTCACAGTATTTTCGTTGCATAACCGACGAGATAAATATTTATGTTTACGTACGCGGCAAATGTTTCTCCGTAGTATTTTATAGAGCGAAGCTGAGATTGCGAGAAATAAGAAAAAGAATTGCTCGTAAAGAAAAAAAGAAGAAGAAAGAAGTTGACGATAAATCTGAGCTTATTATCCAAGTGCCTTGACGTATACGCAGCAGCGCTCCGTCGTCGAACAAAAATTTTATTCCCCCGGCGAATGCTGTAGTGCAGCAGACGTTGGAGATTTCACTCTTCGCGTCTACACTTCCGTGCTTGACGAAGGAAAAGCCTTCTGCATTTTTCTCTTGCGGATGGGTAAGTTCGTACGTCACAAACGAGAAACTTGCGTATTGCTCCTGGGGAACAACAAGAAGGAGTGATTGGTAATAACGCGGAAACGACGCTGATTCGAAATCGATATCGCGTCTATTCTTGATTTCTTGCTGCATCGGAATTTTTTCATACCTGCCTTCTGATTATGAATGTTGAGTTGTTATTAAAAAAAATGAAAAATAAAAATTTTGATTGATAAAAAAATACTTGGATGATCTTCTTACGTCTGTTTGAATTATCAGAAAATATAAAAAAGTAGAGGTACTATCAACTAAAGAAAACTTCTTTCCGCCTATCCCGCACTATGATAAAACAAATAAATTTCAATGAGCAAGCGGGAAATTGGTCCTGCTACAAACACAGCTCATATACTAGGATTATTTAAATTTCTCAAGGTAGTTGGTAAACGCACATACTTTTCGAATGATCGCGCTCGCTCGCGCTAGTGGACGCGTCGAGCTTTCGGAGTTTGCAATATAGGATAACGTTATTGGCAAATGGCTCGGCGTTTATGTATATGTATATAGGATAGCCTCGAGCGTACGCGAACGCGCGCGCCTCGTAAAGATCAGCGGCGTTCGCGGTTGCGCTTCAGATTATATGCACGACAAATATTTTTTCTGTATGACTTTGTGCCTGCGTTTATGTTTTTTTTGCGATAACTCAATCTTCAATCGGAATTTAAAACTTTATCTGTGTTTGTGTGAAAAAAAAAACTTTGTGTGGGTAGAGATAAAATTGCGAAAATTGATTGTGTCTATATACTTTTATCAAAATATATTCATAGACTTTTTCAAGGTAATTGCAACTTTGAAGATGTTTACTTGAACGTTGACTCGTACTACTTTGAGAACGAAAACCGGTTCATACACGACTCATGCCACATCCTTTTATAAATTTCATAAATCCAGCCCATTTTATTCGCTTGACATTCTAATCATTCTTAATTTCACACGCGAGTCACTATGGTTTTGCAAATACCAACGTCAAATCAGTTTCTCTGATAATTTTTTTTCACTCACATATCTTCCCTCGACAATTCACGTGTCAGCTTATCTTGCAGAATAATCATCGCCCACCTCGGGACTCCGATCTTTATATTCGTAGCTAAAGCTTTTGCTTAAACGGTAAAAAAAAAATCCGAGATTCCCGAGCTTTTTTCCTTGCCACCGTCGCATGGAAGAATAATCACGACACTGACTCGACGTTGATTAATGAGGACATGCCGACAAAAGTAGCAACATTAAACTTTTCTGCTTCATAGATTTTACACATTTATATAATGCAAGAAAAACCTTTATGTAATGTATATAAAACACCACCTTTACAAGGAACAGTAAGCTTTTCTGTGAAAAATTTTTCATTCAAGTTTTTCATCCAACTTTATGCTTTGCGAATTCGCCAACAAGTATAAAATAGATACCGCGAGTATATGAGAAAACCGTGTCTTGTTTTTTTTTCCAAGAATATTGCTGAATAAATTAATGTAAGAGCATAGTTCACTAAAAGTTATTTCAGGTCGAAATTTAGATATAAAAGTACCCCCCACAAAACTCGGAATTCCGTGCGGGCTTTAGGGGCAAGCCTAATTTATGGGCACTGGAGCATATTTTGCGTACGCTCGTAAACGAGGCGGTAGAACTGGGTCATTGTTCTCTCTCTCTCTCTCTCTCTCTCTCTCTCGCTCTGGCTTTCTGTGTGTATATATATATACGCCGAGCTCGGCCCTCTTGTTTATATCATTTGAAAGTCCTCGTGAAACGTATACATACAACGCATTTGGTTCGATGTTATACATCGACGTATGGAGATCTGCTTGTGGGCTTTATCGATGAAATTCAATCAGGTAAAAGCATCACAAGCTTTTATGTCGCATGCTTTTTTTTATCGCCCTCATCATTTCTTTTTTTTTTTGTTCTCACCCCGTAGAACACCTGTATGGATTGTAAACGTTATTTGTGTTTTTTTTTCTCCGGGCGGATATCAAACGAATTTAGCTGAAAGCTTCTTCCAACGCAGGTTTAATAGAAATTTATTGAGTTATTTCACTCTGTGATAAGTTAATGGAAAGTTTCTTTTTTATTACGAAATTGCGCTGTCGCGGGCCATTGCCTTACATTGCTAGTTAGGGAAGAATTCGCGTGAAGAATGTCATTGGAATTCCTAATAAAACTTGATGAAAGTAGCTAATATCGCGTAGAACGATGTGTTATGAAATTCTTTGCAGAAGTATGCTGGAGTTTTTCATCAAGAGGAAGCAGCTTTCAATATGTTTTCGTTCAACAATTTTGACAATGCAATTTCGAAAAAATATCAAATAACTCGACAATATCGTTTCCTTATACATTCAAAGTAGTAATTTAGTACTTGCACTTGTAGTGCAAGACGACAACTTCTTCGAAAAATAATTAAGAAAATCGAATGGAAAGGAGAATGCCGAGAGTATTCAATCAAATCGATAATCCATCAATTTCATTCAATTTTCATTCTCTTATCTCGCCCTCAATCCACTCAGCCGTTAACAATAGGCATCTCAATTTACGAGGGCGTAAGACTAGAAACATGCATTGTCACCTCTTCACTTGCGTAAGCTCTCTGCCCCCTTCCTTTTAGAAACTTTACCGGGTAAAGTTTTGCCGCTTTTCCAGGCCATCCTCGGCCTAAACGTCAAATGCGCGCATTATTCGCTTATCACCTTTTCATTCGGGGAGGATAGCAAGTGTCCGTTAAGAGGCTGTTGCGCTCCGCCGCCGCCGTCGTCGAGATTGCCTGCATTCCCCGCCTTCCTTCGCCGCTCTTACCAGACCAGCAAAGTTCGTAACGCGGCGCGACTTGACTTTTATGCGTCGCGTTAAAATCCTGGACTGGCACGCTTTTCTACCAAGCCGACAGTTGTTGTTGTTGTTGTTGTTGTTGTTGTTGTTGCTGTTGCTGTTGAGGACGTCGACGCGCGACTTGAAAAGGGTCGTGCTTTTAGTCGTGTCGGGTTGAAAGCGTGGGTTTATACTAATGCGGAACAGCGTATAAAAGGTCATAGCGTTGAGCGTGATTCTTTTTGCTTGACTTTATTACTGCGAAATCATAAAACACGTTTTCACACAACCCGCGTTATCTCGTTATTGAATCAATTTTTTTCTTCTTTTTTTTCGCACGCGTTTACTTTTATCAGTAGTACAGTCGCTGTATAGTCAGCCATCGTATTGAATTCATTCATGAATATATACAACGCAATAGTTATCTCTCGCTCTCGCGGCCCAATAAAGTTCTTTATGATTTCGAAATGCTGCCTCTGTTCGTTGTGAATTTTATCGAAGCGCACAACTGGACTAAATATTTTTTTAACATTAGCCAGATAACATGAATTATTCACTCGCATTCGATGCAGCTAAAAAATAAACATCACTTTATTCAATGGGCAAACATACTCGTGCCGCTCTGTTCCAAACATCATTTATTTGTAAAAATTGAACGCAACGAAACAAGCCATAAAAGTACGATGCATTATCCGTGCAACAGCAGTATAACCTTCGTCTAAAATAGAGAGAGAGAGAGAGAGAGAGAGAGAGAGAGATACAGTGGCAGCGTCGTGTTACGGAGAGCGCGACCGAAGGCGGAAAGTACCTCATCGGGTGGAATATGCCGCATGACGCGTCAAGCAGCAGCGGCAGCAGCCCGGAACTGGCAGTGCCTCGGTTGTTATTTACGAGCTTTACGCGTTGTGTGTGACTTCTGCTCCCCCCCCCCCTCCCGTCTCACCCCTTTCGACAAAGAAAAGTCTCCAGACAATGCCAAGCGCGCTTAGAATCTCTGAGTGACAAATTTTTTTTTCGGCACTCGCCACCGCACCGCAACGAAAACAACGAAAATAAAAAAAATTTGCCACGCGTGTAAATCAAGAAAACTGACATGGTCAACGTTTGTGAAAACCGTCCTTTCTCTCTCTCTCTCTCTCTCTCTCTCTCTCTCTCTCTCTCTTCGCTCGCGGCTAAAATGCCCGCATAACGAATGTGGCCACACATACGGCAGTTGACGTTGCCTGTTGTTCGACTACGCCGCTGCACGAACAATTATACCAGCTTGTACGAGTAAAAAGTACAATTGAACCGGTGTAATTGAACAAAAGCCTCTGGGTAGCCGTACTAATTGTTCTCGAGTTTTTGGGGAAATGTAAAACAAAAATTGGGGTTTTACGACGTCTCTGCTTCAATTTGGGTATCAGCTCCTGAAGTTTGAGAAAATTGAGTTAACAGTTAATGAGTTTCCCGCGCGAAATTCGAATTGATTCGATAGTAGAAGTTCGACGACTACAAGCTAATTTCACGATTGAGCGACGCCCTATTTTAGAACACAAATGAGCCGAAAGCTAAAGTGCTAAATTATTCAGCGATTAGGTCGATTCCGGGTTCTGTTTCCAAGAAGTCAACCGTGTGACATTGTAATTGCTTTTGATCCCAAAGTTTTGCGCCTAGCAACACGATCGATCATGCACGATTCAAATGTAGTACTTTCTTCCATCGACGATATTTTGATGAATTTGCAATATTAAAATCTTATAAATCAGCAAATGAAAGAAAATTTTAGTGATCCAGACATGGAGTGATCAATTATATATACATTCTGGTGAGGATTTAAAAAAAAATTTTTTTAATGAAATCAACCTGAATATAAAAAAAATCTTGAGTACGATTGTCAAATAAAAATAGCGAACAGACCAATTCTTTTTTTCAAATTGCATTTACTCTGAATACAAAAAAAATCTTCAGAATGAATTATAAAATAAAGCAAGTCAACTCGGATCGAGACTACGTCAAAGCATTGAAATTCATTCGAGCCGTTCGATATTCGATTTCCTGCAGTCGTGATTAGATCAAAGCTCGACAAAATGAACCGTACGTTTCCAAGTCACCGTTGGCCTCTCGAACACAAAGCTGCAACGCTTGGAGACTCAAACGAGCGCGTCGAATGGCATTAATCGCGCAGGAAACACATTTGGCATATCGACGTGTATTCCGTATCTTGAGAGTGTGTTCTCTGCGAGATACAGTTTGTTGGATTCGCCCAAGCTGGAAACTCGATAATTACAATGTTGTTCGAGTGCAGGCGCGCGCTCGTGCTCGTCGCGCGCGGTCTCTCATAATTAAATCACGAAGCTTCAGCCCCGTAGGACTTGTGTTCAGCGCGCCGAAGAGCTTTCGCCGCAAACAGCCAAGGTGGCCTAATCTTCAAGGAATTCTCACACGGCATCCTTTGCCCTCTTGCTCATTCGATTAGGGAATGATTGATCAGCTGAAAGTCAGTCACGCTGCTAAGTAATTCGAAGAGCTAGGGGAACTACGAGGAAAAGAAAGTTGTTTCTTATTTTTCCTCGAATTATCACGGTATAATTGATTAAACATGTGCCCTTGGTTTTAGAAACGTGAAAGCGATTCCGTGAAAAACACTACTACATTGATTAACTTACAAAAATTTATTAATAAAACCAAATTATAATTTGAACGCGAGTACTGCTAAGCCAAAGTGCGCCACGTAAACAAAGTTATGCAGCAAACTAGAACATCACAAAGCGGCTAAGTCGCGTTCCATGCGAAATTTAAGGTATAGTAGTAGTAGTAGTAGTCGCCGCGCGCTCGCCTAGTTACTAGCCGAGCGACGAGTGACCGAGGCTTGAAGGCTTGTAATCCTGTTATTAGAGTACGAGATAGAACCAGCAATCGAGGTATATACTCGCGACTCCTTCTCTGCTGCTGCGGAGCTGGCGCTCGAGCTTAACGCGTTAAGCCCGCGGCCGATGCTCGGCGATCTATTTAGGATTCTCCTTTGGATTTTCGCTTGGCCGGAACAAATTCACCTTGCGCGCTAACATACACAAACATACACACGCACACACATCCGCGTCCCTCGACGATCTCTTCGCGCAAGCAATTTGGCGCGCAGTGATAAACGCTCGCTTTATATGTTATATATACTAACGTTGTTTCGCGCGCGTCGATGTCGTATATAGCTTTGCTGGCGCGAACATAATTATTTATGCTTTTTGTTTGTAAGCTTATTTAAGTGTGATTAGCTACGGCGCGTGTTGAGCGAGTCTTAGTTGGGATATTAGGGTGGGATCGTTATTTATCTTCATTCACGTAGCCTCCGCGCGCGTGACACTCGTGTTACTTAACCCTTCATTATTGCATCCGTATATCAATCTTTATTAATCTTGACGCTTGCGCACGCCCGCTCTCCTTGCGCTAACTTCCGTCCGAGAAACTTCGTGTTTCTAATTTCACTGTACGCCTGATTATTTCCTCGTTTATTATTTTACTAGACACGCACCTTCTTTCTCAACTATACTTACTTTACTGCCTTACTTTGCTGTTCTGTGATCTTGTAAATTCAATTACACATTTTACGATACCGCGAAGACACGATGTACTTTTCTTAATCAAGAACTTGACGAGATTTAACAAGTAACGAAGTTCGCAACTTTCGTCGTGCAGAGAAAAGTTTATCAGCGGATCTTAGATTATAAGAACTCATTAATGAGAAATTTACGATAATCGAGAAAAACTATTGTACGTCAAATTTTTCAGATTTAATTCGTATAAATGAAAACTAACTTACTCAATTGAACATTAAATAATACATAACCAAAGCAAAGTATTTTCTTAATGAAATTGAAAGAAAAACGCGATACGTATATATCTCAGGAATAATTTTCTATCTAGGCGTAAGTAGTTGGTAATGAAGTGTATGAGCTCTGGTGGCGGTGTAGACGTTCTCACGCGCGCGCGCACGTCATAATTTACGATAATCCGAGTTTGCCGAGTACTTGCATCGAATGTCGCGCACCTCCTTGACGCTATAATTTCCTTCAACGTACGCGTGCGGGGTGTAATAGCTGCCTTAATCGAAACGTCGAAATTCATTCAGCGCTCGATATATAACGCGAACACGTCAATCTCAAATGAAAAAGTTCAATTCGCCTAGTATTGGATTTCCCGTCGACTATAGAAGTTTTTTTTTTTTGCAAATATAATTATACAATGACATATAACGAGTTCATCCACTACATGCTGTTAAAAGTTATACGAGTAATTTTTTTCTGTGTGTTAAGGATAGCTTGGCGCCGCCAACGAGTTTTACAACATCAGCATCCAATTACGAAGTAGCTGTGCGCTCGGCTGTTCGAAGGAATGGAACTGTTAAATACGCGTACTTGTTCCGTATATCTCGTACGAGGGCCCTCGCGCGCTACTTGCATGTAGCTACACTGCGCATATTTCGCCAGAGAAACTTCTAACAATATCCTTGTTCGTGGCCGGGAACTTCTCGGATGAGAGAAAGTAAGGAGAGCGAGAGAGAGAGAGAGAGAGAGAGAGATGCAAAGCCAACACGGGAAGTGAGAAGTTGCACGGCTGCGTCTCGCTGCAAAACCGAGCGAGAGAGAGATAAAGCGAAAGAGGAAGAGCAAGAGAGAATTGTTGGCCCTCTATCCAAGTTCCTTTTACAGCTGGAAAGCCTCCGAGCGTTTTTCTGCGTTCGAGGTGAATTTTAGTCAAATACGCCGTGCGCGCGCTCGAAAGAATTCGCATAAATCTCAAGTCTTTCCGAGTGCAGCTTTCTCTCTCTCTCTCTCTCTCTCTCTCTCTCTCTCTCTCTCTCTCTCTCTCTCTTCCAATGGGATATTAACTTTAACACCTACTGGAATTCACCAACTTTCGAATTAAATTAAATTTTCTCTCGTTGGGCTTTCGCACCACTTATTGAATTCACTACCACCCTTTTTCCCGTCCTGCAAAGAACTACTCTAACTCTCTAATTTATTGAGGAATGCCAGAAAACTAAATTCCATTTGTGTGTTTTAACAGACTTCGTTAGTCGAAATTTTCTTTTGTCATTTTGAAGACTGCTAGAATTTTTATAAGTGAAGATTTGATCGTAGCTGTGGCTTAATAAGATTTTGTTTTGGGAATATAACTCGATATCTAAAAATAACAACAGAGATTTTCCAAGTTTCATTGACGTCAGAAACACATACGTCTTTTAAAAATATTTCTACATCAATAGGAGTTTCTTTTTTTTTAGGCATTTCATTCATAATCGTAATACAAGATTGATCAAATGATCAATATTTGTAGGCGCAAAGATTTCTCGGAGTTAAACAATTAACACATGTCGAAGTTGGTAAATGTTTTGGAGCGACGCACAAAAAAAGCAACTGTACAAGTGGGCAGAATAGAGAAACGAGAAAGGGAGAAAAGAGAAGTGAAAAGCCACGAAAATCTCCTGGGAAATAAGGGTAAATAAGAGTTCTCGGATACCATTACTTCTCGTATACCGTCATTTTGTTTTCGTGATTGGAGGAGCGTTGTGCACTGTAACAGAAAATATTTATAATACGAAGTAACAAAACTTTTCGAAATAGCTTTTTTCTTTTCAAAATTACTGATTTTCAGAAAAGTTTTAACTTGAAAAATTCAGGTTTCAAACTATTTCTCAATATCCATTACTCGCTCGAATTCACAAAATCTCTTGAATATACCATTACGAATGTATTATAGATTGGCATTTATCAGATCCTTTGCCAAACCGACATTTCAAGGGCAACGTGCTTCTGGCTTTGCTTCTCTCTCTCTCTCTCTCTGCATTCTGAAACAAATGGCAGCTCGTAAACACGACTCGCCATTTATCGCGCAGCAGCTCTGCTGCGTGCCGGATATATTCTTGCCACGCGGCAAAGCTGATAGCCGATAGTTGGTGTGCGCAGGGGGAGTGAGCAAGTGTTGTTGAGAGCGCTATTCCCAAACGATTAGTGGCCCTCGAAATCGCTCTTCTCGCCAACTCATACCAATGGGTTTTCGGGAATGAGCATCGAGGGATGCGGCGCAGCGAGCTGCTTCAAGATCGTTTTGCTCCCAAGACTTGCTTATGTATGAGAGAACGACCGATGTTCAACTTAACTCTGTAAGGGTAAATGTTCGTTAACTCTTGGCGTTCTCGCATCGCTTCTACTCCTTCCGCATAATTTACTGCGCGACTTGCCGGAATTTCCTAATCAATTGTGAATAATGACCATGTTCATGTTCATGAACGTTCTGAAAAGACTTGCAATGAATTGTATCGAACATTTATAAAATATACCGTACGTTTTATCAGTGCGACGTTATTGATCGATAACTCGTAAAAGGCATAAATAGCGATCATATTTTATAGGCGAGTAGGAACTTCCCGACGAGAGAATTTTTTTTCTTTCCGTCGAAGTATACTATAACTCCTTCACGTACGACATAAGGGCGAAAAGACGGAACAACTTAGTCGACGGAAGGAGACACCTCAAACGGAAATGAGTCGGCGGATATTGCCTTGGCTGCGCATCCGACCTTCTCTGTATTCCCCTTCCCTTCAACTTGCAAATAAAATGTCACGTTACATATATTTTTTTTTTCCTTCTCGACTGTAGCATAGCTATAGCGTGTAATAAATTCTTCGACTGCGCCCGGAATTTTCCACTCTCTTCTTTTGCCCTTCGTGCTACGGCTCGAGAGAGGTAATCTCTGCGAGAGAGAGAGAGAGAGTGAAAAGTGAGGAGCGAAGGCAAATAAGAAGGGTCCCTTTGTACCTCTCTCTAAAGAGGAAAATCTCTGAAGCATATAGGATATTTGAAGCCGTACGGTGTGCCCCATTAAACGAGCGAAATTAGGATATTTTTCTGCTACTTATGCGAGATATGAGGGTTCCGATTTATGCTTTGATGGAATGTATTAGAGTCAAATGTCGCGGAAAAATACAAACTGATTCGGTAAAACGAGGGCTTATGAAAAAAAATATGTCTGCTGTTATTGTTCCAATGACATTGACAAATATTGACAAATACACAAGTAGTTTCAGAAGAAAAAAAAACACTTCATTTCATTTGACAAATGTTTCACATTGTTCGATAATATTTCGCGTATATTTGCCTGTCGAAATTTCAAACGAAACAGAATGCCTCGTAAATTTTATAAATGTAGCTCGAATTGCGACGAGAAAAAAAAAATTTTGCAGCATACTCGAAAGTGCCACCAAATTAGAATGCGGGTTTAATCATTGCCACTCGAGTGTCCATCCGTTGTAAACTACGCGAGTCGCGAGGTCGCGCGCGCGCACGACAAGTAAGTCGCCGAGAAGAAAAGGTGCAGTTAATGACGAGAGCCATAGTGAAGAGGTGGCAATCTATTATCAGCGAGTGGCACTGCTGGATTTCACAAAGGTGCTTTGCTCTCTCGCTCGCGTCTCGTTATAAACGGTTTCCGCACTCTTAAGATGGCTTTCACGACTGCGTTTAATGCCTGAGACCGAGATTGAAGAGTAGTAGAGGGGAGGCTTTTGATGCGGGTAAATCCCACTTAATCATGAGGCAAAGTCTATGCTTTTAACAGACAATTCAATTGTATTCAAATGTTCAATGCAGAAAAAAGTCTCGTGTAATATGGAAAGTTACTAGTATCTCGTTTCATTAATGAAACAACAGTTCTTTTTTCTAACGCTTCAGAAGAAAATTTTTCTGATAGAGTACGCGAAATAAAAGATATTTAACATAGATTTTGACAAATTTAATATGCTACTTGAAATTTGACTATTAATTCTTGTAATTGCCACAGTTCAAGGAGATCGACGAAACAAACGTCATTCACAAGCGTTGGCAATAACAATAAAGTTGGTCATTGTAGCAACTATAAACTATCAAGAAACTACGGCTGCGGTAACTTGGCAGCCGAGCAACTTGCTTCCACAGTTATACCAAAAAGAGGGAGGTCGAAGGGTTTCACAGGCTCGGCTAACGTCAATGACAGTCATCGATTTCGAAAAGGGTATAGAGCGAAAGCGTGCCAAATTTACATGCTTGGGGGGCGTTTGGTCGTCGGCCAAATTGGCCTGCACCTGATTTCGATCGGTCTGCCGTCATTACGCCACTTTATACAGAGCAGGGGAGAGCAGCAGTAGCAGCAGCAGCAGTAGAAGGGTAGCGAGCGAGGCGCTTGAACTCTGACCGTTCGATTTTACGAGGAAAAGTTTGAACGGAGAGAGCTGCGGCGAACGTTGACATGATACGTGCTCCCAATTGAAAAGAGAACCGAGGGAGAGAGAAAGAGAAAGCTGATGTATGCATGCGCGGCCATACGCTACTGGACATTTGCCTACGTGGCACGTTTCCCTTCGACCAGCCGGTATCTGACTTTTATCTCTCCAGCGCCCGATTTATACAGTCAGTGTATGTACAAAGAGAACGCTCGGATACTTTATGTCCAAGTGCCGATTGTTGCAGCGAAAGAACATGTAGAACAATGGCTGGTTGGTATTTACGATCGAGATGGTATGTACCTATAGGGATATCCGCCATTCAACCACCCGCGATGTTATACTGAAATATTTGCCAGCATGTAGTTTTAGTTTAATATTACAGAGCAACGAGAAACTATTCATTAGACTCATCGTTAGTTTGTTTAGAAACTCAAAGTATTTGGGCGGTTGATTTACGCTTTCGAAGGGAATTTACAACAAAATTAATTAGTCCAACTACAGACCCGCCGTAGTTGCCGCTATTCGGTGCGTGCTTTATTCAATTACAAAGCGTCTGTTTACAGAGTTATTTATCTCATTCTCGAAGTTCTCGAAGGTTAATGTCACTGCGAGACTTCGAATCGTCGTCTAATTTTCAGTAGAAATAAAAAAGTGTCGTATGTTTTTTCGAGTACATTTAAAGTTGATTTGACGTAGTGAAGAAAATGACTAAGGAAGTGTTGCAATTTTCACCTTAGTAACAAAGTAGCTGTACGTAAAACGCGATGAATTTTTTTATATGTATGACATGCGTCGGTGAATATTCGCGACGAGTGATCATCGTATCATGTGCGACGCACACTTGACGTTCGAGAGTCAATTAAAAAGCGTACAGTCTGCTTGCCGATATTCGAGAGATGAGTACGCGACTTCTCCGCGCAGAGCTGACTTGTTTTCCGCTTGTATGTACTATGCTTTTAAATTATTTCTTTTTTGCTGATGCAGCTAAACTTGAACTGAAGTAGGAGGTACTTATAGGTACATCGAACTCAATGATCGATTATATTTCTGTCATTTTGTTCTATAAAAATTAATAAGTGCAGTAAAAAAATTGAAATTCCCTGAATAAAGACAAATATTTTCCGATGTACTACGTAATTAATAAAATAAAATAAAACTGATCACATTTTGAATGATATTTTTTCGGTAAAAATTCAAAAGAACATTTTATTTTTAATTTATGAAACCCGACAAAGACGCTAAATTGAAAAAAGCATCCCATTTTTCACGAAAATTCACGCTCTCGAAAATTTCAAATAATCTAGGTCGGACGTCATTCAGGAGTGGCATTTTTCATCGAAAGTATTCAAAAATGTGTGAGTGTGTGTGTGTTGATCCGAAATGCAGGAAGAAAGAGGTATTGTAAGTTATTCTCGAAAAATCGAGCACATTCCAACAGTTCCTTTTCAAATTGAAAATGCAAGCTCCGACTTTCATTCGTGTGCCGTGATATCCTCTGGAATCTGAAAGTCGCTCGTGAAGAAGAAGAAGAAGAAGAAGAAGAAGAAGAAAAAGAAAAAAAATGATCGCCTCAGCATCATCTCTGAATACTCGGTAAATATTGGCCGAATGAAAAGCAGCGAAGCTTCACCGAAACCTCGCTCGCAGGGAAACGGCAACTTCAGTGGATGCGTAGTTTCTGTTTCGACTTTGATCGAAAACATACATACACAGACAGCGAGAGAGAGAGAGAGAGAGAGAGAGAGAGAGAGAGAGAGAAGGAGCTTGCAGCAGACAGTTTTCCGAGTGGCGGCGCGTCTTCAGCTGCAGCCGAGTCACGCTCCAGCGAACCGTGCCAGCAGCACACAGCTTGCTTATGACGCAGACGCAGCAGCAGCAGCAGCAGCAGTAGCAGTAGTAGTTCGCATGCAAGCCTCTTATTTTTCTTTCGCCTCCCTTCGCGCGTATGGGAGACGCACGCCGCTTATTTTCTCGCCGGAGAGAATTGCTTTGAATTTTCCAAGGTATACCTTGCGCACAAGAGTGTTTACGCTTTGGTGATTCCGCGGTGCGAGCCGCGTTTCACCCGCCGTGAACAAAAAAAAAATATGTGTATAAACCATTATTTCGAGAGCTTTGCCGAGGAAACGCTCAACGCATTTCATGCGTGTCTGACCATAACTAGACTGCATCTACTTATTCTATTTTTTTTATTTTTTTATTCGTTCGCATACGTTACTCGGCTTTTAAAGAAAATCCTTTTGCTCGCTTATCGGTATAAATAGTTTTTTTCCTGAAATCACATGGGCAACGGAAGCGGAAAAACAGCGTGCACTCAATTAGAGCGTTTGATGAAATTATTGCCGCGAATGGAGAGTGTCGTAGTCGCTTCCGACATCTGGCCAATGACTGGTATTGCATGTAATTAACTCCCGATAAAACGCGGCGGCGGTGGTGGCAACCGCGCACGGACGATTCGATTCTCGTTGTTTGCGCAATGTCCGAGTGTGATTACATTAACGGGGACACAGCACACACGCAAGCACGCACACCGCTTTATCCGGCCGGCTTGGCATTCGCGATGCTTTTCATTATGGCTTCGAGAATACCTCGAGTGTACATCAGCGACAACAATTATTGTCGTCCTCGAGGACTGTTGTGTGTCAACGTACAGCACTTGTCGTGCCTATCTACATACCATATAGCATTCTAGAGTATACGTAGCTTCTGAATTGTTTTCGTTATTGTTTACGATGACAAAGTTCGTTTCCAATTGTGTTATTTCGAGCGTTGCTTTACCAACCATATTGGAAATCGAAGAGTTAACGAAGTAAAGTGACTTCTATTTTATCGAGAGTTTCATATTGGATATGAATATACATATCTATACATCTGCTTCATCCGTCAACTCACGTACTATATCCGAATATCCCCAAGACCCAGGGAGATGCATTGTAAATGCATCGAGTACAAAGATCACGGAGGTAACTTGTAACGATAACTTTCATACTTGAAGCTTACAAGCTAGCGTTAACAAGTTGTGCATATATTGCGGGTAATCTATCACAAGTTGAGGTAGAGGGGGGGGGGGGGGATGCAACGTTGATTTAACGAGCGTCGATGCTACGGGATAAGTGGCCTCGGGGCTGCGCTTCCGAGGAGTAGAACGTGAGGGGGGAGGGAGGGTGGAGGTTGCCTACAGAAAGACTAAAGTTTCCGAAGCACAGACCCTTGAGATATAACCGCGCCGGTTTATGAGGTCCGGCGCAGCGGAGAGGAAGTCATCTCTGTTAACGCTTCGTGCTCGTTTACACGGAGCGAGTCAACTCGTCGCCTAATTAAGATCGACGGCGCGAGGCGAGTCTTGCGAGGATGTGGCCGCTTTGCGCCTCATACGCCATAAACTGGCCAACTTTTTGATGGCTTATTAACGGCGATCGATCAATTTGCGGCTCATGATGGCTGCGTGCGAGCCTCGAGATTAGAATTCGTTTTAATTTTAATCTCTCAACACACTGTAGACTTTCTAAGATACATGATCAAACTTTCAGGAAATTGCCAATAAAATTTTACATCTCCCCGAAAAAACAGTGAATTCTCTTCAATTCCATGCTTTTGCATGAACTACCGAATTCTTCATTTATTCAATTTCGTTAGCCATTCAGTCAGTGGTGTGTGCGCGCGCGCTCAAGAGAGTCGTAAGAAAACAAGAAACAATTTTTTCTCATTTCCCTCGTGAAATCAACGCTCGCGCGCCAATTAAGCCAGGCCAATTTGATTAAAGCAATAACTCGCGCAAAACTCATTCCTTACTTCTTTTATATTTTTTTTTACCTTCGTTTCATGCAATTACCAATTTAAAGCATTCCGATGATTAATTCACATTTATGCGTCTGGTGTCGTGAGAGAGAGAGAGAGAGAGAGAGAGAGAGAGAGAGAGAGAGAGAGAGCGAGAGAAAAAGAAAGAAAAAAAAAACGGCTGCACAGACAAATAGCGAGCTGCGCGCGCGAGTTAACGATGCATACACAACGAGAGAAAGAGAGCGAGAAAGAAAAGAGAGTCCAAAGCGCGCAGATGAGAAAGGAAGCTCGACGCGCGCAAGTGTACGGTTGGCCGAGATATTAGGAGATATTAGGTTATGAGAAACTCCACGGTATAAAGCATTTTAATATCTTGGGTTGGAAGAGAGAAAGAGAAACACACAATAGCTTCAAGTCATTGTGCTTGCGAGCGAGCTTGCCATGGCATAATTTCACTCGGCTGACGAAGGATTAACCCCCCCACCCCCCCCCCCCCCCACCCGCGTATACCCTCAAGAGTGGCCTCTAAGTGATACGCTTCTCTCTCTCTCTCTCTTCCTCTCTTCTACGTTTTGCATTTCGTTGTTATTCAGAAATAGTCGCTTGCGATCTGCAAGCTTCTCAAGAAGCTGCGCATCGCTTCGCATTTCTCTCTTTCTCCCTCTCTCCGCAAAGTCTCTCTCTCTCTCTCTCTCGCTCGCGCTGGATCTTTTATTAATGAAAACGAAGGAGCTCCTTATATTTCTTCTGGCCACTGCTCACTCTCTCCCCATACTTCTTCCTCTCTCTCTTTCTTTTTTTATACCACCTTACCTCTCTCGCTCTCTCGCACTGTTTATCTTCAAGGAATCCTTTATTTTCTTCTTTTTTTCGGAGGTAGCTCTCGTTTTTCCTCCTACTACGCGTAGAGGTGCTGGGAGAGAAGCAGTAATGTCGACGTCCTCTATCTTCTCACACACACGCGAGATATTGTGCTTTCTGCGCCAGAAGGAAAGTTCTGTATACGCCACGAACGAACTTTTCGTGTGGTTTTCGACGTCGAATGGAACTTTGCCTGGCATTTTTTTTTGGAGGGGATACTTACTGCAAGCAAAAAAAAACTACATTTGCTTATTATTTTGCTTCTTCAACGTATTCCAATTGCGATTGTTTTTTTTTTCTCTTAGCTACTCGTTATAAGATTTTATTTTTTAAGTTAATTACTAAAAGGGTATATTTTAGAATGAATCTCAATATTGATCTTATTACATATTCATTTCGCGACTCTTTGCTTTCGAGTACATTCGTAGCTTCGAGCCAAATGTGAAAGTTCAAACTTTTGAAGCTAATTCCTAGGTTCATTAGCGTATTTACCACACTGAAAAGACTAAGATAGATAGAGAAGACTTGCAGATGCGTAGGCCGTATATGCATCAGCTTCTAGCACCATCAAGGAGTTGAGTTCGTATTTGCGTTTCTAAAGTCTCACAGAAAAGCTATCACTCTTCGCATCTCGCAGACGGCATGAGTTTGAGTAAGAAATAGCAAGTCAATTAGTACGGAATAATTCGGAAATACTTTTCTATATTTATCATTTATGTGAGATTAATTTTGAATCTTATTCAACGAATACGGAGAAATAATGAACTTTCATCGTGTCTCTCGCTCCCGAATTTACATGTCAACGAACTTCTTCAATAAAATTTTCCATCAACTAATTTACTTTCCAAAATACCTCGACTATAGCACTTGATATCGAATCCATAATTGAAAGGCACACGAGCCAGTCGCAGAACAAAAAATCCATGACAGAAGTAATCACTTAGCGGTGACTCGCTTTCTCTCTTTCTCTCATTCGTGATTTTTCAACGACGCGCGCTGCTTCATCATGCGCGAATAGCGCAAGCTTCACTGCACACATTCTTGCGCAATAGAGAGACAGAAAAAGAAAAGGAATTTCTTCCTTTTTTTTTCTCTTCCGCGAACTCGTTCGAGCTTTTTTTTCGGGATCTCTCATACGAGTATATATGCCTTTTCATCGAACACACGAGATTCACGCTACAGCGAGTTACGAGAAAAACAGGAAGAGAATAAGCGAGAGAGAGGGAGTATTCTCGCAAGCGTTGCTTGCGATATATAGACTCGTGGGAGCGAGTGACGAACGTTGATTGGCTGGAAGTGTACGATTGAGAGGAAAAAATAACGTACCAGTAGCTATTGACTTTTTTTTCTCTTCTCCTTCGAGAATAAAGTGAATAGAAAATAACGTGATTTGTTTTTCTCTTTTTTGACCTTCCAATAAATTTGTTTTGAAATTTAGATATAAGAAATTTTCGAGGAGGAAAAACAACTGCGTATGACGCATGAAGATCGAAAACGCGAAGAAAAGTTGTCACGCTTTTTTCCCCTCAACTACGCAACATCGAATCGTAGAATCAGCCCTCCCTCCCCTTTACTCACACGTAAATTCTCCGACATCCCGAAAGTTACGTATCTGCGAAAATCGACTCCCACCGCAGCTCGACTGTAGACGCAAACTCGAGTTCTTGCGGTTTAGTGGTTCAGTACTTTTCTCTCCTCGGGGCTGCGGGAGAAAAGAGGCGTTGCGAGAAGTAACGGCTTTCCCATGGACTATTAAAAGTTGAGCGAGCTTCTCACTGTGAACTCCCTTAATATCTAGACGCGCGCGCCTTCTCGAATTCTCCCTAGGGGCGCGCACTTGCTTGCCACTGTTGAAAGTCGCTGGAAAAACTGGATGCGATGGTATATATATGAGCAATTCCACAAAAAAACTGCCATAATTCGGCACCGTTTGTCCGAATTTTCATATTAGAGGCACG
>JAWWMK010000032.1:5964653-5992885 GCA_035047105.1 Galeopsomyia nigrocyanea | reverse complement strand
TGCGTGCCTCTAATATGAAAATTCGGACAAACGGTGCCGAATTATGGCAGTTTTTTTGTGGAATTGCTCATATATATTTATATATAAAAGAGCACGAGTACGACAGCAGCCAGGGAGTAGGAATAGTAGCATGTTTTATGAAAGTTTCATTTCTCGCGAGCTTTAGATGTCTCATTCTACGCGAAGCCGCACGCTCCTTCTTTCCTTCTTTTCTTTTTAATCCTACGTTTTTTTTCTTTTTCAAAACCTGGAATACTTTCACATTTTTCTATTGATAAAGGCAGGGCTTAAGTGAATGGGGCGAGCTTGCGGGGTTGATATATTGAAAAGGGTACAGTTCACTGATGCGATGCGATGGAAATGAAGCAGGCTTTTTTTAAATATATAGTTTCAATGGGATTCGCACAAATCGGTGGAGTATATATTTTTATTCAATACTACGAAATTTTTTTCATTCGCCTAGCCTAGTATTTTGAACGACTAAAAAAAATGATGTCACCAGGAGCAAAAAACGAGTGGTCGGCTGGTATGAAGTGCGCTGTCGTGCGTAATCTTAATCAGAGAGAGAAAGAGAGAGAGAGAGAGAGAGAGCGAGAGAGAGAGAGAGTGAAAAGAAGTGGTTAGGCTGCAAGCTTCCGTTCGTCAATGCTGTGTAAGCTTAAAAAATGAGGCTAAGAAATAAAACACAGATGACGCGAACATTGATATTTTTAAGTTCATAATGAAAACAAAATATTTAAATGAATTTGAAGAACGAAATTCCAAGATTTTGAAAGTAACAAAAATCAACAACGTGAAAAGTATAGATGTTTTTATATTTTTGATTTAACATATTATAAAAACATTGTTTGTGTATTACAAAGTCATGGAGTGACGTGTAAACTCAATAAAAGCAACTCGCTCATAAATATTTGAGCGTATAGTTTTCCCGGTTTCGCTGTCTCCGCAATAAGACATCTGCCCGAGCTCCTTAAAGCTTCGAGTAAGGAGCCACTCTCATTACTCAGCTGGTCGGCAGCCCGTGACCGAGTGCTTGTAACTTTAGTCGCGTTGCCGAGCGCGTCTCAACCATAATATTCTCCGCCCCACTTGTTGTTGACCTTTAACAAAGACGAAGTGCTTCTCGAGCTTGCGATCGTCTTTGCTTTTTTCACTCCCAAATACATTTTGTATCTACAGCATTTCAATTAGGTCGTAAAGATCAGAGCGAAGACAACTGTTTTCATCAATAAAATTGAATTATTTAGATGATGCTTTTCCGAATTAATACGTTCATCACAGCGTAACTCCCAACAGCGCAAACAAAAACAGCATAAAGTTTTTAATCATCCGGTTGAAATGCGTAAATACACACACATAGGCGTGTGAATTAACAACGAGTATAGAAGCAAACCACAAACAGCGCGCAGCGCGATGAGGAGGAGGAGGAGGGCAGAGGCATAGGTTGACGTATAATATTTAGCGAGGATAATTATTTAGCGAGGACGTATTTCGGCTGATTTTATCGTGTATGCTCGCATACATACCTACATACGTATATAGGCGCGCGAGCTTTGCACCATGCATCGAATGCCGGCGCGCATAGAAAGGATAGTCGTAGTAGTATTAGTAGTAGTAGTAGTAGTAGTAGTAGTAGTGTCGGGTGGTAGTGCGCGCACGTGACGCATACTGGCTCCCGCATTATTAGCTCGACAAATAATCCCCCGCGGATTTTACAGTGACAAATTATCTAGGCCCCGGGAGCAGTTTATTCCCGGCGTTATTTGCGTTTCCGCTTATTATTCGCCCAGCCAGCCAGCCAGCAGCTCACGCGCACTCTTGATCGATCGTATTTATCCGTGGGATCGCGACCGATCGTGATTTATCGTTGGCATTAGTGCACATACACATACCCATACACATACAAGCCAGAAAACTCAGCTATACCGTATGCAACGGTTGGCAAAGCTTTTTAAACGTAAAAGAGTTTGTTTTTTTGTTGATTACTCGTTTTTGCAAACTGAAATTACAGTGGAATTTACGAAACAAAGGCTGCCACGGTATAAGTATAATTGGATTTTTCTACCACTCGGGCTTTCATTTTTTTGCTAAGGGTAAACTTATGGGATACGCTTATGAGTTTTTAATCTCGTTCGCTGTTTTTACAAAGCGCTTGGCATTATACGTATGTAAAACGATGGCAAATAGCAACGAGAGTATAGAGAAGGAAATAACGACGGGCACCGAAGAATTCATATACAAAAATATTGCATACGAAGTGCTCGGAGATGATAGTAAACGGGGTAAATTTTCACTTTCAAAGTAGGGTATACAGCTCGGTGGAAAGGAGCGCGTGAAATGGAGACGACGCGTTGGATGTTTTACGCGGAGAAAAGCGTAGCGCCTCTTTCGTGGCGAGATAACGAGCGAGCGCCACCCGTGTGCCTGAGTAAAAGATAAAAGGGGGTAGCCTTTAGGTGTTACAAGGAGGCAGTGATATTATCCGTAAGAAGAAAAAAAAAAGAGACGCGCGCCCCGTAACGAGAACCTGCGCGACCCACCGCAAAGAGACTGCCAGAAATGTGTCTTTTTAAAAGTTGAGAAAGAGGAAGGGAACCTTACGTTTTTTTTTTTTTTTTTTTTTTTTAGAAAATTTTACTTGAAAGCTCACCGGACTGCAGGAATCGAGTTTCAACCGAAAATAGTTTTCTTGGCCGTTTCTTTTTTTGGAGAATGTCATCAAGCCGAAGTGGGTTCTGAAATATCACGTTAATCACATTGACTATCATCAATTTTGGTTGTTAAAACATTCATCTCCCTGTCGTTTCCTCAGAAAGATCTGATTTGAATCCCAGTCTCTACTTTGACTATGGAACATTTCATTTTGAAAATATGTTTTATTGAATAACTTGATATAAAATGTGCAAACGGAGCAAATTTCGATTTGAAGAATGGAAGCTCATATTTTATTAAATTTTTATAAATCAATTAATAATGGACCACGGATATAATATAATATCCCACATTTTTATAACAGCGCGTTATTTTCAAACTATCGTTAAACTCAACGCAATTAAAAAGGCAATGTAATAACTAAATACTTTATCTCGAATTTTCCAAGTATTTTATTTTCAAGTTGAACAAACTCCCGTGAGATTCCACACATTTCTATCAAGCCCGCCACATTTCACAAGCAACGCGATGGAGAGAGAAAGAAAGAGAAAAAAAAACGAGAGCCCCGCTCGCGGTCAGAGAAAGAAAAGGAAGAGAGCAAAAAAAAAAAAAAAAGAAAGAAAGAAGTGGCGAGACGACACGCCAGGAATGCAGGCCGCGTCCAAATTTTAATTTTAAAAGGACGAGTCTTGAGTGCGACACTTGCTGGCCGCGCGCCCGAATCAAACCGTTATCACCCACTCTACTACCACTACCATTACTACTACTACTACTACCACTGCTGCAACTCACCCCACCGCGCTGCTTTACCTTCGCAGTCGTCTCTGTCAGTTGCCAGCTTGGTTTACGCTTATGCTTTATGGAAGTTTCGCATTAAATTTACGAGGCCGCGAGTTTTATGATTTCACCGGCTGTAAACGCGCTCGGCTCTCTCTCTCTCTCTCTCTCTCATTCTCTTTCTCTTTCTCCCTCTCTGCGCCAGATTTATGCGGAAAATCGAAATTAAAATTCCTACCTCGATGTCACCGCGGGCGGCGCGCGACCAGTGTTTCTGGCTCTAATTTGTTGTCCTACCTTCTGCGCCTGATTGCCCAGTGTGAGCTTGACAGTTTGGCTGTTCGATTGAGAAATTAGATGTTTTTGACAGCTATATACGGCGAAATTCGATGTGCGCGTGTGTGTGGTGGGTTAAAATGGACCGAAAAATTACGAGGGCAAAAAGAAATAAGAAACGAGAGAGCAGGCAGTTTCGTTCCGTCGTGCGCGCGCTTATACTGTGCTATACGGATTTTTTTTTTATATTTTCAAGGCACGAGCTTATCGGTCTGCATTATTATCGCACTTTATGAGGGTTGTAAAAGCTTAGCGATGCATGAGACGATATAAACACATCAGTGTCTTTTGCAATGGGAGAGAGAGAGACAGAGAGAGAGAGAAAGAGATCACGATAAACATATTGTTTCGCGTTCTTTGCCCTGCGCTCGTTATTCACATGTTTATTAGGACGTATTCTGCGAGTAAACGCGCTTTTATATTTTTACTTTGCCGCGCAGTTTGCAATTGAATTTCTTTCTCTGTGATGCTTTTTAGTAGAAATTATACGTCGTCGTCGACGCGCCTGCATTTACTTCATTCTATTGTAGGTCCAACAGTGTTGAGAAGTTTTTCAACAAAAACATATGTAGTCACATATAACATTTCCGTTGCTTTAAATTTACTTATTAAGTAAATAAACCTGAGTTATTTGCGTTAAATCAGCATAGTGCGCGGATTATTTGCTTTGCCAGAATCAAATAAGAGATAATTACTGGTTTAATGGTTACAGTTAGGTTTGTACAAAATCAATATGACAACGGCAAATACAGCTCGCCCTTAATATTGGAAGCAGTGCTACATTAGTGTAAACTAGATCAAACTGCATGCGAGCGATAACGCAATCAAGCAAAGCTGGCAAATTACAAACTGGTGCAATATGAGAAAGAAAAAGAAAAACATGAACAGCTCGTAAAATTCGCCCGCAGTGGGCGAATAAATGAAACAAGCGAGCAAATAGGCTCTAACACACAATCAAACAAATGGGAAGTAAAAGTCACGCGTTCGCGGCTCTCTGGCGGCAAAACGCGCGGGGCATACAGTTCTCGTTAGTCGGTCGCGCTTTGGCGCTTTCGCGCACCTTAAAAGTGATATAGGGTAAAGGGTGCGCAGTAACAGCCACTTGTGCTTTCTCTCTCTCTCTCTCTCTCTCTCTCTCTCTCTCTCTCTCTCTCTAGCATATAAGCGTAGACTCAGGGATAGTTGATAATATCGGGTAAACCATTACTTCCGTTTTCCGGGCGGACTCGCGGCGTATATGGCTTATCTCGGGCGCAGGCGAAGCAAAACCCGCCGAGGCGGACGAAGAACCATCCGCGAGATTTAAAGTAAACTGCGCGGCGGGCGCGAGCAAGGCGAACGGCCATTCGTATATACGCGACGGACTTCAACTATCCCATCCTCCCCCATTCTCTCTCTCTCTCTCTCTCTCTCTCTCTCTCTCTCTCTCTCTCTCTCTCTCTCTCTCTCTTTACCTGTACGTTTTTTTTTACATTTATGCCGGCGAGAGAGGAGGGTAAGACTTGGGCGAACTATCGAATTTTTCAGCTTGGCCATCTCGCTCGGGCCGGGAAACAATCTCGGATTTTATAAATTGTTATGGTGCTAAATTTATCTCGCGGAAATTTACTGCGCGGCTCCTGCTAAAAATTTGAAAATTTACATTTTTACAGGTTCCCCCTCCTCTTTTGAAAACGTGCCGAGGATACTCTGATTTGAAATTCAACGTATATAGGATTATCAATTTCACGGGATTTTAGCAGTTAGGAAATTTGCGGCCACTGGTCTATTTTGAATTGGCTTTCAGAGCTTTCGTGATAAAAATGTACGTGAAGTTATTGCTTTGGACTAGTAAGGCATTATTCGACATATTCATCAAATGAATTTTGTATATTGAAGTGAGTCATATCTGGATCTGACTATGATTAAATTGTATTTCCGCTCATTTTCATGAGTCCAACGAATTCATCGGAATGAATTTTATTATTAAGAGAAAGCTATTACTGAAACTTAGTTCAATGTAGTAATATTGATGTGTTCCACTTCTCATACTTACCAATATTATTTATAATCTCAATACGTTCATGGGTTTCTCATGCCACGGTTCACGGTTCATCTATCTCCTATAAATATAAAACGTGCATACGCCGAAGTAGCATATTTTTCAATAAAAAAATCTCGCAGAAATGGTTTTTTTTTCACGGACTTCATTATATTTTCATTTAATATTTGCTCTGGAAATTTCAGCTAGCTAGGAAGCAACTAAAAATTTCAAAGGTAATAAACTCGCTTAATGAACGGAGAAGTACAAAGAGTGAAAACGGCCGAGCGCAGCCATTTGGACTTGAATAGGCTAGATGACGCAGACAAAAGACTTAGGTATATGAAAGCTAAAAAGAGAAGTGGTACACACACAAGAGAGAGAGAGTCCGCAAGTCGGAATGGAGCAGTCGTCGCTCCATGTTTTTCGAATACCCTCGCTCATCTTTATTCCATCTGCAAAGAAGAGGCCTCCGCGTCTGCACCACGCTGTCTGCATTATTGCGCCCGAGAAAGAAGAAAAAAAAAAGAAGAGGAAGATCCTCGGATGGGTTACTCGGCGACGCGGAAATTGAAATAGCCCAGGGGTGCGCCGCGCCGCAACGTAAACGAATTTTTCCATCTGCCCCAATGAGGTTTGTATTACGCGATTGTGTCTTTATCTTTTGAAGAAAGAGAGAAAGAGAGAGAGAGAGAGAGAGAGAGAGAGAGAGAGAGAGAGAGAGAGAGAGAGAGAGAGAACGTGCCGACAAATAAGGCTCTTGCGCCAAATACAACCTTGATGAAAACATGATTCTATCAGCGCGCTTAATGGTATTTGATTACATATATGTATTCGATTTAGCCAAGTAAATTTCCCAAGCTTTATCTTATGTATGTACCTTCTGATAAATTGAGCACTACACTCAATTTAAGATTACTTTGCTTTAGCACTTGGATTTTCGATAGCATTGACATAAGCGTAAAGAAGTGATTTTAGATTAGATTGTTTCTTATTGATAAAAATGAGAAGCTTACACGGTACTTTTATTAATCAATAATATCTATAATAGATATCGATATAAAGGTAAGACGAGTGAAGTATCGACAAGTACACAATGCCATTGCGCAATCGAATCTGATTAGCAAGGTAAAAAAAAGCTTGTTTTTCAACTTCAAACATGTCGTTTTTCAAGACTTCATAGGGCGCTGTTATCGACAAGTTAATTAAAGTCTCCAAGATCTCTGATTTCCAATTAGTTTTTAATTGAAATTATCCGTCGATGCTAATTAGGAAACCAAATAAACGAAGCACTGCGGTCAAAAACTTCAAACTCTTCCACAATTCATTATGCATCTGACTACAAGTTCTCTTGGCGGATTTTTTTTTTTTGTGGCTGTGCTTGAGTACTTGAAGCTAACTGGAAAGCGATATAATACAACTCTTAACGTACTCGAATCTAAAGTGGCAATGGTATAAAAGGAGTTTCGCGCAAATAAGGGCGCATAGGTACACATATATACGCATACGTCGAGCGATAAGGGAAATTCTCAGCAATTGAAGCACGTGTGTCCACATGCAGAGAGGGAGAGAGAGAGAGTGAGAGCAAGCTTAGTACTAGAGCAAGAGGTTTCATATCTCTCTCTCTCTCTCTCTCTCTCTCTCTCTCTCTCTTTCTCTCTCTCTCTCTCAAGGAGAAATTACAAGTTGGAGATAACGGCTAAGTTTGCAGGCAATTTACCTGCTGAAAAAGATGTCTGGCCCAGACAGAAAGATAGATCTTTCCCCTCCACGTGAGTTGAAAGATATCAGTGAATCTATTTGTCGGGGACTCGTTAAAGACCCCTTTCACAGCGTACAAGAAGAGAGAGAAAAAAAACTCGTGCCCCTCCCCCCTCCCCTTTCCTCCCTCATCCAACCAGCGTCACGAAATGAGGCGACATAGGTCACACAAAGACAGATGGCAAATACGCCAAGATCCCCTCTTGGTATATATACGTGCTTTCTCTCACATACAGACTCACGCACACACAGTCGGAGAAAACGAAATGACGAATGGCCGCAAATGCGCTGGCTTTGAATCTCGCGCCCCGAGCGGATTAGACATTCCATGAATATCGTGACGAGAGCAACGTGTACAGAGCGACAGTTTTTCTTTTCTTTCTCTCTCTCTCTCTCTCTCTCTCTCTCTCTCTCTCTCTCTCTCTCTCTCTCTCTCGCTGTGCAAAGCTTCATGGGCGACGAGTGCCGCACTGCGGCTATTATCGGCTCCATTTAACCGATCTCTCGACTGATAACTTTTGCTCTTTTCGCGGTGTGTACGTATCGCGTGCCTTTTTCTCTCTCGGACATTTCGAATCACGGGCTTTACTCTTGTTATATTTGCCCGTCTTTACTTTTCTTTGTAAATTCGATTCTTTGAAATAATGATGGATATTCGTTTGTTTTAATCGATATTTTTTATATTGGAAATATATTACGAGACCTGAATTGTCATATCGATATTTTGTGTTTTATCATTCATGCATCCTGTCGCAGAGACTCGAAGTCTAATAATAAATGTGTACAAGTATGCCAATTAAAAATATTCATCTCGCAAAATTTAGATAAACCGCGAGCCAACGAGACCGACGATTATTAAATTTGTTTTATTATGCATGTATCCGCTCGTTATTGCAGAGATGTGAAGGTCAATACTGAATTAGTTATCGTAAGATTTTATACCTCGTTGTCTCGGTATTATTAATAATTGATTTGAGTTATTCAGACGGAAGCTTGCTTATTCTCATTTCCATAGATGTAGCTATATTTGTTTTATCCGAAAAATCATTCTTGAAAAAAATTCACACTTATGTGACGAAATCCTTAAAAAAAGCACACTTTTGTGGGGTCTAGAATGGCAACAATTTTTTTTATGCTAAGGCTTCCGGACCTTTTTCCTCTTCTTTTTGAAGGCATACAGTGTCGGAAAATGCTAGTGAACATTGGAAAAGTCTGCAGGAGCTATTTTTTCGGCATTTTCCCATTATAATCAAATGGACTTTTCTCACAAAAAATAGACGAAAAATGGCATTTCTTCAAATATTGATTTCTCGGCTTCTAAGACCACTGGAAACATTTTCGATCAATCAAAATGATAGCAAAAAAGAAGACCTTTACGTAGAAAAAAGTTTCATTCAAAAATAATTATCCGGTAACAAGTTATAGAACAAATTGCAAAATAATTACATTTTTAGTTTGTTATTAATATCGGGAAAATGTTGAAAAAATATAGTTCCCGAGGACTTTTCCAATGTTTACGAGCATTTTCCGACACTATATACCTTCAAAAAGAAGAGGAAAAAGGTCCGGAAGCCTTAGCTTTAAAAAAATTTTTTGACATTCTAGACCCCAGAAAAGTGTGTTTTTTTTTTAAAGAATTTCGTCATATATCCGGAAAAAAATAAACATTCATTCGTACCTATTTCCAACTGACTTAGAATAATATAATCCAATGACTGAGATAAGAAAGCGAGCGAAACGAGTGACAGTATCAATTAACATAAAATTCCTTGGGTACAATTGCCATTAGCCAAAAGCCAATCATTACCGTCCATTTACAACTGTGATGGGCGCACGGGCGTACATTGAACTGGTGCAGCAGCGAGCAGCTGTCCGTTATGGCGATAGCCAGTAGAGATCGAAGTTCCATAATTGCCGTAGAATCGCAGGGCATCAGTTTGCTAGAGAATACGTTTCTCGCAGAAGCAACGGCAGCAGAGCAGCAGCAGCAGCAGCAGCCGGTCACCAGGGTCTTTTTACCCGATTTCCCGATCGCCCAGAGAATTTACTCTCAGTGACTCGAATGGCTAGTCTCGAGGGGGTTAACAGATAGCAGTTACCTAGCAGGAGCTTGCACTGAGAGCGAGAGAGAGAGAGAGAGAGAGCACAGAGCTCTTAAGTTCTTCGTCTTGCTTTCGTGTCGTTTACCTTCACTTCTCCCCCCCCCTCCCCTCCCCTCTCTTGCCAATGGACAAAAAGAAATGTTGGCCATTACACGCTCTTTATTGTAAGTCCGAGCACTGCCTCTTCGTTTATCTACAATTTTATTAAAAAAAAATTTTTACGTTGATAGTGCCTCTTTTTTTTATCGTATAACGGTCGGTACGAATATACTCCCCGACCTGGTTCCAAACATTTACCAGCCGTGAAGTGTGCGTAGCTATCTCTCGCCGAGTTAAGTTTGAAAACGTATGACGTTGGGTAATAACCTTGTATCACTCGTAGACTGCTCTTTGATAAAACTCCTACTCCTCGTGTAGTATAAGCCCGACAAACTAACTTTCCTCTCTCTGACGTTCAGACACTCGTACAAGTTGGCGTGTCTCTAAAACATTCAAGATTATTACAAGATACGTATCCCATTTTCCTTTTCTTTTTCTTCTTCTTTTTTTTTTTCTTCTACCCTCCTCGTGCTACACCGACGAAAATTGCGCGCAGCTCGCTTCAAAGCATAGAAGAGCTGATGGGCTTTCCTCCCGACGCGACGTGGGAAGAAAAGCGTTGGGTTAATGAAGGCCAGCTCTTATCAACGCATCGGCACTGCATGGATATATACACACGTATAGCTATAGAGGGCCAACGACGGTTTTAGTCGCGCATTACACATGCGAGAGAGTAGAGAGAGAGAGAGGGAGCAAGAGAGAGAGAGGGGGAGGGAGGAGCTTGAGGATTCGAAGCCCCTTGCGCTAGACTGACAGTGTTGCGCTCGCGGCTGACCTGGTTGCCTGCCTGCCTGCCTGCAACCACCACACCGCTTAAGTCTCAAAGGGAAATCTGCCCGAGGTTTCACCTCACTCTCCCCCAAGGGACAAGCGATCGTCACCCACTGATAAGACACTATTGCACATCAAAAAGGCTACGATCCTTATAATACATGAACCATCACGTGTGTTGGTTTAACTGTTTTTATCCTCCTTTTTCTTTCCTACCACTGCTTTATCTGTAGTTTGAATGGCCAGACATTCGCGTGTACTGTATTATAAAAGAATCAGGGACGCCTATCTTCCTCTTTCTCCGTAGATTATAACACTGTAATCCGATATTGCCGGAAAAATTTATAAAAAATTATCATAGACGCGCGAGTGCTCGTAACTCATCTTTTATATCCTCTGCAAAGTTCCCGCGGAGTGTGTTTACCCGACGAGAGCTGAGACCATCGTGCGGTGACATAAATTGTCGCGTATATGTGGGAGGGGGGAGGGGGATATTTACGTTTTTCAGGAAGGGATATATCCGAGAGGCGACTTTTCCAAGGGACAAAGTAAATTATTCCAACGTCTCGATGTGTTTTTCAGCTTATATCCTCTTATTCATCGCCGACTTATCGAACTTCACCACTACGCTCTCTCTCTCTTTTTTTTTCGAATGCGAGAAGATGATTTGTGCGGTTGTATATGTTTGGGTGGTAGGTCTCTCTCTCTCTCTCTCTCTCTCTCTCTCTCTCTCTCTCTCTCTCTCTCTCTCTCTCTCTTTTGGGAAAGAAACTGTGCGAGCCCGTCATAAATCTCGACTTTGACCCGAAAACTTTCGACGACGATGCTCAAATGATATATCGACTTTCAGCTATGTCCAGCAGCGACCTCTCCCTTCCTCGATAAACTCATAATTGGCATTCGAATGCGCTCGTCCTGAGCTTTTCCATCGATCATCACCATACACAACATATACACGTGCAACATACACAGCGCACTTTTCTTTCTTTTTTTTTTCTCCTCGCTCGCTCCCCTGATTCTTTTTGCTCATCTTTGACCTATAAGCCACGACTCTTCGGACGCTCGAACGCTCATCAAATTCTATTAATCATCCGGTGTGTCAATTACGTAGTGCACGCGTGCGTAATTGGCAAAACATTGTTAACGAGCTGTTCGTCTTCTTCTTCTTCTTTGTTTTATTGGAAATTGGACGACTAATATTTGTTTTCTATGGATTTCTCATTATTACTTTTCCCACCAAACAATATATCACTTCGTGACTCACATCTTTGGGAATTCTAAAAATACGACTCAACGATTGTTTTTCAAGTAGCATTCCCGAGCAGATAAGTACATTGAATCATACCGTATCACTCGAATTTTTCAACCGTGAAAAAAAGCACGTTACTCGTGAAATCAAACCAATACCTAATATTCGTTCGAGAGACGAGCGAATGAACGCCGAAAAAAAAAACAACCCTTTACGTAGCCACAATCCAAACAGCTAACATCAAACAAAGATCCTTTCCCACATATGTGGCCCAAATACTCTTGACCCATACTCTTTCGCTTGAAAAGAGACGACGCAGCAGTGGTAGTAAGTTCCTTGCTTGCGACTAGTAGCACTGCCACGGTAAACATTCAAGACGGGAAATTCGCCTGGTAGAACAATGGCACTTTGGCCTTACATAAAGGCAAGTCATTAGAAAGCTTTCATAAACGTACTGTTGGAGATGTTGTCGAAAAAATCTGCAAGCAAAAACCCCAGAATCTTTCTTTGTCAGAAGTCCTCAAGCCGACGGATTACTCGTTCTAGCTTTTAACCATGATAAATAGTTCTCTCTTTCTTCATAATGCCGCGCGATCTGCTGCAAATGACTCGCTGAAAACTACAGTCCCTCGCTCCCACTGCAACTTACTCGAGTTTAAGCCGCTTTATATTACGAGAGAGTATATGTATGTGTGTCTGCCGTTTCCGCGATATTTCTTGAAAGTGATGTTCCTTGTCGTCGTTGTCGTCGCTTGGGCTTTTTCGTCGTCGCGTGATATTTATCTGGAAATGAGGATGAAGCCTTGCACTTGCAAATGATAATCTTTCAGCTCGGTGTTTTAGCGCGCTGCGAAGATCATCTTTTGAACGAGGCCAAGGCTTTAGAGTGTAGTTGACAGATTTTCTATGATGGCTTGGCGCTTTATCTCGAGCACATAATTTTGAAGCGCGAGTGAGACGAGTAGCGATGTACTTACATTTTCAAATATTCGCGTGGATGAGGAAAACAATTTATGCATTGAAAAACTATGAGATCTTCTACGTCTTTTTTTTTTACTATAAAACAAATATCTATTTACTATCAACTAATATTTTTAATACAAGGATATTTTTTACGATTTGCATTCGGAGAAAAAGTATTTACGCAGTTGCGTCACGTCGACTAAGCGTATACACTGGACGATGGATGAAGTCCGAGCATGCGCACAAAGACTTGATAAACTCGTCAATCTACATTCACTTATATAAATTAACCGTCTTTAATGTTATTCTTTGAAATATTGTAATCTAGGCAGAAGGTGAGTTCCGAGTGGTAGAGTAAGGAGAACCAGGCCAGAAAGGTCCATCGCCAATTGGACGAGTGTCTTTTCCAGGAATGATTAATCCACCCACTGGCACACATTTCAGACGATATGTTGCACATGTTAATCCACGGCAACATTGTTCATATAATTGGCACTGTAATTAGAGGTATAACGTTAGTTCCACGAATCCAGTAGCTTATCCATTTGGATAATGATTGGATAATTCTGTATATACATACGTAGCCAAGCCAAGGAGAGCATGTTTTTTCTTTTTTCTCCTTAGGAGGTGCTGACGATACACTGGCGATGAAAACGATTGCGAAAAGGAACAATGCTAATTTGGCCATTTTATTTGGTTTTCTGTAAATAAAAATTCGTATTTTTAAAGAACTGTTAGGTTATTGAACATTCTTAATAATCACTGCTCGATAAACATTAATCTAATCGTAACCATTGATAAAATGGTCGCACGAGTCAATAACATCAATTACTTGAGGCATAAAATAATAAATTTTTAGGCAACTCTACCAAGTAATACGAAAAAGTGCACGATTTTACTTACTTTAATCTCTCACTGAAACTCAGAGAACTGTTTTAATCTTGAGCGCTCGTGCTTACTTATACTGTTCGGTAACTCCCGTAGATACGCGTAAGAGATATTAAAAAAGAAGCGGGGATGAATATTATTCATGCCGGTGATAGTGTGTATGTAGTCAACAGTACGTGTACTATACAAAACAAGCAAACGGAAATTTTGAAAGGAAAGACCGTTAAACAAATCCACTGGAAACCCGCGAATAAATATGTTGATTAGAAAGTTTGCAAATTAGTGAACAAATCATTAAAAAATGTTATTGATAACGATAAAAATTCATCGCAAAAGGCGAATTGCGCAGTCATTGGAATTGATTTAATTGAATTGATAGATAAACATTACTCGATGCTTGAATTTTATTTCGTATATTGTTTATTAAGGTGTACTTACAAAATCACAAAATTTTGTTTGTCTATTTCATCATTTCTTACTTCACTACATTTGTGTCGATCAAACAAAAATGTGTAAAGACATATCATAGGAGATTAACGCAGCCATTAGACGTGATGTAGAGGCCATTTAATAATTGATCACCTGTGTCGCACGTCTTTAACACAAGAAGTTTTTGTTCGCACTTCATATTGAGTTCCATTAGAATTAAAAGAAAAATTATTTTTATTCTCCTTGCATATGAAATAAAAAATATTTAATAAATTCCTTTCAGAATCTTTTATTTTTAAAATTAAAACACTTAATATTTTTGGTATTATCTGCATGACACATTATACAAATAACAAATCATACATTAAAAAGAAAATAGTGATGTTTTAAACATTATCGTTAAATCGTTTGTCGCATGAGTGTAGCTGCTGCACTCTATTGCCCTTCTATTTTCTTTAGACGGATTTTCGTTCTGACTTCCATCGAGCTTTATAAACGACTAACGGGTCGTACTTTATTCTTCTCGAACAAGCTAAAGTGCCGCGTAATTCACTTCATTTTTCTTTTCTCACATCGACGTCATAGTATTTATCTTTCATTATTTTATAAGCTCTTATCTGCATTTATATTGATTTACACTTTGATTTTTCTTCTTATCGCTGCCATCTTTAAGAATATTCAACATATGATTTGTTTTCGTTCAGAGATTATTGAACTTGAATGGTAAAAAGGTGAAAGCAAATGGCATAAATTGGAAATTGCGATAAAATTTCAGTTTATTTCGAAGTTAATCCAAAAAACTGGAGCAGGGAAGAATTTTGAAATAAGAGACTATATGTATGTACCGAGTAATTAAACTCATCCGTCCTATTGGAGCACAAAATTTATTTATTCCTTACTTTCGCGTTCAAAACCACTCAGTTTCAGAAAGTTTATTTCTTTCTCGGTTAGAGGGTGGGTAAGGAGATAAAAATTAATTTGAGGATTATAAAAAAAATTAAGGATATATAAAAAACAAAAAATAAGAGACTAGTTTTCATATGTAGATCCTGGCCAGAAGGGTCCATTTCCAATTCGACGAGCATCTTCTCCAGGAATGATTAATCCTCCCTTCGGTACACATTTATTTCTGTACCCTGCACATTCCATACCTCGACAACAATGTTCATATACTAGGCACTGTAAGCACAATTACAGCATTAATCACTTCAATTCGATACCATTTCCATTCCGGGCACCTGAAAAAACTTTGCACATACCCAGCCAAGCCAAGGCGAGCATGTTTTCTCTTTAGGTGCTGCTGATGCAATGTCGATAACAGCGATTGCGAAAAGGAACAATACTAATTTGGTCATTTCGAACGGATATCTGCAATATTAAATTATAAAGAACTATTGGATTATCGGAATTTCTTGGTAAGTCAATTAAGTGTACTTGTAAAAATTGAATATAATCGTGTTCAACGATAAAGTTCGATATTATCAATTAATTAAATAGAAATTGAGTTCTTACATACATAATTAAGTATATGATATGGTTCGAAAAATACGACTCAATTCGTTTCGGTTTTTTAATAAAACTGGAGAACTGTTTTAATCTTGAGTGTTCGGACTTACTAATACTATTCAGTACCTCTTATGCACGTACGCGCAAGTACTATCAACTTTATTTTTCTTTCTGATGCAACAATGCAATTAAAGCTTCTATTGACGTAATGTATTATTTGAATTCATATGCAAATTTAATGATGATCTGAAGATCAAATACGGACGAATTTTCTAAAATAAACTGATGGCCTAATTGATTGCTAGATAAGCTAATCTATTGCTGACGTCAATAAAGTTTATCAGTCAATTTAACTCTAATTGGATGTAAATAAAAAAAATCTTTCGAGTCTTTTGAAAAAAAAAAACAAAAAGTTACGCTACTAAGATCTTTAAAAAAAATAACAAGCGTACTCTCCCTCTCAAGTGATATCGTACGTGCGACAGATCGGGGTCGACGTGCTGAGCGCGTTCATGAAAGTAGAGGGAAAAAAAAAGAAGCAAGCTCGTCGTCGGTGTATTATCGATGACTCCGCGCTGAACAACTAATTGGCTCGTCCGTCCGTCCGTCGTCGCAAGCTCCTCGGGGGGTTCGCTATATACAGCAAATATAGCTGCCGCGCGGTATTCTTCGTCGTCGCAGAAGCAGCAGCAGCAACGCGACTATACTACTCGCGCCACTCTATTTCCCCGGTGCATTCCTTTATGGTTGCCGACGTCGACGACGTACACACACATACATACACACACACACATACACGAACAAACGAGAAAATGTTTATTGGGTCCATATTATCGCTCGTGATAAATTGAACCTATATATAACGCTGGTGAACAAGAGCGAATATAAAATAGACATCGAGACGAATAGCAAATTAATTTTTCCAACTTGCTGGAGGAAAACATCTTATCGAATAGTAAAAAAAAAGATTAAACAAACAGGTAAGATAAAAGGTTTATCTGACGGGGGAAGAGGGCAAAACACAAGAATCTTGGTTTTACGAGAGGAATTAACTCGTGGAATAATCCGCTGAAAAGATTAACGGGCTAACGCGGAACGGAAAGCCGTAACCTTCGTTGCTGCTGTTCTTCGGGTTCTTTTCTTCGGTTTGTTCGTTCACGCGCGCAAAAAAAAAATAGAAGAAGAAGAGAGCACGCGTAAGAGAAAAAGTAGTCGAGCGCAATATCGGCCCCTCGCTATCTGGCGATTTCCACTCGGAGTCACTTAACGCGCATTCGAGTCCACGGGGGTAGAAGAAGATCTGCACCTGTAAAACATTACCGCGCTCTTTCTCTCTCTCTCTCTCTCTCTCTCTCTCTCTCTCTCTCTCTCTCTCTGCACGGGGCGCGCGCTGACCTGTTCGCTTATTATAACGGCATTACGCTTTATTCCCTCTTGAGAGCTGCTAGCAAGATGCGCGCGTTATGCTACTGCAGGCGCGGATATGGCGGCTTTCCTACCAACGCCGCCAACTTTTGTCGCTGCTCTTTCTGCTCAGCCACTGAGAAAGTTCCCTTGATAACGAAATTTTCTTTGGCGAAAAAGCACTCGACTGAATGCCTCTCTCTTTCTCTCTCCGTCTGTGTTATCTTGCATGGAATATACAGAAAATTTCATGACTTTTAGAAGTCTTCTTTTTTTTTCTTCTTTACTTCTCTTTCTCTCTCTCTTTTTTTTTAACGATAACGCTTGGTGACGAAAAAAGAAATTCGTCGACTCGATGTTCTTTGAAGTGGAATCGTTGAAATACTTCTTTTATCTCTCTTCAAACTTAGAATCAATAAATCAGCAGCTCCAACTGATTTTCACGTTTATGTATCTTCAAAGCTAGACTCAATAAATCAAGAGCTTTAATTGATTTTTTTTATTTGGTTGAATTAATCAAATTGAATAGTGCAATTAATTTGTGTATCGAATTAAATCGTGCGAAAGTTCATTAAAACTTTTTTGAATGTAAAATGCGTAGAGCGAGAATTTTTTCGCGAGTTTTAACACGTAATGGATGGCACCTTTGAATTTACTGCAAACAAAGGTAGGCAGGTTAACCCGGTAATCTGGTTACAATTGGAAGCGCTGCGGCGCCCTTTGCAAAAGAACTCAAAACGTCAGTGCTTTTAAAGCTGCTAGGCGTCGAGCTTGCGATGTTCAAATTAGATTTCCGTATAGTTTCCGTCCTTTTTCCCCTCCTCTTTTCCTTGCTCTTTGGTAAGTCTACTTTCTCTCCCTTGGCTTTCTTACTCTTTGATACCACTGACTTACATAGCGAAATTTTCACTTCACCGACTGTCTTTGCGAAAATTTTCAGAAATCCTTAAGTATACTTTTAAAAAATATTCTTTGAATCTTTTTAAAATATTTTATCAAAACGCTTCCAATAACTTGTGTCATATAATAACATTGGGCATTCATAAGCATGAATTGTGTCATTCTCATTATACCATAGCCGAAGTATCCTTCGTAATTTTATTATATACATAAGAAACCAGCTACCAATTGCAAAATCCCATGAGAGGAGCTCGAACAAAGTACAAAGATCTATTCAATGAGGCACGCGAGCGTCTCCGAAACTGGTTGAGAAATTAAATTAAATTCGAATTAAGTTCAATTAATTGCGCGGCTCTGAGCAACTTCATCCCCTCGTCCCGTCCACCTGACGACAGAAGCTAACAGACCTAATCTCTTTTAAATTAGTATTCCATTCGGCGAGAAGCCGCAGCATTCCGAAGGCACAGTGGCCAGCCAGAAATATTAAATTCCAGTGGCCCCGCAGCACTCCTTAAAATGTTTCTCGGCAAAACTGAGAGGGGGAAGGGGTGAGGTGGACCACTATTTACAGCCGACATAAACTCAACGTAGACTCCATTATCGCAGCGTTTTCTCTACCCCTCGGGGTTTTCGGCCACACACACACACACACACACACACACACACGCACATGTGGCACAACGTATGCCCGCGAAATTTCGCGGGGGATTAGTTCTTCGCTACTGCTGCTACTGCTGCTGCTGCTGCTGCTGGCTATTGCGCGGCTATATTGTACCCCGCGCGCGCGAGTGAGGCTGTAAAAGTGCAGTGTTTGATAACTTTACGACATCTGCGACAACGCGCACACGCGAAAGAGAAAAAGAGAGAAAGAGAGAGAGAGAGAGAGAGAGAGAGAGAGAGAGAGAGAGAGAGAGAGAAAGCTCTTTCACACATTTCACAATGTTTTTATACTTGCGATTACGAGCGATAAAGTGGCTCTTTCATTTCTCTTTCTGGGTTATTGTGCCAATTATTTGAAAATGCGAAAGGACCGATTTATATTCAAATATTCAAGGTTGCAGCTGTGCGATCGAGTGAGATATTGAGCGAGGTAATGATTCAGGCTATTGCGTGATGGTTTTTATTGACAATTTCATTAGCATATCGTTGATAATATTTCTGGCTGGATTAACCGATCTCGCGTGATGTTAACTTTTAAGATAAACATTCGAACACTTGCAAGAATTTGCAATTGAATTGATCGGCCTGGGCCTAGAACCAGTAATTAGCGTAAAAAAAATATTAACGCTAGCGTTAATCGCTATTTTTTCATCAACGGTCAGTTGATTTCGAAAAATAACGAAAAAAGGTTATTCTCGGAGCAAAATAACGAACAAAGATCAAACTGAAAATAACGCAACGCTGGCGATATTCGTTATTTTCATGGTATAAGTGCTTTTCCTTATGAAAAACATCGGCTGCGTTATTCGTTAAAATAAACTATCGTAGAGTTAAAATAGAATTTTAACAAAATAACGCTAGGGCTAGATCGCTATTTTCCAAATCGCTCAAATTTTCCATAAATTTTTCAAATTTTAACGTATAACGCAGTCGTTCAAATACTTGAATGAATTCGTTGTAGCGATCTAGCGCTAAATTTATTTTGTTAAAATTTTATTTTAACTCTACGATAGTTTATTTTAACGAATAACGCAGCCGATGTTTTTCATAAGGAAAAGCACTTCTATCATGGAAAATAACGGATATTTCCAGCGTTGCGCTATTTTCAGTTTTATCTCTTTTCGTTATTTTGCTCCGAGAATAACGCTTTTTTTGTTATTTTTTCGAAATTAACTAACCGTTGATGAATAAATAACGATTGACGCTAGCGTTAATATTTTTTTACGCCAATTACTGATTCTAGCCCCTGTTGCGAGTAAATATTCCGCGAAGTAGGAAACTTGTATAAGCAAATCGTCGATACGATTAATATTCTAATGATTACGCATATTTATTGGACGTCTTTTCAACGCTTCCGATGCCCCAACTTTTTTCGCTGAAGCAGATGTGCTTGCAAATTTTCAATCCTGAGTAAGACTCTTTGCCGCATCTTCCCTCGGTTAATTATTTATGAACAGTACTCATTAGCATACTTATGCGATGTCACTTGCCACCGCCGCCGCCGCCGTCGCGAAAAAGATACGAAAGTTTTCCTCGTATAAATTACTCGCGGCTAAAACACATTCGTTATTCGCCTCGAGCTTTGAACTTGCAAATACCGAAAACCTATCTACTTCTGCCCAAGTTTTCTAGAGAGAGAGAGAGAGAGAGAGAGAGTCCGACGTTATTTTTTAATTCGAAGAGTTGCTGAAAAACTCATCCGTAAGTATAGGTTCTACGTGGAAAGTTCGCTTCGCTAAGTTTGCGATCTACCGAAAAAAAAAAACGAGAGAGAGAGAGAGCAAGAGAAGACTACCAAACATACGCACACATACGGAGGGTAAGGGAGAGAGAGAGAGAGAGAGAGAGAGGGAAAGCGCAAGGCAATTACAATTTCAGTAGGGCGAAATGGGCAACGGTATATAACACACAGAGAGAGGGCTGCGCGTGCAGTGTAGGACCGTACACACACACACACACACACACACACACACACACACACACACACCAGACGTCCGCGATATTTAAGCAAGCAATTACAGTTCGTATCGCCTGCACGTGCAGCAAAGCGTATCGTATACGTGCATGCTGGGCTAGTCGCATCGACGGTGCCGCGCCCAGTTTGTAAAATTTTTTGGCAAAACACTCGCGAGAAAAAATAAAAGATGCGTCCGCGCTGGGGGGAAAGGGTATAGGTTGCCATTAGAATTTTTGAGCTAGAGTGAGAGAGAGAGAGAGAGAGAGAGAGAGAGAGCGAGAACGACGACGAAAAAAATAAATGGGATCCAAGCACCACCTGCCAACGTGAAATTCCAACACGCGACACTCTCTAGCTTCCAACAATTTGCGTACCTCTCTTTTTGTTCACTATTTGCGAGGATTCTGTCGCGCGCACGCGCGCCCGCGCATTTTTTTTTACGTCTTTTGCGTATGCTTGCATGTATGTGTGTGTGTATGTGTGTACGTGTGTTATTGAGCTTGGCAGCGCGGAAAAATTTACATCCAGCGTGCCCGGGATTTTTCCCGGATTTTTTTATTTTTTTCAGAGGACAGAGAAAGAATCCTTTATTAATTTTTTATTCTGTGGATTCCATTGGATTTGCAGGTATTGCAACGTTGTTTAGAGCTCTTCTTTTTAATCCTGTTGGAAGTTTCGTAATGAAATTCTTTCAGTTAATTTACTGTCAGTCGATATTTAGTTTCTCGTAATTCTCATAAAAATCTTGTAGTTTGTTAGCAATGTTTTTTTCAATTTTTCGCTAATTTGACGCACGGCATATAAATTATCCAATTTACTTGATGCTTTCAACATCGCGAGATGGCAGTTTTTATTAGTGCATGTGTATCTTTATGATGCCGGTTTGAAAAATGTAATTCATGAATTAAATATGAAAGCGATTCGCATATAACAAAAATGAATAAAGAAAAGGAATATTTTTTTTTAATAAGAATAGAATAGATCAATAGATAAAAATACATAATAAATGAAATTCTCCAACGTCTGCTTTAAATATTACTTAAAGAATCTGGTGGTTCGGATTCCACCTTAAGCTGTAGGTCCAGTAACTGGGGGGGATTGGCGTCCTCCGGTTAGCTAATAGGCGGGTTTACGCCTAGAATGACTGTTTTGGAACGCGGTAGTCCGATGCATCTCGATGGTTCACGGGAGGGTATGCTGAGCAAAGAGAGCATAAGGGGATATTAAAGGGGAGGGGGGGGGGGGGAATGCCTCCCACACTACGGTAGTGAGTGAGGTACCCTAAAAGCCCGAGAAGGGTATAGGGAGTAAAAGAACAACTAGAACTATACTTACAGAATCAACAATAATGTCTTTCGTCGTGTTTTATGAGAATTAGAAGGAAACATTTTTCTCAGTAGCAATTGATTTTAATATTTAAATAATGGCGCAATGCCGTGAACATTCGTTTTACGTCAACTCTCGTGAAAAGGTTAAGGGACATCTTTTCTTTTAATTTTTAAACACTCGACAAGGCCAAAAACATTTCTGTATTTCAAGAGTTTATTTTTTAACTATATCTTACATGTGATGGATGTATTTAATTTTGTTTCCATTGGTAGCTGGAAAATATTTATTATAGGAATAATATAACATTACATGATGTATTGTGGCTTCATAATTTTTCAGCGCATACTTATATATGTATTTAATTTTCGAAAGAAAAAATGATCTACACGACGAGGAATTCAAATAAATATTAATATCTAAAGTGTGCTGTAAAAACACATGATTTCGTTCTGAAATTTTGAAATATCAATCTTTCTTTGTATTCGAACTTTTTTCTTTCATAGTAAGCAATGTATTGTGAATTAGATTGTCATAATATATAAATTACTATTTAAAAAATTGATTTTTTATGTTTCAAGGATAGTGTATTTAGACTAGTGTAAATGCACCCAAGAAGTTCTTGTAAACCCATTAAATAAATCTTCTTGTCTATAGTTTTTTAAAGAAACATTCACCTAACTTACCTTGTAAAAATTGTATGATAACAGTCTATTATAGGCACGTGGTACAGATATAAGTCATCGTCAAAAAATTTCTAAATATAATATGTGTGCTTCATTTCTATTATTCATGTCTCGTTAACCTAATATATTGATAGTAAAATATCACGTCAAACAATTCATGTTAAAATTTTGATGAAGTCTCTTTTTCGTATGCTAAATTTATGGTTTGCGTAAAATACTTTATACGTGCAATTGTAAAATAGAAAATTTCTTAAGTGTATTCACGTTATTATGACATGACAAAAAGCAAAGCTCACTATAATGCAGGTGCACGCAAGTTACGAACTGCATCAAAGTACAACCGACTCATATCACGAAACAATTGTTACAATTCTTCTTCATACTTACATTATATCGATAAATTAAAAAATGATTTGTAAAATTTGAAGAAGAGAAAGTACTACATAACATTTGCGTATATACGTATAGTAAATGAAAATAAATTTTTTGAACTACTTAACGATATATTTAACCATTTTACAAAGCTAATAATTGTTGCTAAGGCAAGCATTAAATCTGAAAAAAAATTCAAATATATTTTAAAAACATAATTAGCAACAACTCGTCACACAATGTAACAAACACTTTTCCTTCACCCTACTGACAAAACAACAACACCCTCAGAAAAAAAGGGACAAATAAAACTGCATGAACTGTACTATATAAGTGCGAGAGTAAAATGTTTGCGTGGATATAAAAAGGCACGTAGTAGTTTTCATAGAGGCATACATAAACATGGCCTCACGTATATAAATGACGCCGGTGTTAATAAAGTCTTATCGGCGCGCGGCCATGCGTGTCGACTTAAGGCCAGCGACACACTAATCCCCCATGCTAATTTTGCAAGCCGCGCGCGGCTTCCGCGGCACTGTACACGCAGACACACACACACACACATACACACAACCACACATCTACACACTTTTGCTACCCCCGTGTATACATATATAGCGAGCGGATGAAGTGGCGGCAAAGCTGAGAAGGAGAAGGAGGAGGAGGAGAGGGGACGAAATGACCAGTAATGAAGCTGTGCATGCGAGGGGAAATAAGGCTGAGAGAGAAAAGCGACGGCAGTGCCTTCGCGGAAAACGTTGGTCCCGCGACGGTGTTTGCACGTTAATTGCCAACCCCTTGTGGAAAGAAGCGATTTAGTAACTCTCTTTCCCTCGCACGTGCGTTCATATATATGTACACACACACACCTACCCCCCCCCCCCCTCTCTCTCTCTCTCTCTCTCCTCGTCTTTCAAATAAATATTTAATTTAAAATGCTGTTTCACTTTAATATTCGCACGGGAAAAAACACATTTGCGCAAGCCTTGATGAAAAGTAATGAAAAAGAAAGAGAAAGAAAGAGAGAGAGAGATAACAGCTCCGGAGGTTTAGTTTTTTGCTTTAACAAGCTAACATTGTTTCTTCTTCTTTTTTTTACGAAAGTACAAAAATGTGCCAAAAATTGTGATCGACAATTGCGCTTGTGACATTTGCGTGATTTCACTTTGTTGCTTGGCTATACAGGTTTCAATGTCTCTCGTTTGTTTTATCTTTTCCTCATAGAATTAATTTGTGGCACTTTTACAACTTCCACTCCGTTATATATTTTTTTTCGCGAAATCATTGTGGGTTTTCGCGATTAAACAGTTTTCTTTGTGAGATAAGCCTTCTTATAGAAGTCCCAGAACAAGTAGAATATGATGAGAACGTTGGTCATGTAGATGTAGGCTAGAGGCTTCTTTCTTGGCTCGCACGATGGCAGTAGTGCTTGGGATGTGTGGATTACCATTATTACAAATTGAACCTGCAATATTTGTTAGTAAAATTAGTTACTTATATATAATACAAAATTTTTTAATAAAGTTCGTTTTGCAATATTATGGAAAATTTTTCGTACAATAAAAATAAAAATAAATATCTCTTTTTCCAATATATTTCTCGATTTATATTGATTTTTCCAGAGCGGATGAAGAGATGAAAACGAAATGGAATAAAAGAGATTTTTCAAAGCAATATTTTTTGTAACTCTGCGTGCAGTAAACGCTTCAAGCGAGCAAAACAAAAGTTATTTTACGAGTCGGATATAAAAAAATTCGTTGCGGTCACTGTTTGTTTTATAAATTATCATTTGATACCCGATTGAGTTATTTTGCGATAAAAAAATTGGAAAAAAAATGCCGCAACATTCAAAATTCAAACACGCTCATGACTTACATCAATATATTAAAAATTAAATGCAAATAATTCTGATAGATACATGACATGGAGTGGCAAACACTCAATGTAAACGTAAAAAATCTGCCGGAGAAGCAAAGTGATGAGTTGCAGAAATAATCTTTCTTCCGAAGAACCCACTATCGATCCAAAAAAAAGAAGAAAAACGGAAAAAAATAAACACGATTTCTCCAGTGGCCTAGTTTAGCGGACTGTAAGACGAAGCGCCACAAATGCATCTCTTTCTTGCTTGAGTGCAACGATGAAAACTAAGTCGAGGCGGTAGAGAAAGAGAGAGAGAAAGAGAAAGAGAGAGAGAGCTTTCCGAGCTTTGCGCTCTCGCGGAAGATTTGAATCAAGCGGCCATGTAATTTAGCGTCTCAAATCTCATCATCGGCTCTCGAAGCGACCACGAGTTCGTTGTCGTCGTCGCGCGCCGAGAACTAATCAAGAAGCAGTGCGGAGCACACAGACGAGAGGGAGAGAGACAGACAGACGAAAGAGCGTAAGCGGATAAAGTCGAAGTGGAGGAAAACTGTCGTGAGCGCTCTCGGGGAGTAAGCGAAGGCGAGAAAATCTCGGTTCATCGATTCGCTCGGCCGCTTTTAAAATGAGAATCTGTCTCTCTTACTCTCTTATTCCCTTGCCTGCGGTGCACACTGCTTGCTTGCTAGCTTGCCAGCACCAGAGAGGAGAGAGAGAGAGAGAGAGAAAGAAAGACGCTTTGCCCGGCGTGGCGTACTTCCTCCTGGCTAGTACGCGCAAAATTAAACGAGCGCGAGCGTCGTAACCCGATAAATCGTCGTTTGCCCTTCGATATTGCCGGAAATAAAAAAATGCCCAACCGAAGCTCCCGGCCGGGTTATTTAATTAAAAAAGTGCGCTAAAGCTTCGACGACGACGACAACGACGGTACGCGACATACGTTACCACTACACACCGCGGAATATTTATATACCATCTGCCCGCGCACATGCACTGACCGCAGAAGAAAAGAATCGCTTGATTCGAACAGTACATTTCAGTGTGCTTGGTGACTGTACAATTTTATTCAAAAGTCAAAAAAAAAAAGGATCCTACCAGCTGGAGCATCGTCAGGTAAGGCTTGTAAGGTGCAAGTTTCTTCTGTATCCTCGGGCCCAAGCACGCTAGGAGGTAGTATGTGTACATAATCACGTGTACCAGACAATTCGGCATCATTATGAAAGTCCACATGCCGCCTGCAACGCGTACAAATAATTCCGTTTGAATATTCATCGCACAAAAGAGCAGTTATTCGATTTTAAAATTAATGTCATATTTTTCAATTGCAATGTGGGAAATTCGCGGTCGACTGGGTAATATTTTAAATTTACAGCGCAGTCGAGTTTATTATAGCAAGGATGACTGGGCACCTGGAGCGTATTTGCAGGCTATCCAAGCAAGAGCGACTGTAGTGACGTGATGATAAATGTGCAGGAATGAGCACTGATTGTATTTCTTCCTCAGGACGAAAATAACGGTGTCACCGAGTTCAGCGATTTTCAACAGCATTATCCACCATACCCATCTTGCCATCTACAAAATATATTCATCAATTGGTTTGTTATATAGCAATTCAACGTTTCGAAATTAATACTCAACGATAATTGTGCAAATGCACTTAATATATAGCTTAAAAAATTGCTTTCAATGAATACAAAATTTCTCTTGTAATTTTCTTTCCGGTAATAAGATATACAGTAATCAATAAATCAATGGCACAAAGTAAATATACGAAGAAAAACCATATACAAGGACAGCGTTATATATTGTAGAAACACATTCATGCGCAAGTACAGAGAAAATCAATAAGTAATTTCAAGAAAGAAATGTGCAAATTGAAGAAGTCTAATATACTTTTTTTTCAAGTGAACCTGAAGCTTTTCTATCGAATATAATTATTAAGATACTCACACTTATGGCCTCTGGACTTAGAGAATAATCAACGGGCTCGCATCCCCATGATAATTTGGTTGTGAACCCAGACGTTAAAAGCTGAAAAATTCATAACAATAAAAATTAATTAAATGCTGTTCTTCATTGAAAATAATTAGCTTTTTATTAATTTTTCATTCCGGGAAGCTGCATTGATTTATTATAAAGTATATACGAGGATCTGTTTAAAATGAAAGAGTAACCCAATATCGCGTTTATTAATTATTCCAAGCGGCAATTAATTGAGTTTCTCAGTAGAAAATATTTCCTTTTTTAATGAATTGATGACCAGTAATGCTTTGCATGTAAACGTCATTATTAAATTGTGATTTTAATATTGCAATATTGAAATTCTCAAACCTTATAAATTTAAAGTGCTTGAACATTCCATGTATCATGCGTGTCATTCGAATTCTCTAATGTTTATTATTCCATCACAACCTTTTGTTATTTTCAATCAATTATAACCTGTCATTACTACACTTTGCATTCTGCCAGTTGTACTATTTATTCAGTTTTTTTATTAAATATTCATTCATAAAATTGCGTACCTTAATTATTGAAGGTACGTACAAATTCATACGTAACAACATGATTTTTCATATTCAATAATGGATTGAAACTTGTAAATAATTCGTGCGTTTGGAAATTGTAGCGTGACTTACCCCATAAAAAACTGCAGCGCTGCAGATGGCGATGGCAACATTGTAGCTTACCATAAATTTGTAAAGATCATACGGCTGACGGTCTCGCATGTACCTTGGACCCGCGTGCAGTACGAAAAGTAGGTAAGCCAGTAGAATTATCAACACCGGAAATGGGTTGGCCATCATTGGCCAATCAACCACCCTTGGATCTATAGATAAAAAGAATTATTTATTAGTTGTTCTCAGCTTTATGAGATGATATCTGATATCATATGAGGCTAATATTTGGTATTAGATTTAACCGCATATCCAATTTTCAATTCTATTATAACAGAAATGAAGTGCGTTGTTATGCTTAAATTATTTGAAAAAATGTTATAGTAATTACAGTCATAATGTACTTGATTTATATTGAAAAACAGAATAATTATTATTCTGTCTCTTTATCAACATAAATTAATTGTGTCAGTGGAAACTGTACACATAAAAAAATCTGCTACTACTTCACTGTACCAGTTAATAAATTGCACTACTATAAATTCTATACAGTTTAATTTATTTATTTATTTATTTAGATACTTCTACGGAATAAGTCCCTTACAATAATATTACATTATATAAAATGAGTTTAGAATCATTATAACAACGCAGATGCATGAGCAGAGACTACTATTTACATAACAAATAATAATTGTATACTGATATCAGTTAATTGGTTAACGAGTTTCAAATACATCGTAATTATTCCAACAAATAGTGTCGTTAATATAGAGATTTCAAAAATATTCAAAATCCATTATCAAATTATGAAATTGATAAATACACTCAGAAAAAAAGTCCTCTTACTACAAGAGGATAATCCTCTTGACCCAATCCTCTTGAGGCAAGAGGAATTC
>JAWWMK010000032.1:5944882-5956607 GCA_035047105.1 Galeopsomyia nigrocyanea | reverse complement strand
TATATATTTCGATATAAATACTATGGTTCAAAAGCGCTACGCTTTGAAAAAATAGCGATATTCTTTAGACATATAAAAGACGATGTATACTGTTCCTACTTTCCTTAAAAAAACCACGATCGATCAAAAGTACTAAAATAAACTTTACGATTGAGTGCTACCGACGATAAGTGACGAATATAAAGTTCTGCTGAAGAATTTCTGTCATTGCTGTGTAAAGATTGCTATGTAAAGATAAAGACATTTGCATATCTAACGACGCTAAAGTGAACATAGTCAAATAGCACGTACATCTAGAGCTCACTATCATTTAGTATAAAACTGAATATTTTTGTTATTATACACAATATTTTATAAAATTATTATTACTATTGCATATCGTGAAACTGATGATATTTCAAAATCATTGTCAATGTGTGTAATGAACGTTGATAGATGTCATTTGATAGGCTGTTAAAAAGCTGCTTGTTAAATTACTTCCTTTGGATATCAAAACTTTAATCAAGCCGGATGGCTGTCTTGAAAAATTAATGTTATTATACCCACTTGAATTGATGTCTTCATTTGATAGGAAACTTTTCAACTAACGTTCGTACCAAAAAAGGGTGAAACACAATGAAATAATTACCACTGTATGAAGCTTCAATAACGTGCCATTTAAGTAACCTACATTTCAAGAATTCATATGTCTTTCTTTTAACTTTGTCAGTTTCCATTTTTTTTTATTTTTACATGTGCGACGCGGTGAAATCGTGATACAAAATAATTAAATATAAATAGTGCAATGCAATAAATAAGACATTACTTTGTTTTTCATTATTGATTTATTACAATTTATAACAGTTAAAATATGCCAAGTACACCAAGTTTACGAACAACCGGCTAGCCGTACATATGAATCGCAAGTACATACATGCATACGCCTTCAATACTCGCTGTCGTAGCTTTTTATGAAATCTCGAATTTACAGCACTTGCCGATCTTAAATTTCGCAGGCATATTGCATATTTACATGGATTATACGTAAACCGGCTCGAACTTTGTAGGACGCTCAGATTTATTGTTCATGTATTTAAATGTAAGTAAATAGGTAAACTATGTAGGTATGTATTTAGACTTTTTCATTTCGCCTAATTTCTTACGCAGAAGTACGATCTCATATCATGAAGTATATAGTTAACTTTATAGGCCGGATTAACAATCAAGTCCCACGCAGAATAGTTACTGTATAATGTACACATATCCTGTTATCTTTTTTCAAAATATCTCTGCTTTTCGAATACATTGTAGTTCTATAACTGTAGGAACATAGTGCGAGCTTATTATTTGTTTTCTTGTAGAACGATTGATTACATTTTACAGATGTCACTTGGTTGAACTTGTAGAATTTTATAAATATATTCATAACTTCATGTCTTTACATCATATATAGCACGTATGCGAAGCATGACTGTTTAGTTTTGAGAGAGGAAAAAATTTACAACATTACACCGTAGCTGTGAAAATTTGTGTGTATGCGACATAAGTGGATACTATTAGCAGCGATCTATCTTCTTCTTTTTAACAACATTGAGGTTTGATGCAAATTAAAGAAAGCTTATTTGTAATTGCTGATTAACTTTGCAGAAGGGGTCTCGATTCAGTCTTGCAATTTCACCTAAATTAAAATCTTATAATTTCTCATTACTCCAATAGAGAAGTGCAAATTTTATCAACTCAACTGTTTTAATCGTAAAATTTATCACGTTTAGTGTAAAATATTTCGAATACTTATTCATATGCAGCTATAAAAAATAGATTCTACGCATTTCAATGCTAATCATACCGAGTAGAATTTCCAATATCTTCACAAAGTTTCAAACGAGTTTTTCTAAAATTTTACATTGAAAAATAAATTATCCGCAAAAATATCTTTTTTCCTTTAACAATTTCCTAAATCTGGTGGTATCGAATCGAATAATCACTACAAAAATCAACCAGAGCAAAGAGAAGTCTGTGTTCGTTAATTCTTTCTACGTACGTCATTATTATCATGGCTTCAAAAGTAACTTGAGAATTTTCATATAACAATAAATCAATGAATGATCTTTGAAACAGTACGGTAAACGAAGCAAAACGTTAACGTTTTCGCGTGCCTTACCTAATGTCGGCGATAAGAAAAAAAAACAAATATTCAACGCTGAACTGTACAACCAATATGAAAAAATAGTCAACTCTGGCAAGCTGACGTAATACATTAATAAACTTATGAAAAAAACATAAAACAAAAGAGGTCCTTTTTTTGTTTTGTTATCTCTTAACGTAAACGAGAAGTATAACTGTAGTTTAAAAATCTTGACAAGATTGAGCAGTCCACCTCTCGATTTATTTTATTTTACAATGCTTAATCTAGGTTTGACTCTCGTTTTGCACTCATTAATACGACTCATTCTAAGTATCACAATAAATAAAAAAAGAAACGCGTATCAAGTTCTTATTTCTCAAAGCTCTAACGTCGTCGCCTCGATGAAGAAAATGGCTATCGATGCAGCGACGTCGTTAAATTATTAACAGCAACCTAACTATCATAAATCATTGTCAAGACTAAATACTTCCATGCGAACTCATTGAATCGTTTATTGTTCATTTCTTCTACGGCAAAGAGAACAGAAAGTTGTCGAACAACCATTCCTTCGTTCTTATAACCACGAACGTACGCGATAAGAATCTAGCGCGCAAAAATCACCTGAAAGTACGCAGAAACGATCTAATTCTCTCGTCGGAAAATCGACTCCTGACGTATATTTACGGTAGCGCAACTAAAAAATAAATAATAAAAAAAGAAGAAACAAAAAAAATGTCGGTTCGCGGGCTTTCTTTACGCGCCATTTTCTCCATCGCAGATGTCCAAAAGGGCGAAATCGTGCGGGGCGGCGCAGCGCGCCGCAGAAAGCAGAGGGCAATTTGCATCCCTTAAAAAGTCGCGGCTTTAGACTCTTCTTCTCCCGAGGTACGCGCGGGTATGCATAATGTCTCTGTCCGTGGTCTGTACGTTTCCTCTTTCTCTCCTTTCTCTCTCTCTCTCTCTCTCTCTCTCTCTCTCTCTCTCTCTATGTATGCATGTGTATACGTGTGTCTTTTAGTGCATTGGCTACCGCAATTTCACCTCTTCCTGGCCAACTGCCGCAGTGACTCTCTCGCGTGCAGTGTTGTGTGTTGTGTATGCGCTCCGCAAAAAAAAAAAAAAAAAACAGAGAGCAGTGTATTTCTTCGCCATTGTTGTGTATCGGCTCTTTTCTTTACCGACACTTTCAAAACTTCTCAATTCGTGGAATAACCAAATAATGCGGCGTGAGAGAGATCCTGAGAAGCAAGGAATCGCGCAACGCACATACATACACACACACACACACACACACACACACACACACACACACACGCATACACAGAGTCAAAAGTTGCGTCGCGCGCGCGTCAGCTTCGACTTTGAATGTGTGACTTTCTACTTTTTTTTTATAATATAATATGTATAATGCGCATGCTCGGGAGCCCTTTTGTGCGATTTCCTCGTTCGTGCTAAGGTTTGCTCCTTTTATCGGGTTCTCCGTCGCTTCGACCGAAGCGCAATGAAGAGAAGAGGAGAGCTTCCTTTAGCGAACTCCTCGGCGGTGGCTGCTGCTGCTCGCACTCCGAATGTCATGCGCATCTTTGGGTTAGTCCGTGTTCTCGGCCTTTTCTATCTTGAAGTGGTGGTTCATGCTCGTTTCTGAAATCAAAAGTCGGAATTGCCCTTCGATTAGCCGTTCGATTTACTTGCTATTAGTTGCTTGTTTCTTCAAAAAGTGTGGGATCAGTGTTTTTGGAAGCTGTGTTCAGTCATTCGCTCTCAATTTGATTGAAAGGAGAATTAATTGGCAAACATCGTAAAACGACAAATAAGGTAAAACAATAAAAGCGCAAGTTTATTATTAGGTGGAAGGAACAGTACTTTGGCAAACGGATATTAAGCGCGCGTTCGCTCGATTTCTCATGCGCAAAAGTTTTAGAATCGCAGGATATAGGCGCACGGGAAATAAGTAAAGAGGCAAAAGCTCAAAAGGAGATCGACGTGCAGGATGAAGGAACGTGCCAAAGAAAGAGGAAGTTGCTGCGAGAATGAAGAAGAGAAAAAAAAAGAGAAGAAGAAGAAGAAGAAGAAGACTTCCCTCTCTTTCTCGCATCCCCTTCTAAAGCAATGTTACCAACTCTCTCTCTCTCTCTCTCTCTCTCTCTCTCTCTCTCTCTCGCTCGCCAGAGCGAGCGAGCGAGTCGACAGTAAAATCCATTTTATGTCTCCGTCGTAAAGCCAGTCAAATGAAACCCGGACTTAGTTTTCATACGTGCACCTAACCAGGCTCGTTTCACCGAGCGAGCGAAAAACGTGCTGTGCCAGAGAGAATATAGCCGCAGCTGATTTCGTGCAAGCGAGATTTTGCGCTTTTTTTTCTTTCTCTCCCTCGACTCTTTTCCCGAAAACCTCCCTCGATAAACGAGTCGGCGCAGGAGGCAGCTCGTGATGCAATGTTTTTAGAGTAGCTGAAAAATACACAGCGGTGTGCTCGTATGGTTTACGAGGATTTTCACGTAAGACTTTACAACGATATGCTATCGCGAAAAAAGAAAGTCGAATGATTTGCGATCGAAGTAATTTTCTGCGATGAAGTGGAAAATTAATTTTGACGAGAGGGTGTCAGGACGAAGAGAATTATAAATCGGTGTTCCGAGAACGCCCATGTTTCACATTTATATTTCTGGCGCATATATATCAAAATGTAAAATACTGCGGCAATTTCGAACTTTATACTGCCGCGCGGCGGCTCGCAGCACGAACCGATCCTTCGTTAAAGATGAAATTGATATGGAATTCACATCAAGTGCAACATAAACATTTCCAACTCTTTTAGTTATGAGAAATAAGTTATGGAACAATAACCCACGAGAGCAAGCCGTGAAGCACGCAAAAGATTTACTAGTCGGATAAGTACTCAATTCCAGTCTAACGATACGAAAATACGGTTTTTTTTCCTTCTTTCTTACTCTCTCGACCTTATTCAATTTAACGAACACGACTTTTAATCTCTCAATCTTCGAGGGGTTGTATATAGTTTAGTTGAAAGACAATACAATGAGTCTATAGGATCCATTGCAGAAAACGACAAGTTATATATATTTTGGAGTGAAAACCTGTAAAAGCTAAAATTGAAAGCGACTTAATAACGCACGGCGCAATTCACTAGCTGCCTTTATGTATATCCCACGCAACAGTTAACTACTTTGGCTAGCTCGACAACAACGCGGGCGTGCAAGGACTGACCCCAAAAATAACACTATGTCCGATGTAATTCCGCCACTCGTAAATTAACGTCACCAGCGCCGCTGCGAGGAAACAATCATTCTAAAAGCGTTGCACAATATCCAGCGTGTCGAATGCGCCTTTGAAAAAGAATGCAAATTTAATTTGCAAAGAATGAGGCATTTTTTTTTCTCTCTCTCTTCTTCTTTTTCTTCTTCGTCGTCGTCGAGGGCAGTTACGACGAGGCTATAAAACCTTGTGTGCGCGTTCGAAGACAACAACATTCCGGCGACTTGTTCTGCACTCATTTCAGCGACACACACACACACACACATACACACACACAAGCACACACGCATAAACATGTATACCATATTCGAAAGAATATTAAAATCCCTTTTAGAGCTGAAGGCATAAACAAAGAGTTGCCCCCGCCTTTCGCGAAGCGCACTAATCTTTTAACTGGCTGCGCCCAAACCGGCGGCACGACGACGGCGACGACGACGCGCCAACCTCCCCCGGCAACTCTCATATAACGACCTCGTCAAAAGTTACACACGTTTCCAAGCACCTTCATTTTTTTTTCTCCATAAAACATCAACTCGATCGACGCGATGGATACTTTGCTATGTGATGGAGACTACCGTTTGCAATTTCGAGATTTGAAGCAAAATAAACGTGCAGGAATTCAAAATATACATTGTTAAACTTTCATATAAGCTTTTTGAATGATCCAGATTTTGTCATACTGTTCGTTCGGATAATTATTTCAATTCTTTTTCAAATTATTCCAAAGAAAAACTATTATGGTAAAAAATTTTACAATACTAGTTACAAGTCAAATAAAACGAATAATACGTTTCACTGTTTTTCAAATGGGAACTTTCTAGTCTATTCTTTTGTAGAGTTGCTATTGTACGTAACAAAAGAATCGATTTCTATATATGTATGTATAAGACCGCTCGCGAGCGCGTTTCTTACAGCTTTATCGTAATGTTTCGCAAGAAACTATATTTCTCTTCTTCTTTTTTTATTTCAATGGATCGTCAATTTTTTTTCAGCACATTATGAAAAGGCTTTTTCAATTAAACGTTCAAACAACATAATTGATTGCCTATCAATATACACATGCCCGTCACATAACGATTTACGCCTATTTGATGATCGAGTTTCTTGGAATCTTCAATCGACAGGTCAGGCAAACTGTATCTCATCAAAGAGTATCGGAAAACAATCCAATAAAACTGTGTGTTGACTCGAGCCCACAGAAAGAGACATATGGTAGGGGACGAACACGTGTATATAAACGTATCGCAACACTTCTCAACGCGCGGCAAAACCACCCCCCGACGGCCGTTTTCCTTCGATTTCAACGCCCGAGTACATGACTTTATACTCGTGACCTGTTTATACGTATACCTATATATATCGCCTAGCTATACGCCTTTTTTTCGCGCTTGCGCTGAGGCTGATTTTACGATCGCAAGCTAGGTAGCTCGCTCTTCGACGCGACGCCTCACACACGTCGGAAGTCGAGGTTACAGCGTGACAAATTGTAACTCGACAAAGCGCGCTGAACTCGTAAAACTTTGGGCGCACAATGTCGCCGCTCTCTTTTTCTTTTGGGAACGACAGAGAGAGAGAGAGAGAGAGAAAAAAAACGTTTTTACGAGTTCTGCATGGGAAAAGTGTTCTTCGAGTGACAAAGAAGCTTTTCGTTTTTAATTCGTGACTAACGCGCCGATTGGAGTATTGGAATTCTTTTTTTTTTCTCTCTCTGTATTTTTATAACTTCTCTGAATGGACGTAAATCGGAATATTCGATGAGTATAGAGGGTCGTGTCGATGAGTTATTGAATTTAATCTCCAGCGCGAGTCGTAAAAAAAAGAGAATCTTATATAGTTGAAAGTTTTTAGTAGCCCGCCTCTTTCCCTCGTCACACTCTTCTCGTCAGAGCGCGAATATTTAACGTTAGCCGCGCGGCTTTTGGCTATATAATACGAAGATTTTGTCGTTAAAAAACAGAAGAGGCTCTCGATCGAAAGTCTACCGCGCGCGTGCGCGCGTGGAATCTCGGATTTATTTTTTATTAGCTTACGTCGAATTGAAAATTCGCTCTCTACGATCGCGGGTGTCTTTAATTATGCTATAAAATCTTTAATCACGCAATCTATATGCGAGTACGCGCGAACAATGTATTTTTTTTTTCAACGGTCAATTTATTTCTTCGAGTATCATTTTAGAATCGAACAAAAATAAACACTTTTCGTATAGTAGTGTTTGCTCGCGAGAAAATAACAAATTTTACAATGAAATTTTACGTCGCTTGACGCAGATTAAAATATGAATGGAATTAGAATAAATACATTATTTTTCATTCACACATAAAGAGTCGCGAAGCGAATCGAAAGTTATTACTTCTAATCGCTTTGTCGTCTACTTTAATCAAATACAAGTGTTATTAAGAGCACAACATTTTTCCGGTATTTATTAACGTTCATTGGATATTTGACAATTCCTTCCTACGCATGCGGATCTTTTTCTACGAAATGGAACATCGCGAATAATTCTATTATTATCGCGATTAATCGAGTCATTACAAACGCAATTTGTCGTCGAAATATTTCAGGAACGAAACCGTGAAGGTGATAGACCTGCGTCATTAGAGAAGTGATATTGTTTTCCGTAAAAGTGACGAAGGTATGTATATATTTTTCAAAAATATAATCGGGCCGCGCGCGAGACCGAATGAATATATCGTCGAAAAAAAATCAAGACGATCGCGTATCTCAAGTGATCATTTCTTCGCTCCTCGTCCATCGCGTCGATTTGCATTTTTATAGCTCGCGCTTAATTTACACGTCTCCGTGCGTGGCGGCGACCACCGTTCGCGTCTGACCGAAAGACACGATTTTAACTCCTCAAGCAAGCAAGCAAGCAAGAGAGTACCCGTCCATAATTACAGAGTCATAAAAGCCCAATCAACGTCTTGGCGAAAAAGGGCTCTTTCTCTCTCTCTCTCTCTCTCTCATTTCCATTGGCCTTCTGCGTTAGCTCTTTCGCGATGGCCATGGGGTGCCTCGTAAAAGTATGATTTACAACCCGCTGCCGTAGCCATCTTCTTCTTCTTCGACGTACTCTTTTTTTTTCTTCTTCTTCTTCATCTTGCGATTGCCGATTTATTGGCTAAACGCTGATTTACCGTCGGACTGTGTCATAACTCGCGGATTGACGAAAGAGAGAAAGAGACGAATGCACCCTGCCGTGGTTTTCAAACCCAAAATGATTGGACTTTCGCTCGCTCGCTCTTTTTTTTTTACGGTCCCGCAGTTTGATGGCTTTCGCTTAATGTAAATACCCCAGCGCGCGGGACATTTGAATATTTTGATGAATTCAATTTCTCTCTCTCTCCCTCTCGTTATACGGTAGATTGGCTGTGTCGTGTTGTTGGAGATGATGTAGTCAGTTCATAAAAGTTGAATGTTTTTGCTGGATATATGTATATACAAAGTGTACAAGCGACGAGAATAATAAAACGATTTAGTTGAGGTATAGGAAAGAATAAAGAAATAAAGCCTTCACTATGTAAACATGCAACAGTCCCAACGATGCTTGAGATAGAGTATATTATCCAAAATCGATGAAAATCTATCCGAACGAGTAGCACCTTATAAACGCGAAATAATAAACTTATCGACAAGTTAGAGACTTGATATAACTGAGGCGCGTCATTTAATTAGAAAATGCAAGCTCAGAGTAGCTGTGGGCCAATGAAACTCATTCGCATAAATACGTGCGCAAGCAGGCATGCAAGGCATTTAGCAACCCTCGTATCCGCAAGTAAAGGAAGAGAAGGCGGCGCATATCGTTAAAAGCGTACGGGGCGGCGGAAAAGGAAAGGAGAGAAGAGAGAGAGTAGTATAGGTGTCGATTAAATTGATAGTTTCATACTGACCCAAGTGCGGGGAATTGAGAAGTGCACTCTCATGAATGAATCGGCGCTTGCTTAATACGTAGAAAGTGCGCGCCACCTACAAAAAATAAGGTACGTCATCACACATGTATATTTTTCTTCAAATTCTCTCGCACTCACATGCACGCATATATACAGCAGAGAGAGAGAGAGAGAGAGAGAGAGAGAGAGAGAGAGAGAGAGAGAGAGAGAGACGGGAAGAGAGAGAGAGAGAAAGAGGAAAAGAGAATTTCCGCGGATACGAGAGGCCGTAAAATTTTCTCGTCTACTTGAAATATCAAGTCCGCCGCTCGCTGCTTCTGGATCGCGCCGATAAGACGACGACGACGACGAAGACGCGGTTTTCGCGGTTTTACTACCCTCCAAGCTCGTAAAAGAACTTATACCGATAAACACGCCACCACCAGCACCGACGACGGCGACGGCGACGACGACGACGAGAAAGAGAAAGAGGATCTATCGGCCGATCTATAAGGCCGTTAATGTCTGATCTTTTATATCGCCATGACCCGGCTCAACAACGACGATACTTGAATAATGCCGAGCGATCGCCTTTTTATTTTTTTAATTGACGATCTTCGAACCAAACGAATCGGAGTTTCACGTTGCACAACAGTTTCGCGGGCGTGATAATTAGTGCCAAAAATGCGCGAATAGTTCTCTCGTTTTTCTTGTTTTCGAGAGAGAAAAAAAAAGTACGAAACATCGCGGGAATATTCAGCGTTGTCGCCGTCTCGACGAAGCAAAGTCGTAAACGATCGCGTGCTCGCGCGCGGAGAGACATATATCCTAGCACGTAGCTAAAATGAAAACGAGCGAGGTGGGCGGAGGTTTATCGTCTTTCGGTAAAGTGCTCGCTGCTGCTGCTGCCGCTGTGGCTTCTTACGTACTTCCTTGCTCGCTCGCTCTCGCTCTCTCTCTCTCTCATTTTTCACCCTGCGCGCTCGTAAAATCACTGCGCGACCGCTTCGAAAACATAAAAGTTCAGCGTGTGTGTCTGCAGTCGCGAGAAAAAGGAACTGGAGTTCTTCTAGCACTCATTCACAATTTTTTTTTTCTTTTTGTCGCGCGCTTCTAAGACTCTAACGAAGGCCAACTACTGCGCGGGAACGAAACACTGACCGTTTCTCATTTAACGCGAACTCCCTTTTGTCAAAGTCCTTTCGAAAACTCGGAAACACGTTTCGGAAGAGTGAGGCTGAAAGAGAAAAAAAAGGCATCACTTGTGTTTACAATGTACGGTTTCGTATATTCGAAATACATTTCAAAAAGGGCAGGACGCGAGAGCGGCGATTCTTTTGAGATTAAGCTTTAAAAGTAAAACTGTTATGTGTCTGTTTACTGTATCGCCTTGAAAAATCGAAAAGTCAGGATGAAAAGGAGAGAGAGAGAAAGAATTGAATGACGCTGAAAATTAATAATTCTCCTATCAAGAAAAGCAGCATCCTTACAGTTTGAAATCGTAAAAGCCGTTGCTTTAAAGCGTAAAAGTATTGGATTTTACAGTGTATTAATAAAATTTTAATGGCTATGCTTGAGAGGCATAAAAGACCCTAAGAATCACAATAAAAACTCATAGCTGAAAGGTTTAGTTGCTTTACATATTAAAACTCAACTCGTTGCTCGCGCGCGCACGCCTATATGTCATATATATACATGTACGTACGTTAGGCAACGAAGAAGACTTTTAAAATGCAATTTTATTACTCTCTGCACAGTTTATTGCGATGAAACATCGCAGAGAGTTGTTACAAGTGAAAGGAATGTTGCATTAGCAGTCAGCGTTTAATGGCATCGAATTAACAATTAAGAAGGTTGCTTACTATAACTGCGTATATGCGCGACAAAAAAAATTAAAGATTCATTAACGACCTTTAATAATTTCGCTGATAATTATAACGTTTGATGGGGCGAAATCAAGTTCTTGTGGACTAACCCCCCCCCCCCCCCACACACACGCACACACAATAAAGCTTGTTAAATAAGTTAAAAAAAAATACGCATAAGTCGATATTATGCCTTTGAGAACTAGGTACAGCGCCGCGTTTTCTCACGATATTTCGATTAATTTTCATAAAATTGCATATTTAACGAGACGCGAACAATCCGTCGGCCTTTAAACAAAATGTTAGCAGCTCGATCGGGTATTCGCTGCATTATGGAAATTCCTAGCGAAACGCCAATTTTTTTTTTTTTCGTTTCTTCTCACAACACGTGAATACATGATTACAACGTTCGACTATTCGAGGCAGCAACACGCAGAGAGAAAGGGCCTTAATTACGTCAAGTTTAGTCTCAAGCTTTGGAAGAGTCTCTAGCCGCATTGAATTTCGTAGTCGTAATTTACGGGAAGCCGTCGCTGCGCGTTTGTTGTATTTTCGCGCGTATGACTTTAACTATCGATGCTCTCGCGCGCATACATATATAGGTATATAGGTAT
>JAWWMK010000032.1:5874452-5938331 GCA_035047105.1 Galeopsomyia nigrocyanea | reverse complement strand
TATATATATGAAGTAGGTGGGTCGGTGAAAAAGAGCAAAGGACTTTGGATTATAAGAATGAGAAGCAGCGCAGCGAACGTCGACGAGAAAGCGTGCCGCGAGAAGCAATAACCGCGAGACTTTACGATAAAACTTGGTTTACTGCTCGCACCGAGCTGCAGTTCCTTCCTCTGATTCCCGAAAGAGCCGCGAGATTTTCGAAAGCCGCCGACGTCGACGTTATATCGCTTTTCTTTCATTATAAATGCGAAAGTTTCGGGCCTCGTAAAGCGCGCTGTGATTTAGATGCTTCTGCCGCTGCAACGGAAAACCTGATGAATTATTCCTGAGATGGAAAAAAAAACGGAGGGGATTTTAACCGACATCAGCTTCGTTTGGCAAAATTTTAATAGTTAGATGAATTTCGTAATGTGCGGAAATTTCATTAAATTAACTTTTTTTTAGTAGATTAAAAAGAGCACGTTTGAGTTTCTTACAAAGCCTCGTGCTTTTGATGAGGAAGAAAAAATTGTCACGTATAATCAATAGATGCATGAGGGATTGACACGATAATAGCTAATGAAAAATCACGACACACGAATGATTGAAAGAAAAATATACACCATAGTCGTGTACTACCTTCATTGATATAATTTCTTTCGTTTCCTTGGAAGAAAAAAAAATTCGAAATTGTAACAAACGATAATAATTTGCCTCGATACAAATCATACCATTTCGATTTCTTAACTTTCCATTTCTCAAGCCAGCATCGTCACTCGTCGCGCGGGCACGCTATACAGCAAGAATGCTTCTTCGAAACAACTCGAGAGAGAGAGAGAGAGAGAGAGAGAGAGAGAGAGAGAGAGAACAAGTAGCATCGCATGTAAGATAATTTGTTTCGCGTTTTTCGCGCGAATGCCGCTTCGAGCAATTTTTGCCTTTTCTTTTTCTTCTCCCTCTTTGCTTTGCTTTTTTTTTTGCCTCTCATTACACATTTTGTACGGAGTGTATGTATCGAGCAGCGCGTGTTTATCCATAATGACACACCGCAAAAGTGGTTCGACAGATATGTTTTACATATGGTCACGTGCCAATTATAACTTAAACGTTTATACACATGCCGGACTGTGTCAATCATTCGTGCAGTGCTATCGCCCGAAGCGCTGTGTTTACGTACATTGATACGTTAGCTAATTTATAGATTGATCTCTTATATTCACACTGCGATTCAAGTCTTTGAATAAATTAATATTGAAGTCGAAAGTCATTATTACGGCGATCGTCTAAAATTTCAAGTGCATGCGCTTGCAAGTGTATGTTGCGCGGCATCTCTGAAAAAAAAAACGCAGGTCGTTAATTTCTTGTACCAAGTGTGTGCGCAACTTTTTATCGTTACTCGATGTGTGTAAGTATACACGAGTTTTTGCTCGCAGCCGCACGGTCACAGTCCGCTATAACTTGCATGTCAAATTGTCTACATGCAAACTTACAAATTGCTTGGTGTGATTCGACAACAGAGTATTAAACAACTCGTTTAACGTCGAGGATATTTTTCTTCCGTGCACCTCGAAATTCCCTTTTTTAAATTCTTCAGTTTTTCAAGCAAATTGATAACCATACTCTTGACATTTCAAAGTTTTTTAATTTTTCCGCTTCAACTGGTTAATTATTTCATCCTCAGCAAAGTTAAAAAAAAATCAAACACCGAAGCAACATTCCAATGTCATCCGTAAAGAGCCATCAAGATTCAACGTTCGTATAATCCCCCCTCTCGGGTGGAATATAGTCGTCATTTACGAGGAAACTCGGGTGTGCGCATGCATTGAATCCAATTTTTACATAGTATTTCAGTGAAAATTATTTGGTCTTCTTCGTCCAATTGCCGGCTCATTAAAGGCTATACGGCGCTCGAAAAAATTAACGAAGGCGAATTGCACGCCCTCGAAACGAGTTTGGCTCTCTCTCTCTCTCACTCTCTATCTCAAGAACCTGAAATCACGAGAATTATGTTGGTGTTGCCTCGCGATTACTGAACACACACATACACATATATATTCTAAGAAGGTAAAAAAAGCCTTTAAAATATATACATATATAAAGCGGGGTCTCTCTCTCTCTCTCTCTCTCTCTCTCTCTCTCTCTCTCTCTCACTCCCTCTCTCTTTCTCTCTCTTTCTCTCTCTCTCTCTCTCTCTCTATCTCTCGCGTGCAAATATCGCGCGCCTGCGTGCGCTCAAGAATTTCAAAGTCCGCGCGCCAGCAGCAGCCGCATAGCCGACAATGTATAAGTTAGCTCCCACTATGTTGCTTAAGCGAGTCTCTCCCTCCTTTCCTCCTTCGTTCGCTAATAATTTCATCTCTCTCCTTTTATCGCGCTTTTATCTCCCTCTTTTGCCGGGTGGCTCTCTTAGCTTGGAATCGCGGCTTCTTCTTCTTCTTCTTGTCTCTCTCTCTACTCTTTCGTGTCCCGACATACAAAGTAGCCCGTGTGTTGTTGCGGCGATCAATCTTCCTTGTGGCTCGCACGTGTGGGTATATTATTGTGCCATTAGTCGGAGTAGTCGATTTTTCTTTCGCCAACTCGTGTATGGATTTTACTATAGACACATCCACAGTATGTGACTTATCATTTTTTTCCCCTCTTCGAAAGCTTTAACGACCAGATGAAAATAGCGATTGCGGCAATGCAACGCTCGCATCGTAAAATCGTAACGAGCACACACGCGCGAGCAAGCGTATAGTTGTACGTGTTGTAAGTATGAAAAGAAAAAAATCTCGGAGAAAAAGAAGATGCATTTATATATTTACTTTGGTAATGCGACAGTGAGGTAGTAAAACCGCGGCGCGACTGCGCGCCAAATGAAAATTATTTCTAAAATTGACTCGACGAGTTGTATATTATATCTTTTTCCTCCGGTTGACTTATGTCATTGTGATGCTGACTAAGTTTCAGATGGGATTCATTATTGGCTTTTTCTTAAACGATGCTTAATACGCGCGGTTAGCGCAAGTTTATGATTTTATTTTTTTTCTTTCTTCGTTTTCTTGCTAATGAAGGCTTGCTGCATGTGAATAAATTTTCAGATCCGAAGTTTCATAAGATTATCATGCAAATTTCATACGTTCTGTACTTTTTTGAATGTAAATGTATGATTTGTCAATTTTTTTAAATAATTTCTGATAGTTTTGTTTTTTTGATTATTTTATACTCGGATTTTAAGCATCGTTTCTGACGATAAAATCAAACAATAAAATAGTTAAGTAATGGTCTGAGTAAACGTCCCGAAGTAAGTAATGATTACGCAAATTAACTCACCAGCCACTTTGAAAAAAGAAAATCGGAGCAACTAATCAGATAAACAGCAGCTGTATTACAGAAAATACAGAGCGACATTGACGGGCCTCTAATCTCTCGTCACATCTTCCTTTAACTCATGTTCATACCAAACGCATGGACACTGCAGCTCCGCAGTCCAAGTAAATTATCGTAATTAACAGAAAGGAGCTTTCGTGACGCTCAATAAAAAAACGAGCGAAGATGTAGAGATACATAAAACAGAAAGAAGCCTGATTGAGATCGAATACATGCATCATAATAATTCATGAAATTTAAAACTGCTTCATGCTGAGTTTTTTTTTTGTTGTATCACAAAATTATTCTCGGACTTGGTACTTCAAGCGTGAATATAAAAATTGTCTCTTATTATTCAGACTTTGAAAATGCAAATCCAATAATTTACCATACCTTTGAACAATCATTATAAATTTAGATAATTAAATTATTTTTATATTAATTTGAAAAATGCTTTACTGATATGACACACCTAAGATAAAAGACGCGAAGATTTCCGATAAATAGATATATAAAAATCGGAAGTCACATAAGTTGCTCAAGCGACTTATCGTTCAATCTTGAAAGGTTGCAATCTCTACCAATCAGGCGCAATTGAGACGTAGAAAAAGAAGAAAAAAATCTATATAGCAACGTTGTACGGCAATTACTGCCTCGTGTTCGCATTAGAGAAACAATGCGCGCGACTTGGACTTATACATTGATGCAAGTAATGAGTCAATGTCGTGGACAGTATAAAATGATCGAACTTGTTGCTTCGATTTAACGTTGTCGATTCTCGTTGCATAACGCTCCCACAGACTCTCCGCGGCTTATTAATATAAATGTGCGCATACACAGCTCGGCACGACGAACGCGTGGACGGCAGCGTGAGTCAATTAAACAACGTGCGTCTCTTTGCAAAACTTGTTGCCTCGTGTATGTCACATTTATTAGAACCTGCGTTTCAAGTGCACCGCTTTAACCTTGAAGATTCCAGTTCATTATTTCTTTACTAATTGTACATTAATACAGATACGCTGAATAAATAAATGATATTGTTGAACTTAATAGTGAGTTACTATACATGAAGTTTTCAACGTTAGCTTTCGAATAGAAAGATAAGACACTCGGTTACTAAGCGAGAATTATATGCGTCAAACAAAGTATAAAAATCTCTTGCACGGTAAATCTCGTCTGCGAGGTGACACTTGCAACAGTGTTGAAAAAAAAAGACTTATCCTTATCACGATATCTTTACAACGGATCTCACCTGTAAGATATATTATCACATTGTACGCGGATAGTTTTTTTTAGCATTTTTTATCCATAAAATAATTAAAATGCTGTATCAAGTTTAAATAAAAATGTCTTGTTGCATTTTGTTTTGAAAATTTTATTAAATCATGATGTCGATCGCAATAGAGATAATTAAACGTGATGTTATAAATAATTAATGAAAAGTCATTAATTGACGATAAATCAAATTATTATTGGAAAAAAATGGTAAGCTCAGTTCCTTAATTGTCTTTTTTTTTTGCTACGGACATTAATCTATCTTTATTTAATTGAAAAATCTTTTAGTTATTAAGTATGATCATCAGAAAAAAAGCACATAGAAAGCTAATCCACACACATTAATGTATTAACCTGTTTGCCACTTTATTTTTTTTTTATACTACAAGATGTACTCAAATGTTATATCGCAAAAACGCATTCCTTCAAATACCCGTTGCAAAATTTTATTAGTCGAATAATTTCTCAGATTCGGACTACTTCGCTTGCAACTATTCTGGCATTAAATTTAATTTTCTCCTTTCCTACCATTCAATCTGGCACCGATGCAGATAAACTCAGCAGAATAAAAAGAAGAAAAAAATCTCCGCATGTGTGCCTACATCGCGGAGATATTACGTTATAGTTATATATCTTGGCGGAGCTCTTTTAAAGCTCGTTATCGACTCGATTGTATTGACGTGATATTTCGCTGATTATATTGAGCAGTCGAGAGTATAGCGAGGGAGAGAGAGAGAGAGAGAGAGAGAGAGAGAAAGAGAGAGAGAGAGAGAGAGAGTGAGAGACAAGATGACGAGAGCGAAGGGGGAGCCGCAGAATAGAAGAGGCTTGACATATGCGAACGTTGAGAGAGATGTAACGTGTACTTAGAGACGCGCAGCTGTAAAAACGAGGTAATTGAAGATATCCTGGCTTGGATTATCTGTCTTGCGCGAAATGATACTGTTTTAATTAATGGACTTGAAAAATCAGACGGATGCACTGCCTTATTACCGCGTGCACCAATTTTTTTTCTTCGAAAATAACAGTAATTCGCGAAGATGCTGCTGTTGTCTGAAGAAAAAAATTTGACGCACGCATCAGATATTATAACTAGGTGCTGAAAGGGATTAAACGCTATCTTACAAAAAAATACTTTGTAGCAAGTCATATTTGTTCAAGCGACAGTTTCTTATTATCCTGCTGGATCTATTGCACCTTATGAATAAACAGCGAGATAAGTGCAAAGATCAATCTTGGCGGTAATAAAAATGATATGAAGAGCATATTATACAATAATTTAACTATTATATATATTTAAAAAAAAACTGACAATTAACCAAGAATAAGTGGATATTCATTTGAAAAAAAAACATGTACTAATTGCATTATATCTGACTAGATAAAAGACCTTAGCTAAAAAAATTTGAGGAAGTATGGAATTACCTTCAATAACGATTATTTCAATCAATTGAAATAAATGTAGCTTATAATATTAGGAGGTTAAAATGTTTCCAGAATCGAAATGCTTGTGATGTGACATCGGGGAGACACCCCTCGATAACGACTATTTAAAGCTTGCAAAGCAGAACAATGTTATTAATGGTATCGAGATCAGGCGTATAAATTCTTCATTGCATTATTTCAGTATTCGCGAAGAATGTAGGTTGATTCGCGATAAAACAGGTCACATCGATTTTCTTATTTTCATACTTCTGAACACAACTATTTCTACGAATAACTTATAAGATTCTGTTTCTTCGGTAACCTTGACATACAGCACCAGACTGAAAATCACAATTACCGAGGAATTAAAGTAGTTTGCATTCGAATTGAATTACTTCTCGGATTTAACAATTATTATCGTTTAAATTTATCTCTGATGAAACGGTTAAAGGGATGTTCAATGTTAATAAGTATTTTAATTCAGTGGAAAGATACTATTTATAACAAAAAACTAAATAACTGTACTGTAAATAACTTTGTTGTTTAATAAAAAATTGCCGCTCCACATTGGATGAAGGAGTTTATTCTCTTCTCACATCTAAAATTAGAATTATATTGCGTCCTCGCTCTTCTACATTACATATGTAGTATCCCTCCGCTAGGTATAGGCTCAACATCGTACAATTGTTTGGAATATCCCGAGTGGGAAAAAGCTAAGGAACAAAAAAACTAACACTTCCTAATCGTACAGTGTAACGAAAATCAGTGTCAAATACGGTAGCTCAAAATCACACTTATATTATACGACACTGATAGATTATGGCTGTCAAATCACGCGTCATCACATTTAAGAAGTTGGCCTCATAGTAGACACGACGGCTAATATAGGATCATTTTCGATCACATAAATGTCCGAGTCTTTATCCACGTCTCCTTTTCACAAGCTGCTTCGAGCAGCACAGTAGCGTTGAGATTGGCATGCGGTAGCGGGTCAATTAATTACTAATTGCGCTTGCGAATCATTGTAGCGGGTGTAAAAAAGATGAGAGAGAGAGAGAGAGAGAGAGAGAAGGCAGGGGGGAGGGGGAGCCGGGGCGATAATTGAAGGGAAGGGAGAAGCCTATACACAACGGCGGTCGGCAATCTTACCTAATTAGGGTATCTTAAATGCCCGTTGTCTCGCGCTTTTTTGCCGCGAGGAAGGCGGACATGTTAATCGATGCTGCTACGGGCCGCGCCAATTTCTTTGTTTTTTCTTCTTCTTCGCTCTCCCTCCCTGCCATGCTGCCGCAAAGGAAGTACGTGTGTATATGCATGTAAATTATCGTTGGACGATCTACCGGTCAGTCAGTCAGTCGCCGTCGTCATGCGGAGACGAGTCTCTCTCTCTCTCTCTCTCTCTCTCTCTCTCTCTCTCTCTCTCTCTCTCTCTCTCAGTCCGCGAAACACAGAAAGCTGTCCGGAGTTTCTTATCTCGGAGACATTTCAGCATTGCAAATCGCGCGACCAACGTTCAAACTTTCCAGTACGAGAGCAGCTACATTTCCCTACCACTGAACAATTTTCTTGCGTGCGGTTTGAATCCATTACACGATCTGCGCGTATCGAGTAATCGACGCCATTCAATTTTCATTTGTCATTTTTTTTTCTTTTTCATTCCAAGCTGAAAATAACTTCCTCAATTTCAGTGAGCGCGTCGGTCGGTTGGTCGGCATTTTTCAATGAAACACACTGTTTCACGTGGCTGGTCTGATAAAATAATCTAGCCAATAAGTTATATTAATGTAAGCTGACAAGTTACCGGTATGCTAATTAAGTATTATCGGTTTCGTTTCCTTCTTGTTTAACGGAATGCTATATATCTTTTTTTTTCTGCATCATCGAATAGAAAACGGATTTTGCCGTACGAAACAAATCGTCGTTTTACATGAATTTCGCGAAATCCACTTAGTTATCGGCAAGTCCGTTTTGCTGCTGGCGATGTCGATCGTATAAAAAAAGTTTTCGCGCGCCAACCATAAACGGAAAAATAAACCAAAAGAGTTAAAATAGAAAATCTCAGAGCTGTCACGCAGCATTTACATAATGAGTTTTACCAATGCAGAGATGGATAATAGAAAGTCAATCGGTAGATTGACGTACAAAGCAGGCAGACTCGATCGGCTCAGATAGATCTCGAGATTGAGCGACATGAGAGCCCCCCCATGATCGTGGCCAATTACACTATGCACAATGTTAACAATGTGTTTACCTTCTGTTGCTCGCGCGCTATCTCTCTCTCTCTCTCTCTCTCTCTCTCTCTCTCTCTCTCTCTCTCTTTCTCCCCCACTTGCAGACTGCATTCGCGCGGGCGCGAGAGCGACAAGTCGACCTTCGTAGCAGCTGTCGCAGAGCGCTGTTTGTCTCTTTCAATTCCTCCGCTTTCGTATAATAACACGGACGCATGCACGTAACAGCACATATACACAGCACATACAAAAAGAGAGAAGAGAGAGAGAGAGAGTGGAATGGAGACACTTGTGGTCCCGTAACTATACCGTCGCAAGAAGAAAAGATTGAATCGTATATAAACACTTGTCGTTTTTATCTATGTATCTTGGCAGGATAGAGAAAGAAAAGAGCGAACCTGCTGCAACCTCGCTCACCGGCCAACTGGATCTCTCTTCTCTCTTTATACTTCTTTCTCGCGCGCTCGCGCTGAAATTCAATATGTACTCGGCTGGCCGCGAACGCGCGCCTTCCCCGCCAGACTGTACACGTCCGTGCAACATTGTAGCTGCAATTTGCCCGTTTACCGTACAGTCGCCTCGGCAAGTTTAGCGCACGCGCGCGCGCGCGAGCGCATACTCGCGCTGCCGACCAAGCGTGTGTATATATATACCCACACACGCGCGCGTATACATTGTGTATATAATGCCAGAACCGGCAAACACCATCCGCATCAGAGAGAAGCTACTGCGGATGCGGCCGATAACCCGATTCCTTCAGCTTACACTCTTTCTCTATATCTCTCTTTCTCACGCAAGCGAAAAAAAAGAGATTTTGCTAATGATTTCGAGACTAGTTTTTTGGAAGAGAGACCTGATTTGAGTGTTTTCAGATACAGCGCTATACAGTGTCTTGTTTTGCTAGCGCGAGAGTTTTTTTTTGCCGATTACATAGCGTAAAAGCGTCAGAAACTGTTTGCACATTGGCAATCCCATTTTTGTTTTTTTTTTTTGTTTTTGTTTTTGAGATTACGAGGCTGGGTGAATAATTTATCGCTCTAAATATTATACAGAAGTGTTATTTTGTGCCGTTTAAAAATTATACAGGAACAAGCATGTTAACAGGGCTACAATTTTTCAATGCCAGTTTCAATAAACTTGTATGTGCTTTGGACTTTCGAAGTATCATCTGGACAATCTCAAAATCTATAAAACAATAGTCTTGCAATTCCCTTGCAATTCCAAAATTCATTGTTGATTTTTTACTATATATTTTTACTATATATCATAACAGTCAATCAAAATGCAAATGACTTCACTTCAATATCTACCCTGGCAAGTAGCCGGCAAAAACTATCGAACGTTTAATATACAATACTTTTTACGGGACACGAAAAAAACTTTTATATTAGAATACCGAAGTATTAAATTAAAACTAAATGTTTCTTTATAAATTGAAGAAGTGGTATAATTAGTACCCATTTATTTCATGTATATTGCAATATAGAACATTTTATAACTCAATACGCCTTGAGTAAAATTAATTTTGGCTATTCAACTGAACTGCCATTCTATAAATAATATTTTACAGAACATTTAACTTCATTTCTCGAATCAATAATGGAAAAATGTCGAAAAATATTTATATACGCCAATAGGTAGCCCTGTACATGTACGTATGTACATGCATTCAATCTCCAATAACTAGTACATTTTTTATAGACCAAACCACACATATTTTATTGCATACATAAACCCTCAATTTGTTTTCCTTGCCACAATCATTTGCAGCCAATCTTGCATCGATACGCGATTGAAGTTGTAGATACACGTGAAAAATTGTATTAGCGCCTGCAGGGTGGCCCCAAAAACCGGTTTCATTTAAAAACATACAATTTCGCATCTTCAATATGCTGTTATCGCTTACTGTGTGTGCAAACAAGATATGATATACATTATTTGTCGACACAATGATTTCGATTTTTTTTTCATCGCATCTGTTTTTCGTCAAATAATTACAGTATCTTTATACTCGCATTTCTGCACGAGATTTAACCCTTAAAGGTCAAACTTGAAACTCTATCCTTTTTAGGAGGTTTTTTGCCTTTTAAACTCAATAGCCAGCGATGTCTTCTACATTTATTGCATGTTTAATTGAACCATTTGTCTGCAATGATAGAGTTGCTTACTATCTAAATCTAAAGAAACGCCCAATCTGCTGGAGAGAGCCATATTTTATTTGCCAGCCAATTGGGGCGAGCCGTGATTTTTCGATAGAATTTCTGTATTTATTTCATAAGTGTTAACCTGTCTATATAGTATAGACCTTTCTATAGTTCCATCGAAGTTGGCCGTAGCTCGAAAAAGCAGTAGAGACAATAGTGGTTGGAAAGCACCCGCCGTAGCTCAAGAGGGCCGGAATCTCAATGGTCGTTTAAAGGACCATGCGTGAAAATTTTGATCACTGTGACTTTATCGGTTCATAATGTTTGGACACCATATGGGATCCCGAAAAAACTTGCTGAACTTTATCTTTATAGTATTATAATGCGATAGAAAGTCGAAACAGAGTTGGGCGTAAGCGCGAGCGGACAGCCATCTCAATGGTTATTGAAAGGACCACGCTTGGAAATTATGACCACTACGACTTTATCGGTTCATAATTTTTGAACGCAATAAAGAATCTCTACAAAGCTTGTCCCTTTGTATATAGTATTTGCGTACGATAGAAAACGTTGAAAACTGATAGGGGAGAGTGAGGTAATTTACCCTTGGGGCAAAACACCCGATCTTTAATATCATTGAGACACATTTTAACTAGGTTTGAGAAAGATTATTTACGTTTGTGTTCGTGCGCTTCCAATGTCACCCAAATTTGGCTTTAGAAATAGCTTTAAGAACGTTTTCTGGCACTATGTCATTTTCGATCTATGCTTTTGTAACTTTTTGGCTAAACAATTATGCGTATACAAAAGTTTGGAAACAAATCATTACAAGATTGATACACAGTTGCGATCTTTGTCAAAAAACGAAAAATTTGACGGGTCACACGCATCTGAAAGTTAATTTTCACCAAAGATACAGCCTATCAACAAAATTTTACTCTTTGGAGCAATTCTACCCTTCCATAAGAGCTCAGTATTAAATTTTTTCATCTCCAAATTTTTTGCCAAAAACTCGAGAAAAGTACGAAATTGAATCTTATTTTCAATGTCGAAATCTAGACTTGAAATAAACTTACTTATACGCGGAACAATTTGACTATGTCTCTGAAAGGAGAAAAACACCAACATAAAAATTTCAAGTTTTCGTGTCAAGAAATTCGTTATTTTCTCGCGTTACTGTTTAAATAGTGATTAGGGAAAGTGCCCCACCGAGCGGGTGATTTTACCCCGCCGGCGGGGCACTTGTACCCAAAAAATTTTTTTTTGGAAAATGAAATTAAAATGTGAAAATAATAATTTCGCACATTGAAAAAAATTGTAATGTATTCTATAAATGCTGACCTTAGAGAATATTATTAGAAATCGATTCGCTGTATGGGAACGTTCTTAAAAAAATTAAAAACAAAAAAGTTGGATTTTTTACCCCGCTGTCCCCTATATGTATTTGCTACTGGATATACAAAATAATCTAAACATGTGTAGTTTGAATAACTCAAAGATTAATAAATTCAGTATCGAAATGAATCTTATAACAACATAGTAAATAAAATTAGAATGATTAAAGTTCGTACTTTTGTAAAATCATGATATTTTTTAATAAAATTAAAAAAAAAATGCAAATAAACCAACATAAACTCCAAATGCGCGTGATAATACTTTTCAAGTATTGATGCACTATATGCTACCTATATCTGTAATGCAGCTGACTTATTTTGACAGAGTATTCTCTCTCTACGATTTATGGAAAAATTCACTAAAATCTAATCAAAGACAACGTTTTTGCAAATATATAAATTAAATTAATACGCACTTGTCGTTAAATGGTTTCTGATACGGTTACTTTCATTGACACCTAGAATGCGTAACGAGTTATCTATAAATAAGTTGATTATATACGAAATGATAACTTTCGAAAAGTTACATTTGGAAAATGTTGTATCTTTGCGCAACGAACTAGTTCGATTAAATACGTTGTCATTTAAAAAAAATAAGATCACTTCTAAAAGCAATGACGCCTCTAATACATAAGCAACTTATTTAACAGCGCAAAATTACCAAAATAAATTGTAATTGACTTAAACGCGTAGACGCAATATTTCACTGGTTTTACGAATAAATTGTCAGCGGCAAAAGCTGTTATAACAGCAACATGCATGTATCACAAAGTTCAACAAAGTCGCGGATACAAGCTGTATTTATAAAAGACTGATTTAAAAGGCTAATCGAATTTCTCGCTCGAACCGCCAGCAAATATATACATACACATCCGCGCATGTGCAGCCACACGAGAGCTAGATCGTAATTTATTCACACACCTAAGCTGCGTATTGAGGGAGTGGAATAGACTCGCGACGCAAACCGCGAGCAAAACTGCAATTGGTTTGCAAAAAGTTCACGCGTGCGAGTTATTAATGACGCTTGAATAAATATTTATACGAGACGAATGTGCCTCGTATTAGGGAGAATCGCGCGGCGCGGATGATATTTATTTAACTTCATGCGCACTTGAGGCGATCAAGACGTGACAAATTAATTGTGCTACACGGATTTTCTTGCAAGCCAGTGGGATACACTGTTTGCATTGAGCGCTTTTTTTGTTTACGCTGGTTATTTGTGGATAATCGATCTGACAACGATTTACAAAAGCTCAATTTGAAAAATCGTCAGATTGTTCACATGGTCATGTTTGCACTGCAATAAAATTCACATATGGTAATTGATTGCTTTCGTACTTTGTGGAAACAGAGGGAAGTTACTTGTTTTGTTTGAATCGTATCGTAAAACACACCAGCAGGGGCGCCACAATATTGAGTTGATATTGCTGCGCCATCTGTTTGTAGTCACGAAGTGAACGAGTTCAGTTTGCTCTGGGAACCACAGTTTTTTGTCTCGAGTGTTTACCTTTAGTGGGGGGCCAGCCTGTTGGTCAGTCGTCGAGAATCTTCGCCACTGCAGTATTCTACGGTACCGACGGTAAATTACTATCCGCAAATATCATTTCTGGGCATAAACGTTTATTTGAAAATAAAAATAGTTTTATTGATCGTTAAAATCAATATGTTAAAATAAACATTAGCATATTGTGAATGTGATTTTTTAACTACGACATTTGTATGCAAATTACGTCGAAAAAAGTATAACATTTGAATCGAATTTATGTGTTAAATATATTATTCTATTAAATCGAAAGTAAATATAATTTAATCATATTTATTAATACTGATCATTACTCTTCAGATATTTACCGACAGAGCTGCTCTAATGTATTCAACGAGTATGCAAACAACTCGAGTAGTTTCAAGTGTTCGACAACAGGATCGCCAGCAGCTAAAGCAACTGCTCAGCAATTTCGATTTAGAATGAGATATTTGGATTTTTAACATGTAAAAGACTGCATAATCTTACACATGAATCATGAAACGCGGTAGCGTTTCGAGGCAAGTAGCCGGCGGAAACTATCGAACGTTTAATATACAATACTTTTTACGGGACACGAAAAAAACTTTTATATACCGAAGTATTAAATTAAAACTAAATGTTTCTTTATAAATTGAAGAAGTGGTATAATTAGTACCCATTTATTTCATGTATATTGCAATATAGAACATTTTATAACTCAATACGCCTTGAGTAAAATAAATTTTGGCTATTCAACTGAACTGCCATTCTATAAATAATATTTTACAGAACATTTAACTTCATTTCTCGAATCGAAAATAATGGAATCATCAAAAAATAATTAATAAATAAACCAGATTGGTGTAACTTTAACGAAGAATATTCTGTGAAAGGAATAAATACGATAAGCCGTATGGGAAGCGCGTTTTATATAAGTTAAATGAGTTAAATGAATTGTTAGCTCAAAAACTGAAAAATTAATGTAAAGCTAATTATTAAATAAAAAATCAAGAAGCTGACATAGATGTGATTCTTTTGATTTATCACAAACTATGAAATCGCAATGTAATTAAATCTAGAAAATTGATATTTAAATCAGAGCTAACTTTATCAATTATTTCCATATTCGTCTTACAGATATATGTAAATATAATTTAGTGAAATTTCAATAAATCAATACAAATAACTAAATGTTATAAATTAAAAAAATTGTGCACCAATATGGTGACTAACTTCTTTCATTAAAATATTATATCATCGCTTTAACAGGTGAAAATTGAATTGATTAAAATTATATCATGCCTATGATAAGCTAAAAAAATTTATAATAAAGAAAAAGAAAATTCAACTGTATTTAAAATAATTTTGAGCAAGTTCTAAAATTTGGCAGAGTATGATAGCCTTGCATTTTAATATTGCGCAAGCCACCTTGGCCTCGTCTATTCCTCTGTATAGGCTTTTGCGGAGATACTTGAGAAAGGGCTGTTGCCGCTGCTATTGGTCTCACTAGAAGACCCTATTTGCTAGCGACGGCCGTCCAAGATACAAGCTCCTGAGGCGTGAAAACGAGTTCATTGGTTAGATTTCCGAGGCGTTAAAGTGCCTCGTCGTCGTGTAGCCGGTGTGTGTATGTGTCATCTCTCTTCCATTACAGGCCTAATGAAGTGGACGGCTTAAGGTCTCCTGCACATCGCGCAAGAGAGAAAACTATGTTGGCGTGTGCTGATGTGCATCGCGCGAGAGGCCTTAGAAGATGCTAGAGATAATAAACGTGACGTCTTTCTAGCGCGTAGGTGCACCCCGCAACGTTTATTTTTATAAAAGCGCCTACTTTTTTTTTAATTTTATCTCTCTCTCTCTCTCTCTTTCTCTCTCCGCCTTGCTTCTCGCCTCTTCGTTTTTCTTTTTGCTTACCTTTTCTCTCCTTTCACAGCGGTAACAATGAGTTTTTATTCTTTTTTTCTTATCTGCTGCCGGTCGTCCAAAGGGCTTTGCAGGCCTATTGGCTTAAAGGGTGGATATATACATGCAGTGACAATGAAAGAGACAAAGTGAGCTATTTTTTTATTAAGTTTATTTTATATATCGACAACAACACGTCATACATTAGAAAACAGAAGGTTTCTTGAAGCAAACTCGAATGAAAAGTTTTGTGGAACAATCCGAGAGACACTATGTGAGTGTGCCGCGCCTTCATCTATGGAGTCGTATATATATAATATCGTGTGTCTCGCATATGTGTGTGTCCCGTGTGTATTTTTAATGCCTTGTCCGATTTTGTGTGTGTGTTACTGTGTATTTTCAGGATTCTGTGGCTGTATCACTTTTATTGCGTGTTCATGGGTTTCCTTGTTTTATCATCATGTTCTATCGTTTTTATTTCGCATTTATTATTTTGTTACTTTTTTTTCACATGATATTTCCCGTATCTCCTTTTTTATTATTTTTTTTTCGTTTTTTGTTTCTCTCTTACTCGTTCTCGGTCTCACTCTTACGATTTTCGCGCGCGATCTCACTTCTCTCTCACTTGCACATTCATTCTCTCACGCACTCGCATTCTCTCGGTGTAGCACTTCGTGTGTATCATCTTTAATCATCATCTTTTTTTTTATAGAGTGGCCTTTCATGCGTGAGTATGTACAAGGCCCGGGTGGAGGCCGGCTGTTACACACTGGCACACAAACATGTACAATAATCAACGTTAACGAAACGCAAAACTGAAAACGGAAAAGGTATATGCGCACCGCTCTCTTGCCAAAGGAAAAAAATCGAGCGGTGCGCGTAAAACACACACAACTCTTTGCATCGTGACGTTGTTGCGGACTAGCGGACTTGGCGGCTTTTGGAATCAAAGATTCATTCGTTATTCTTCTTCTTTTTTTTTTACATTAGCTAAATAGGAGAGAACGCCGTTTGCTCGTGAAAACGAAAGCTGCTCGAAGCTCGCGCCCCGTTACCGTACTGACTTTGGACACACCCCTTCGCCTTTCTCTCGCCGTTTATGTACAGTTTTACACAACCTACGCAACGCGTCGCCGACATATAATTTATCGTTTTGCTTACTCAACTGGTATTTTTTTTCTTCGTTTACGAATAGGACCTAGACATCGTTAATTTTTTTTACACTATACTAACGAAATCTAAACGTTCAATTTTTCACACTAGGAAATAGTAAAATTTTGCCGTAATCGTTAGTATACGCTTTTTTGCTCTTTATAGAAATATGCTTACAAAAATAGAATTTCGCAAGGCGACGGGGGCAGTCGTGCTGTGTTTTGGCTAGGAGCGGGCAAGCTTCTTGACGTTCGTTAAACTTTAAAAATTTTTTTTTGTCGTTTTGTTTTCGCTCAACATCGCACAACGTGTAAAATTCCGAAATCGAACAATCATTGGAAAAGAGAGTCAAACGAGATCTCGACACGGAAGTGTGTCAATATTCTTTTTTTTTATACACAATGTAATTATACTTTATATAAATAGTGCCGTAAGCCGCCACGCATAGTCCTCGTACAGATAATTTCGAGTGTGAATTTCACTTATAGTTCTCTCGACGCTTATTTTAAAATTTCGTTTATTTTTATTTTTTTTGCTTTAAATTATCTTTTTTATATGAATTTACTTTCCCTCCCTGAATGTCTTGCCGGTAGTATTTTTTTTTGTATTCATCCAAACATATACAATGTATCTTTGTATTCTCGAAAGTGTGTACAACTCATATTCGCATTTTCATCTCTCTTGACGTCATATACAATATTTTTTTTTATAAATATAATATTCGACATAGCAATCATGACAATGAGAATCATAGTAACCGCAATGATAATCACGCAATGATTTATGGGGTAATTATACAATAATAATGACAGTGAGGCATCGTGACCGTAAACGCTGTGACATTTTTTCAAATCGTACCTATATCCATAATAAGACAAATAAATGCGTAAACTCTTGATCGTATGCACAATAACCTCTTTTGTCTTCATTTTTTTATCATCTTTTTTTTCATTATTTCACACATGTGCACTCTCACGCTTGCGCTCAAATTAACTTCTTTTTTTTTCATTTAGACTCGTCATTACAATATTACATTATTAGATTACATTATATCGTTAGTACGCTAGCGTTTATTCAATAAATTTTACATACTTTGATACGCAGTATGATGGTTCCAAAAACGGTCACCGGCCAACCAAATTTTGTTCACACATCAATACACCTACGCTCAGTAATCGAAGTAATTTGTACTTGTAGCCATATACTATAAATATTTTTTTAGTAGTTCGGCCCCACCTATATTTTGGTTTTCACAATTTTTCCACTTTTTTTCCTTCACCCTCCATGTTAATATTTTTTTTCACGTTTAATTAAATTCATTCGCGCCTCTTACATTTTCACGCACTCATCTGTGTCTTCATCGCCGCTAGCCGGTATTACTCCGAGGCCCTCATACATTTCTTGTTTTGATACGAACATTTAAATATTAAACTTTATCGTCGCATTATTTTTTTCAACCCCCCTCTTGTCCCACGCATAACATTTTCATCATTTTTTCGTTATCTTTTTTTTCACTTTTTCGGCATCATCATTTTCGAGACCTGTCGAAATCTTTACAAATGTGACAGCATCGTAGTTTCTTCCTCTCATCTTTAGACATTTTTTTAAATTATTTTTTTTTGTTGCGCTTAAATCTTACCGTAGGTATCGAGATATCGTTGCCAAAAATATATAAAAACCGAGATGCGTTCTCCCTTCGAAATAAGCAGGGGCGTCGGACATCGTGTTATCTGAAAGTCGCGTTGTTTCTGAACGCTGTTTGCCCGGGGAGCGATGTTCGTAGTCTTTTTTTCACGCGTTTTGCATGTCTGTTAAACAGTTCTTCGTTATTTTCTTTTTGCATCAGCTATACGGCATCAAGAAAAAGAAAAAAGAGACTTTTTCTTTAAATGACTAAATATGATCGAATTTTTTTTATCATTATTGATCGTGTTTACATATAGGAGACACAGTCATCAGGCGACCTGATCGTTCCAAAAATTTACAATAAACTTTATTTTTCATCTCATTCATGCTTAACATTTACTTAATGCGCATGCATACATCCATTCGAGCTTGAATTTCCCGTTAAATTTTTCTCTGACTATGATAGAACTTTTTTACAATAATTTTTTTTTCTTTAGAAACATCCTAAAACCACGAGAAATAGCATTTTTTATACACCTAAAGTTACCTGCACCCGTTTCGGACGGGACGCCAATGACTGTGCGCCTTTTACATTATAATTTTTGTCTCCTTTGTCTTTTCCTCGGTTATCTTTCACACAAGCATATACTTGCTCGCCCTCTTTCGTTATCCTCTACTGTATTCTCTTTCGCGCGCACATTCTCTCTTGATCTGTCTGTCAGTGTTTTTTTTTATTTTTGCAGAAAAATCCCCCTCACGCTTTTTACTGGTTTTCTCCATTATTTCTTTCATTTTTTTTTTCGCTTGTTTCAATGTTCGAAAAGCAACCATAATCCTTCGTCAAATGTACACATACTACGCTTTTTATTTTATTGTGTTCTGTTAAGATTATGTTTTTTTTTAAATATGGGTAAGATACAACAACATACTATACGTATATGGCTCTACAGATGTTCGCTTGCACTGTAACTCAAAACTTGTGTCTTGATGTTGTTCCACGATGAGAAACGACGACTGTTGACGCTGATCAATCATATAGCGTGCACCATGTTTGTTTGTTTTTTTTTGGACGAAACCAAGCGTTCGTTTAGGCCCTTTCATTATTTTCCAAAGATCTCTCAAAGTTAACCGGAGATCAACAATTCAGATATTTCAATTGTTCACGAAAGCCAGTTGTCAACAGTCGTCCGAGAGTCACCGTTGAACAGTTTTTTGTATTTATTATTTTTAGTATATTTTTTGTTTTATTACCATTTACGGATTCAGAAACTTAGGATTGATTCCCGCGTACGAGGCTCAAACCGAGCCTCGGACGTTTTTACAGAGACTCCTACCCGCGTTATGCTTCTTTTAATACTTTCGGGGTTAAACTGGCCGCGCGACGTCGCGTCGAATTTAGCGCTGAATTTCTCTCTCTCTCTCCGAAGTACACTGCCATTGAAAGAACGAGCCGAAAGTGAAAATCAGGATGTTAATTTCGTTTGGTCGAAGAAATATGGCATAGTCAAGCGAATTTAGTCGCGCGTGTTCGTTTTTTTCTTTTTTTGGCCGATTGGGTGATGTGTTTATTATTCGATGCCACTCGCGGCGAACGGAGACGACGATTACCGCGCTGCGCACTTTGATTGTTACTACTTTTGATTTGTTGGGTTTTCTTTCTTTTTCTCCCGCGGCAATCGTTCGCCTCGGTGCGTCGCAATTGGCAATTGGCGCGTTGTCGTTCACGTCGGCCAGCCCCAGTTTTATCACCGTACTGTTTCGTACTTCGCTTTTGCTTTGTGTTTACTTAAAATTCCTGTGTTTGACCAATGGATCTGTCGTCCGATGGTACCCGTTCACTGTATACAAATATCGTTAGGTTTTACATTACAATATGTTTAATAAATTACGGCATTGTATATACGCATTGTTTCGTGGGAAATGAGAACCAGTCTTATGGCGCCACAACGCTATCGTCAGCGCGGGCATATTTTCTGTAACGTAAAAATATATACATCCTCTGTGTTGTATGTATAGTGCTGCTCTGTAACTCAAGATTTTACAATCTGCTTATTTTCATCCTGTACAAAAATGTTCAGCTACGAGGCAACATTCGTCCCTGTTTGGCAAGATCGAGCGATGAGCTAAACGCGCTATTGACACTCGACGTACGGCCAATCTTCCTTTTTCTTTTCTCCTTCTTTTTCGTTACACGTCTTTCGTCCGTACTATCTTTTTTATTTTTTTTTTGCCGAACAGTGCCCCAAGGATTCTAATTCCATCGCGTTCATATAGGAATACAGTATCAGCACCGTCGTTCGACGGCCGAACGAACAATTATACGGAAAGGAAGTTCTATCACACGGGGCTCGATTCTCTCGTTTCAAAAAAAAAGACAAAATAAAAGACAAGATCGGCTCAAGACGAGTGTCAACAGCAATAGACATCGTCGGTCCTAACCGTTCGAGGCGAAAAAAACGAAGCGGACCCGCGGGTAGGTCGGTGGTTGATTTCTTTTTTTTTATCTTTTCATCATAAATCTTAACTCTTTTCCTGCATTCTGCATCTTATCTGTTCTTTTTTATCTTTTTTTTTAATTACTGTTGTGTTTAATGTGTATGTATGTTTTTTTTGTTAAACTGCACGGCAACTAGTTTCGCGTTTTTTTTTGTTTGTTTACGTTAATATTACTGAAACCCGGACTACACGTGTTTTTGAGTGAGAGGCTGGACGCGCGACGAGCCTCGCGATTACTTTTCTCGTTCGTCGAGGATCGTCGCGCGTTTTTGCTTTGCTTGTTATGCGTGTACATGTATATTTCTTATATCCCTTCACGTTTATTTTGTTTTTTTTTCTCTCTCTTATTCGTCGTCGTTATTCTTACTTCTTTTACAGCGTGTGACCAAACATCTTCCCGGACCTTATCGTCGTCATATTATCATTAAATATCATTATTACTATATAATTATTATATCGAAAATAACGGATAATACAACACGTAGGTAATCAGGATACTGGCGAGGGATAGGGGGGTGGTTGTCGTCTCGTAGTTTTTTTGGGATTTGGGAGGAAGAGACGTAGGGTGCTGCGGGCGGGACATCTTATGCTTTTTTTAGCGTTACAGTCTCGAAAGTATACTTGACCCTTCGATAGAGAAAAATTTTATTTTCGCTTTCAATTCAATTTTTCTTCTCTCGAGACGCGCAGGCTGAGCCTCTTATTTTTTTTTTTTTGGTTTCTCTTATAAATCCTTACGTTTAAAAGTGTAATTTTCGTTCGCATTATCATTATTATTATTTATTCTTTTTATTTTCGTTTTCGATGTGCACCAGCCCACGCGTGCGTGTGTCACTGTCGATTGCGGATTATAACACACGTCGATAGGCTCGCGCATAGAAATATTATGGCTGTGCGCGAGTCGATCGCGGAGTGAGGCGGTGGAGCTAAAGTTACATGGTCTCCCCACACATGTACGTACAACGTGAACAAAGTTTTACAATCTGCCTACGATCACTAATAATTATGCTTTGATACGGTTAAATGCTGCTTTATTTTTACTTTTTTTTGTGAAATGTGGTTTGCTGTTGTCGCGGCTATTGTTTGGTCTGCTTTGATCGAGTGTGCTTTGCTTTCTGTTTTTTTATACTATCGCGGTTATACCTGTGGCGGATTTTTTTTCTTTATTTGATAGTGTTCCGGTTTCATGCTGCAGGGTTTCGTATAGCGGGTTTCAAGAAGATGTCGAGAGGAAGTTTGCATTCGGAAAATGAGGGTTTTTCGTGTTTGTGTTGTTGGCGGAAGGGTTTTTTTGTGGGGGATTTTTAAGGGACATTTTCCATCGTCAATGGGGGATGGGGGGAGGTTTATTATTACTTTTTTTTAATCCGGGGGAGTAATCTTTAATCGCTTGCTTATTAGAGCGGATGGCTGATACACCTGGTAGAATACAAGTTTTTTTTTCCTTTTACATACGGCTATTATTTCAATATACGGTAGGTAGTAGTATGTAGTTGTCGACACACAATTCAATGATTACTGAGTTTTTTTTCTTTACTGTTTATACTGCTTTACTGCTTGTTAATGGTTAATAATTAATAAGTTTACTTGTAGTTTAGTTAGTTTAGCTCTTACGTAACTCCGTCAATCGTCGTCGTTAATCATCATCTCCATTATTTTTAATTGCGGTTAAAATCTACGTTTGTATTTGGAATGAAGGGGGAGCTTTTTTTTCTCGGAAGATTGGGGGGTAGTTTGGGGGGAGGGGGAGGTGAAAGTTAAGTGGTTAACGTTTTCTCACGGGCCGTCGACGGCGACAAAAAGGTCGCTCGACGCCTCAGTCAGCGTCGATCGGCCTTTCACCGTCGATCGGGACGGGATTATTGTTCCTTTCAAATGGGGAGTGGGAGAGACCATAGTACACATATTAAATATTATGTAAGTATACTTGTAGCATAATAATTGGATGTTACTCGAGATACTTTTTTTAATCGTATCGTTTGTTTAATTAAGTAGCGTTCCGAACTCCTTGCCTAAAACAAAAATTTCCTCGATGTCTTATTTGCTTTGTGGGTGCGCTTATGCGTGTGGATGCACACAGCACAAAGAGGTAGTGTGAGTGTGTAATGTATGTGTGTAGTAATATTCGTGGGGTTGCCAATTTTCGTTGCGTATTTACCAATCGCATGCGACTTTATTCATCGTTTCGAATTTTCTTTTTTTCACGAAAACTCCAAATTGCATCGATATTAATATCTGAAAAATGACGTCTGTTGGTTTTACGTTTACATTTGATTTCTGTATGTGTTGTCGAGCGTTTATACGATCAAGTTATAGGACTGATGGTTAACTGGGGGCAGTTGGCAAGCACTAGTCAGGCTTTGGGTGGGCGTTCGGTCTATGTCGGGCCCCTTTGTATAATTTTAGTATTTTTTTTTTTCGTATAAAATCAACACTGAAGGCACATTCTATCGGACGAGTCGGCCCAGTGTGTGCTGTGAGTGAGATTGGGCGCGGGGCCCGTACTGACGCGGATTACATCGCCGCGGCAAGCCGAGACATCATCATCATTATCATCTTACTCCCGTCGTCATCTTTATCATCACATCTAACATACTCGCGTCTGCGTTACTTCGTCGCATAACACATTAGTTTATTATTTTTTTCCTTCTTGCTAATAACGCGTTTTTTGGGGTTAGCTGGCTCGCGCGATATAGGCAGCATATCAAGGAGGGGTGGGTTGGGATAGGTAAGTTGGGAGTTAGCGGGTGAGGTTGAATGGGGTCAGGGTTATACTCACAAAGTAGAATATTTAATCGTTATCGTTATCATTACTTTTCTATAATAGTATTTTTTTTAATAGTAATTATTATTATTATTAAGCGGCTGCCGCGGCCGGGTCCCGCGCGAGAAACTGTTACTTTATATGGCGGTATTTTGATCCGGTTGCCTTCCTCTATTGCGTCGGGTTTTGGGGGTCAGTTCACTTTTTTCGCTTCTCGTCGAAATGGCTATTTCAAAATTGAGAGCCGGACCAGTGCTCGCCCAAACATACCCGGGACTAACGGAAAAAAGTTTTCGAGGGGTTGGGGGGATTTCTTATTTTGGTTTTTGCGAGCTTCATCTATTCTCTGGCGGAATGGCGATCTTTTCAATGCGATACTCGCTTAGAAAAACTTCGACCTTGGACTTTCATCAGTTTGTACCCGTTCTGGTGCGCTGCATTGTGATTTTGAAAATGAGGATCGGTATGTTTGTTCTCGAGACGTTTGCATTGTTAAAAAGGTTGTGTACACGTTGATTGTACTCTCTGTTGTAGCTGTCGCGGCTCTTCTCAATGGTAAGCAGATATTTGTATATACATATTATACATATAGAACTATGGGCAATGTGTACGTGTTTATGATTTGTGAGGACTGACCGGTATGCAAGTCAGTCTAAGGCAACGGACGAGCGGCACGGTACGCAGTAACCGCTCGTAAATGTATCTGTATATAAATTATTTACTCTTCATTCCGTGTAGTAACAAATGTTATGCATTAATAACGATATATCACTATATTCTGCTTAACCATTGATTCTGGAGAATTTCGAAATAAAAGCTCGTTATTAGTAAATTGCTATATGATAAGAGTTCCGATGAGAGTCAATGAAGTTCGCTCGCATGCATATATGAGGAGTATCGCTCAAAGAGATCGTTTCCGCGCAAAGAATAGATTAAGCCGCGGAATTTTTTAATACCAAGAGGCTGCGTGTCATTTATGTGTCAATTCTGTGTGTACGTGGAGGTGTGTGCTACAGGTATTTATTCATGTGGATATCACGACATAGGTAGTCGGTTTTCCTTCGATCGTTTTTTATTTTATTTTTATTTTTTTTTATCACATGTTCATCGCGTCGAGGGAGAACATTTAGAGAAACCCTTTTGAAGGAGAGAAACATCGCTTCTACTTTTTTTTCTTTTTGGAAGAACGTAAAATCTTTCCCGCAATTCACATCGTTAGGTTAATACTGTTTTAGTTCTATTATTGACCTTACACCCTCTGATAACAGCAAACTATCAACAGTTGGGGGACTTTAATAACTGCACGATTCGTATTAAAAATTGTAAAAGTAGTGACTAATCATCATAAGCATTGGAGTCGATCTTGTCTTTCATCCCTGGCAATGCACAGCCCTGTTTGGCTATATAGTTAGACTATTAGAAATTCATTTAAAAATTTTAATCGCGAGGTATCACGCCATTGATTCCCTGAAAGTTTTGTAAGTTTCATACTTATAATATCGATGAAAGACAAGTTCGAAAAGTGTGCCCTTCGCTTGCAATACACAACGAATTATTATCCAATAAAAATCAAGAGGAAAAACGGTGTAATGCGTGTTTTTTTTATAACCCTACGTTTTATCGAAGAAACACATCAATAAGTTGCGAAACATACAATGAAGAAAATTCACTAGCTAAGGAAAAACTTAAACTCAACAATCTCGGTCGAGAGGCGTCTCTCGCTATGTAAACAAACAGAGGCAGAGGGTTTGGACTTCGTGCTTACACATGCCAATCGTTAAATATTACGTACCAATTAATTATGAAAATATAAAAAAAGATTCACATCTCAAAAAGTCCGTATTACATTACAATATTCACAAAGATTTTTGCCTATTCGCGAGAACGAGCTTCCTCGAGTTCTTGCTCAAACTCGAATAGTTTCGATCTGTTTGATATGTAGTATGGTAAAGCACTAGCGCTCTACTTTTTTTAATTGCCTAACTAATGTTCAGACTTAACGCGAAATTTGTAAAGTCTGAACGAGTATATGTGGGATTTTCGAGTATCCAGAAAATCCTCCTGAGAGACTATGGCACTTTCGATTTTTTTTATCAACTCATTAAAACGCGGCTAAGTTTTTTTTGAAAATTAAAACCGTTTTGTCTAGAATTTTGCGTTGGTTTATGGTCATGTGATCGACCTTAGCTATGGAATTTAATTATCGACCGAACTCGTTCATCAAATTTCGATCTTTTTCAATTTTGTCAGTTTTCTTTTTCTTATCTTTTTGGCTTAGTAATTTTATGATATATAATGTCCTCGACTCTTATACGCTAGAATATTTTTTTTTTCCCAATCTATCGTCGCATTCACAATTAGAAAGATTAACATTTTTGCGAATTGTAATTATTTTTTTTATTTTTGTTTGTTTAGTGTCGATCACGATAATGTATTATAGGATAAGGGAAGGGTTATCGTCAACGGATAGCATAGAGTTCCAAACGCTCCGTAGTCTACAGACATTCAATATTAAACAGATCAATTAACTATCATCGTTTATAATACCGCTAGAATAGTTCATAATCGTAAGTTATATCAATAATATAATCATATTTATATATTTATATATATATTTTTATAGTTAGATATCATTAATGCTGAGTTTTTTCATTTTTTTTTCATTACACTTAGAAGTCTCGTTAAAAGCTAGCGTATAAATGATGGGTAAGAAACGACCACTTTCCCAAAAAACGTTGCATCCCCACCGGTGCTAAATACAGGGCGCCTTGCGTGTGCGCTCGCTCGACGGATTTTCGCGCTCGATCGTCGACACATTTTTTTTTGGCTCCCATTATTACGAAAATCCGCCGTGTTTTTTTTTTTGTTCCTTTTTTTTATCCCTTGCAAAAAAGGATGCATACGACGATAAAGCGAGGAGAAACGCAACGTGACATTAGTGTCGTCGCGCGATCCACGAAAGAAAAATATCGTAATGATTTTTTTACTTTTTTGTTTTCGGCAAATCAGAGGTAGACCTATTTCGATTATAGGGTCACCCGTTAGAACCGGTGCACAGAACCGTGTCGCACAGTGAATGGTTTGTTCGTATTTTTTTGGCGGTTTCTTTCTTTTTTTTTTATTATTTTTTATTTATTTATTTAGCCATGTACCGGATTATTCTTTGTCTTCGCACTTCAAATCGTAATCTAGATCATTTAGCGCATTTTTATCATACACATTCAATCGTACAATAATAAGTGTAATAATCATAATAATCATAGTTTAATTATGGTTTAATTATGTTGATCTTTTTTTCCTCATTCACGTAATCAATTCTCTTAATCAGCTTTTTCTTTTACCTGGTTAATACTATTTTTTTTAGATAGGCTATACTTTAGAGGGTATCGAGAGAACGTGGAAGCAAATCTTACATTTCTTCAGTCGGTAAAGCGAGAGCATTGGTATATTCTGAGATTGCTTTTATCATTCTGTTCATGTAGAGGATCAATGTTTATTTTAAGAAGAATGCTTACTGCTTTGACAATAAGGACCAATTTAGTCCCGTACAATAACCTACAAAAATTAGCAAATTTATCATCGGCGGTTCGCTATACTCATGCCTCAGTTCTTGGCAATTAACATACACCTTTTTGTCTTATTATTTTCTTTTTTTGAGCTAAAACGATCACCTGTGAAAATTTATCCATCCAACATCCAACTTCGTTTCTTCACGTCTTTCTATCATTTGTTTCATTACTCATTCTATATCTTCTAATCATCTGCACGGGTGATTACGATTATGAGCATTGAGACTTTGGCTATACCTTATTAACATAAACATACTATTTTTTTTTCTTGTTAGCTTCGATCCCAAGAGCCAGCGACTGTAATTTTCAAATGCCCTGGCTCTAGTGACCACACTTTATTTTTGCTTTTACTTCTCGCTTGCGATTAGCGCATTTTTTTTTCTTTTTGTTTTAAAGATCGACTTTCGGCTCTGTAGGCTGCTTCTAGATTTTCTCGATTCATCAAAACGTGCACGGTTTTGCTTGAAAAAATAATCTGATCATTGTGGATTGCTGTGTATTGACGATTATAAACTGAAAACCAGTGGGCCGCTGGCGTACGGCACTATTGTCGTGATTTTTTGTTTTTGGTAAAATGGGCGATCTGCTGCTGAAACTGAAAACTAGTTTGCTGTATTCACCGTGGCAGTTATCAAGAATCCGATGGAAAATCATACAGTCGATTGTCGTATTATGTCACGAGTCAACAACGAGTCACAGAACGATCTTGCTGATGATGCGGTAGTTCGTAGTTCGTGGCTTTTCTTTCTCGTCTGTACATCTTCTTTTGCTTTTTGTTTATCTATTGTTATTTCTGCTTTACATTTCATATCTATTAATTCAATATTGCATGCTTATAACGTTACAATTGTGTCCATTTTTTTCCTTTACACTGCATTTTGAAAATTCTGTCGGAGTAGACTGGGTTCAGAGGATGTTGAACTACTTAACTGTTCGATGATTTGGGAGTATGAGAGTATAAAGAGCGTGTGCTTGTTTTCTTATTTTTTATGCTTTTTGTTATCCATCGCGGAGATTGATATAGTGAGTTTCTTCGTACGCACATTTTCGCATTCAAAAAAGACACTTAACTCTCTTTTTCGAATAGGAGCAACGACGAAGTTTTGCTTTGATGATCAATAATAAAAGTGGTTGTCTCGTATCAAATGCAGACGTAACGAGATACGAAGATCGCTGTCACCTTCTTATTTACATCGTTTCTAAACGCTTAATATTGACTGTGAGCTGGACGAGCTGGCCCAAACGCACACCCGAATTACATGTCGTGCAGGCTTATACCGAATCGATCAATTTGCTCTTTTTTATGATCAAAAAATGTCGCCAAAGATAATCAAACCGTACCGAGAACGTGTCAATCAAAACCCTTTAAATTTTTACCTTTTCACTTTCTTTTTTTCGATCGAATTTCTAAATTATTCATTGAGCCACAAGAAGAGTCCGGTCATTGAATTTGGTCCGCTTTGTACGCGTTTCTTGGAATTTCGAATATTAAGATCGCGTCGCGCAACCGCGAGTACGCGTAAAAATCCGCGCGACGATTTTGGCGACAGCAACGCGACCATATTTGACAAACCTCTCGCTGATCGGCGTATGCGATTCTGAGTTAGCTGGTCTTCCGGTTTTTATTCCGTTGTTAGGTCTTTTTTTTAAATGGTTGTTGTTGTTGTTGCATTGTTGGTTACAACGAGTGTCCCTATTTTGTCGTGGGTTACCCGTCCACTCGCGTCGACGTGCAGGAAATGTTTTTCTTGAAGGTCTCTTTTTCCTCCCAGACCGAAGGAAGAGATATTTTTCAATACTGAGAGGGTCGCTTCGGAGTGGTTTTTTTTTAATTTTCGTTAAAATTTTGGGATCGTCGGGACGCGCGACTGCAGACCGCGCGGGCGGGTTCGCACACTAATTTTCATCATAATCATCCGCGTCATTTCCGTCATTATGCCTCTATGAGATGAGTATTTAGTTATTCCAAATTTTTTTTCCTTACTTCGTTTGGTTGCCGAAAAAATTGAAGACGCTGTCTCGAGAACATCCAAAGCCAAGTAGAAAGGTTATGTTCGATGGCTCTTGTTTTTTTCTTTTTGCTGAAATATCACTGCGAGGTCAGTACAAGGCCTTTCTCGGAACTTGACTTCGCTCTGTTCTCTCGATCGAATCCGATTCAATTTTCAGAATAGAAATTTTAAAAAAGTGCGCGAGCGAAACCTGCCCGGCGGCGATGCGCCGTCCGCTGGAAAAGTGTATACTAAGGCCGATTTTGGTAAGAATACGTTTTTGATCAACTTTTCATTTTAATGTAAGGCGCAAACGTGAAAACTTGTACTTTTTTCCTTGATGTGTCCTTTAGATTCGGGCCGAAACTACGTGTTTTCGTGTGTTTCCCGTGTGTGTATTCTCGTGTAAAGTGTATCAATAGTCGTTGTGTTAAAGATTTCGCGTTGGTGTACGTGTGTGCGTGTATGTCTGTGCGCTGGTGTATACGTGTACGTCTCGGGTGTCACTGCAATATTTTGTGATTATGATGTGTAAATAATGTATGAAGGTTTCCCTGTAAAGTATATCATCACTTTTGGTGTATGCCGAAAAACGGAATTTCTGTTGCCTTTTAAATGCTTATTGATTTTGGTATTTCTAACCCCAACTTCACTCGTCTGAAAGTCGTTTTTCATTTCCATATTTTCGTCTCTGCGCAACCAAGAAAAAACTAAATCGTGTTTTTTTTTCATTCTTTTTTTATAAGCGAACCGAGAAAAAATGCCGGAAAACTTTAACCAAAGTCGGTTTACGTCGAAATCGGTATGTTATATACACATAGTTCCTTCAATTATTGTAATGTGTTCCTTAAAGTAGACAGGCTTGACTCGTGATCCATCGCACTCGTCTCAATAATAATGCCTCTGAATCTTTCACTGTTATAAGTTTATGTTATGGCACTTATCGAGCGTCGGTGCTCGACCAAGTCACTATTGCAACATATGTAAATATTCAGTAAAAAATATTCTGTATTGTTTATTTAAAAAGACTGTTTATACATTTATTGTGCAGAGGGAAGACATTGTGTCATCCAGTTCTATTGCGATATTGTGGTACATTTTTTGGGTATTTTCAATCAAAACTGTTCATTTTCACTATTGTTGCAATATGCTGTATGTTGGAAATTAATAAAACTCAGATTTAATATGACAAACAATGATTGCAGATAAAATATAGTCATATATTACTTTAATGTCTTGAACTCAAAAATTAAAAAAAAATTGTACTTTAAGCAAACGTTAAAAAGAAATCAAATTTATATTTGTTGCATTGTTTTAGTTTTTGGTTGAAAATACCGTATTCATCTGGAAAAATGAGTAACAAGATCAACAGATTGATTATACATCAAAGACGAGATGCGATGGAACTAGAGTCTAAAAAGTACGCTGCTATAACAATATTGCCCCAACGTGGACTCAAGTTGTACCAAAGCCCCGTGGAGCGCAGAAAAACAATTCCCACAATCTTTATATATGGAGCTCCCACCTTGATCACTCCATTGCCAGCTAACAATCCTTGTGACTGAGAGAGTTCTGAAAAGCTCGCAATAGAAGCGAACGAGGAGTTCGCAATATTGACGTTGTGTTATTAATGTTCAAGTTGTTCTGAGAACTTGGTTGTTTCAATGCTTCAATTCGTTGAAAAACGATCCTCCATTTAACAATTCATTGTTATTAATCTTCATCGAGTGGTCCATTACAAAGAGGAAGTCGGTTTCTTGCAGTTTTATTTTTACTTTTATTTTTATGAAGTTTATTTATGTAACGAAGATGCATGAAAAACAAAAGTGGTTAGTTGTCTGCTCCTCTTTATTACATGTAACATTACAACTGCCGGAGGGTCTGCGTTGTCTTCGAGGACTTTATATAATGACTCGAAATTTGAGGTGATCTCTATCTTGGATTATCCTCACACATCAACGTGGTCGCTGCTCCGCTCGTTTTTCACTTTTATGTTATCCCTCTTCCCTTCTTTACTTTTTCTTTCGTTTCATCCTAATTATTAAACTTATCCCCTATGAGTTTTCTATTGTTAAAAGTACATATATGCTACTCCCACTGCTTGTTGAGACGCGTTATATCTCCGCTAATAGTTTTCGTGTGAACCTTACTTGTTTTTTTTCTTCGTTTCATTTATATTTCGCCTTCTTTATCCTGGTCTTGTGCGATTTATTATACTTTATACAAATATCTCGTTATTCGCATTGCGTGATTTTACCTCCAATTACCTGGTTCTATAGATTTTGATGGTTAATACGCAACTTAGGACTGTGTTAATCTTCAGAACAGAACTTTTTTTCTTCAATTTCTGCCAGTAGACTAAAGGAAATATTCCGCAATTGCCGGTGCTATTTTAGTATAACTAAGAGAAAATATAAGATGTACTGAGTGGACTCGGACAAACAAAGGTCCACGCGGAAATCTTCAATTTCGTAATTCTTCATTGATTAAAGAATTTAAAATTGGCTTAAACTTGGTTAATAACGCTCCCAAAAGTGTCAGTCGAACTATACTTGCTCCTGAGTCTTGTTCCTGATTGCATTGTGTCGCGTTGATATCTTATATCTCATATGAGCTTGTTGTGCTTTCGTCTCTCTTCTTTTTTTCTTTCTCTCTTCTCTCGCTACTGAGTCGGACGTCGGGACCGTGATACACTTGAAAAAACATCTGCTCGTTCATCACATTCAGCATTCACATCTTCCAAACGGTTTCTGCATACTTTCAAACATTCCCGCTCAAACTTGTAAAACACTCGTCTCGCATGCATTCATCTCTTCGCCAAAGTTGTGCTGTATGAATGTGTGTATGTGTCTCTATTTCTCGTTCTACATTTGCCAAAAGAGCTGCCAAAGAATATTCGTGCACGAAGAAAGATAATAACTTTAACGTCTTAATTTCTTTAATTTTTTTTTCTTCTTCGCCTTCTTCTTCCTTCAACTTACTTTACACTTAACGGACACTATAATTTTTTTTCTTCATCGCCATTTTTTTCGTCTCTCTTTAATTTATTCACATACTAAAGTAGTCTTTACAATATATTAGCGAACCTCCCGGTAGGCAAGGAGGTTGGCATTTCTCTGTATAATTTTTTATTATTTTTCTCTCTCTCTCCCTCTCTTTCACTCGTCGCGTAATGCTGCTAATTTTTTTTAATGCCTTTCGCGCGTCATCACTCTCGCTCACGCATTTGAACACTATCACTAGCTCAACTCTCTTCCTCCTCTTTTTTTTTTAAATTTTTTCCTTCCTGACTCTCTTTCTCTCGCAATTTTTTTCATCTAGGATCGATTTGCGCCGAACGTCTCCAGCCCATGTGGCTCCGAACTCAGTCCGAAATCGCTGATTACTTTTTTTTTCGTCCGCTTTTTACGTTTGTTTAATTAATTATTAATTTATGCTCTGAATACAACGTCGATGTTTCTTTTATTTTATTTATACAGCGATTACGTTAATTGGGAACGGTACATTGTTTTTTGATCGCGGCGAGATCGCGAGATTTCCGGCTTCAACGACGGTCGCATCAAGGACACTTGGCTCCCTACGCTTTTCTGCACCATCCACTTTAGTCGAATGAAAGTAGCACCCTTTCCCTATTTGTTTTGTTTTAGATCTATTCTATTCGCTCTGCGGGTGCTATCTTTTAATTTCCCATAATAATCCCATCCAGTGTCTCGTTGCTGAGTTCAAGAGGACGCCCTTTTTCTCTTTCTATTGTAGTCTGTAACTCATTTCGGTTTAAGTATTTTCTATTATATGAATTTCGGCGATAATCGAAGACGACATTGATTGTAAGCTTACAGAAATTCTAAGCAGTCGGTTGCATTAGAATATCACAGTCTCGTTAAATAGTGGCATATAATTTTAATATTGTAAAACTCATCTGTTGTTCCCGGAAAGTATTAAAGTAGCTTGGTCTATTGTTTCAAAATTAATTTATCGAAAGAAGCTCAACTATTTGAGGATTGGAAAAAGATTTCGGAAGTAGAGTTATGTGGCAGTGTTGCCGAGAGCTGGAGTATCGACAGACTCTCGGGCATTATAAAGTAGCCTGTAAGTAAAAGTAACCACCATTATGAAAGAGTTGTCCGCGACAGGAGTATCAACTGTACGCGCGACAACGCGGAGAAAAGAAAAATCCGTCCTTGAAGTCAAAGAGTTGAGCTTCTTATGCTTGTCGTCGTCGTTTATCGCGAAACCAGTGGAAAAGCAAAGAGTTGTGTAATCGGCTTACTGAGGAACGATTAAAAAGCGAGGACCGGAGTAGTCGACGGTCCATCGAGCTTCTTACCTTTCTGTAAAGCAAACAGTAGTTAATATGCCTCGATCCCGGTACACGATAAATCTTTACCGACGAGTAAAACTTGACTTGTTTCAATAGAATCTTCAAATTGTTTGAGTAGCAAAATGACTATTCTCCGCAAACACAAAGAGTTCACTAGATAGAGACTTATGTCGTGTTTTTCGATACAACTGACATTTTGAAGAGAATTGAAAATGATGTTTCGTCGGTTGTATCGTTTGAGAAAAAGTAACCTCTCGAACTCGCGACCGAGAAACATAGCCATTCTTCGAGAAAAAAAACTCACGCGGCTGACTTGAAAAATCACGTTATTAACCACATCCGACTTTGTTTTTTCATTTTTTCTATGCTTCTAGGCTTATGCACGCTTTGCGTAATGAGATTATCACACAGAAAAAATTGTTCACGCGGTGTCAACAATCAGTTGGCGTAACGGCGCACGCGCGACTCCGCGCGCGCCCTCATCTTATTAATTCATCAAATTTTTTTTTCATCTTGTTTTAAAAACGTAGTGTTAGTCTCTCTCTCTTTCGTCGAAATATTTTTTTTCACAGTCACGTCATTTAAATATCACGCATCATAATCATTCTCGCACAATTAATAAGCACACGCGCGCACATCTAAAGTTTTTTTTTATTATTATTATTTTAAATTTATATACTCGTCGTCGTATCGTTCCTCTCCCTTATCTCTCTCTCGAAAAAATCACACGCATACTTCACGTTTATAATATTAATTTTTTTTTCTTGGTTTACTAATGATTTTTTTTTAAATCCCTTATCCTGCTGCTCTATTTATTTTTCTCGTGTATTTTTTTGTTTTATTATTTATTTTTTATATTTTTTCCTTAAAAGCAATCACACAACTTTATACTCGAAGCAATTACAATTGTGGACGCGGGGGTGGGCGATGCTTTCTCACGCGCTTTCTTTGTTTTTTTTTGCCCTAAATGCTACGAAAAAAAAAACAAACAAAAAAATCGTCGTCCCCCCGCGTTCGATCACGTCTTTTTTCAAGCGGCCGACGTAGCAAGCTCGCACTGGAGTACGATTATCGCGCTAGTCGACGCTTTATTCTTGCCCTTACATATGCTTCTAATAGTCGAGGAATATTCCGTCTTTCATTACCGTAACTCTTTACGTTTACTCCCCTATATTTCGGTTTCTCTCCTCTGTTCGACATCATTATTTATCGCCTCTCTGAAATCGTTTATCACGTCTTAATCTCGAAAACTCGATAGTTTTATAATAAGAATCGTAATAATTATCGTAATCATTAGTTTATTAGTTTTTTTTATCATCCCTTAAGATAGGTATGCCTCCTGCCTCGTACTCTCATTTCTCTCGCCATTCTTTAGTTTATCGTGATATAATAATTAATAGCTTGCAAGTGTTTAACGTTAGATACTATTACTTAATATTCTGCTTACGAATTTAGGTTAGTACGTATGCTTACAAATAATCTCTGTCCGTATAGCTTCGAAGCTTACGCCCTCGCTCTTACTTCCGTATTTAAAAAAAGCTTTGGTTTTGTTTTACCGTCATCACTCTTGCAGTTTCTCCTTTCTACCTTGAGTCGACATTGTTCGAGCTAAACGTGTGGTTCAAGTCCCCTTTGCACATGACCATTTCTTTTTTATCGTAGATCATTGCCTAACATGGTCTGTGATACCCTTTTATCGTTCTAGCTTCGCGAGCGCGCCGAAGAAGAGCATTACGTGCTTCGTACGACATTGTTTTTTGGGTAAAGTTCTTTTGCGATTGAAATTGATTAGCCCAATCGATTTCTTTTTTTATCGATTATACCTTACTCGTGATTATTTAGGGTGTCAGCAGCGATTGAATCGCGCGTGTCTGCGTGACTGTTTATCGGTCTTTATTTTGTTGTTAACCGTTCCTTATAATTTTGGCTTTCTAAATTCCCAAATCGGATGCGTTGGACTCTGCGATGCGATATTAATTATTTTTTTATATTTTTCGTTCGATCGCACGGAAAGCTAAATCATCACTATTGTTTCGAGAACTCGAATGCAATTTTCGACGCTTAAACATAGAAAGATCAATATATACGATGATAATAATCTATGAGCCATCACATACATTGAAAAATTTGCAGGCGGCGTCCATACACATCTAAATTAATAACACTTTGTCCAATAAGATAGAATCACGATTTTCGCTGTTAAATAATGATACTCTACTACAAGGGTAATGTGTACAACGTGTTCTCTGCAGTGTCTAACCCGGAGTTGAAGCGAACTGCGAAGCTTTTTCTTTCTTTTTTTTATATCACTCAACGTACTTCGTCGCGCTGCCGAGTACAAAATTTTTACGTCTATCACAATCATCGTAGTTTTCATTTTTTTTCTCATAATAAATAAATTTTGATTTGTAGGAACATTTAGCCGAACTGTCGTTCCGTCTCGTCTCACGTCCAAGAGGCCAACCGACGATTATTTGCAAAGATGGAAGGTTTCGTTTTTTTTATTCATTCGTCGATGTGAGTGTGTATCGCGCGCGCGAAACGTCTTATATCTTCCGTCTCGACTTCCTTCACATCGTGTGACATGCTGCACGCGCACGCAAATAGTTTCAGGCACGAAATTGTATCAATTTAGACCAAACGACGAAAGTGCCCACGACGCCGGGCGCGTTATATACAATACTTATATTATAGGCCAGTAGTGCCGAAAGTGTGAAATATCTATCTCTTAGTTCTCGCGTTAGGCCAAAATCGAGCGAGGAATCATTTTTTGCAATTTTTTTTAGCGACATTTTTTTTTCTCAACGTTTTCGTAAAATAGTTTAAATAGTATCTTTTTTTCTGCGACGCGGAGCGACAACTTCGAAGGTCGTGCGCGACGGCGACGACGTGGCTTTTATTACTTTTTTTTTTGGTTTCTCGATGAAGGTCTCTTGGACGTAAGACGCGTGCGATTCCAAAAACGTAGGCCGAGACGTTCTTCGATAGCGGACGAAGCAGCGTTGCTGAAAAACTTTTTTCAAAAATGGGCCCCGACTTACTTTCTCTTTCTGAATTTTGAATTTTTTTTCTTCCCACCTTCGCGAGATCTGGCGTGTGTGGTGCTTTGTTGTACAGCAACTCAAAATATTCAGTAAAACTCAATAATAACAAGCGGTTGCATAAAAAAAATACATAAATGCAGGATATTGGTGTTGAGGAATAAAGGATGAAAAATCATAAATAAGTCAAAGTGTATTCATAGTTTTGTTTTTTTATTTGTGTGAATAATAATAATACCAATAATAATAATAAATTAAATAATAATAAATCGACTCGTAATTAATTAAAAATATAGTGACTCGTGACTAGGTTAAGACTCACCATTTGCAAAAGAAAGTGTATAACGCGTGGTGGTATTCTACGTAAAATCATATATTCAATCACTATAATAATATGTTATAAATAATATGCAATTATATTAATTATAATCATAAACTAAAAGTACAGCGTGGCGCTGGGGCGTTTTTAAGACAAACAAAAACAAATAATGTTTGGGGTAGGGCAAAGGTGAGACAACATAATATAGGTAAAAGGAACAAGCCGATTGCAATGAGAAATCATAAAATCTAAAACTGCGCATTTTAACTAAATTAACGTAAATGACATTGGGTGGCGCTAATTGTTATGCTTGCAATAAAATATAATTGTATAATCATAAAAAGTGTGTCTGCGTGTACCATATATTCTTTGTCTTTATGATATAGAGAGGGGATCGCATCATCTCGCGGGACACATTATCTTGTAATAAATATATATAGTATATCTTTTAAGAAAACTCTATCTACAATTTGCGCGATCCCCCGGTAAATCAGAGGGATCGACTTATAGTTTACGGCATATATTGTGTACCCGACGACATTGCTCGCGCAGGCGTCTTTTAACTCCGGTAAGTGCGTTTGTGTGTGTTGGTGTAAAGTGTGTCTTTATACCATTGTGTTGATGTTTTTATCGTTTCGATACACTAAAAATTTTTTTTTATTCAAAGTTTATTAAATACGCCGACACATGACGAGGCTCGTATCCCAAAGTGACGTGCTCGTGTTTCCTTTCGTTTCGTCGTTTCGAGATTCTAATATATACCACTTTTAAATTTATTTATAATATATATATTTATTTTTTTCATATAATCTACTCTATATAGATACGTACCCGCGTCTAGTTAGTATACATTTTTTCTCCACGTGTTTTTTTTGTTTACCTAATGTCAAACACACCCACTGGACGCCGCCGGTTTTTCAATTATTATAATCTGACTCATCTACAGCAACTTATTGAAAAATTCTTTGACTTTTTGTTCTCTCAATCCTAACGTTTCTTACAGTAACCATATGCCTGGAATTGCGACACACTGAATACATCGAGAGAGTAATTCAAATAATCTAACACAGTCTACAAGTAAAACAGTCTACAACAATGATCAAATCAACCAAATAATTCTGGCGAAGTATTCAGTTGACAAAATCTTTGCGAAAGCTCTGAGCATTAGATTAATCATGGACTCTCTCTCGGCAATTTTTTTTACAAAAATAAAAAATAAAAACTCAATTTCGAGATAACTCATTCAATTTCAAGTTTGTCCACCTAGAAAAGAACTAACGACTCAAAAAAGTACAATCCTTTGACCATATAGTGTCGAGTGTGTTAATCGATATAGTGTAAAATGATTGTGTCAAAAGTGTGTACCTAATTGTGTGTCGCGTCGAAAAAATTGACGACGAGCAATCGATAGCCTTCCGTAGATCTCGTCATGCCCATGAACCGCGCCGGGCGTCTCTTGCCGAGAAAAGAAGCGGCCGTTTCACAAACATCACCATCGATCGCCTTAGCATATTTTTTTTTTATTCTCTCGCCAAGGGACGCCGGAACGCGCATTATCTCGAATTTTTCTTTTTATTATAAAAATCGCGTCGCGCCAACACACACCTATACAGAACGTAACTATATATTATGTACAGCCTAGGAACCTAAGGTTCTCCACGATTGATTTGCTTTTTCATTTTTTTGGTTATGCTTTGTCTCAATGCGTCTCGGACTTGTTGCACGCTCTCTATCTGTCGCAGTCACATGAATTTAGCTCGAGACGAAGAGAAGAAATGCTCGTTTTTGAACCAGTGTGAAAAAAACGTGACCAGAAAAAGCGCGATTGACGAGACAAACTTGTTGTTCTTACATCCTGTGTAGATGCCCAACGCATCCAATCTCGACACTCGTAAAGTACATCGTCCTCTGATTCTTTTTTGACTAAACGGAGCATTTCTTCTCTTGAGATCCCGCGTTCATTGTGGTAAAGACGGATAGCAGTAGCAGCGCGCACGGTAGTCCGAGTACAGCGAATCTAATAATAATAAGTCTCGCAGAGCCGGTACCAAGCTCGACCGACCGGTTTTCTTTTTTTTTTTTTTTTGTCCTTTTGTCACAGTCCGCGCGCGCGTCGTCGTCTTCAGTACGAAAGTCACTTTTTACATCGAAAAATTTACATGTCCTCTTGTACGAAAAGGTTTTTTTGTTTCAGTTTGACTGAACTTTTTGAGATCGTTTTCGAGGGCAGCGACGTCGAACGAAGGGCTTGGCCGTTGGTCACACGTCGCTGCCGTATATCTATTTTTGTTACTTTTTTTTTACACACATACGAAATTTCGATACTTTTTACAACGTGTAAAAATTTAATTTTTTTATTTTTCATGTTTTCCACGAACGCGCCCGAGCGACTGACGATTCCATTCTCAATGAGAAATCTCGAGAACGGACTCGTCGGCGCTAATCAAAAGGATGAAACAGCGGTGCTCGAGCTTGGTATCTTTTGAAAATCACGACTCTGCTACACAGCATCGATAAATTGCAAAGTTTTGGTAGTATTTTCAATTGTGTACTTATTTTCCCCTTAAATAACGAACGGTTATTGTTTTTTTTCTTCTCTCTCTCTCTCTCTCTCTCTTTCTCTCTTTCTCGCGATCAAACGCTTTATCTCGACGCGCACTTGAATCGCAACCTGACACTCTCTACAATCTACAACGAAGGTATACACATCGTCGCAATGAATAATTTTACGCTTCGTCGTCGAGTCGTATGCACAGAGTTCCTCTTCTTCAGCCTCTTCGTCTTCTCTGCGCGCGCGCGCACGCGCGATGCAATGGCCGTCAACTCGAGCGAACGTATCACTTGGCGAACGGCTAGCGATCGAAAGGAAATAGCAGTCATTGTGTTTACATCATCGGTGCGATTTGTTTTTTTTTTGTTTGTTTGTTCATAATTGACACTCCCTAGCCGGCCTGTTTCGCTACGAGTATCGCCATGCCGCGGGCGCGCTCGACTTCTCTTTCTCCCTAACAGTACAACTTCGTCATATTGTCGTAATATCGCTCGCTCGCTAGTGAACTCTCGGGTTCGATATGTTTGTTTATGACTACTTAAGGATACCTGCGTTCCTTGGTCGGATCAGTGTCTTGGGGGGCTCGTATCTGTTCGTGCAGTGTTCAATTTCATTTCGTAATTCGCACACGCCGCTCGCAATGTGTGAGATTAAACGCATGACGAGGTTGGAGGAGGCGTGTTCACCAGACGGCCGTTGGGTTTTGCTTCCTGGCCGTCGGCAGTGGCAACAACCGAGAATACCGCGAAGAGCGACGTGGCTCCTTTCACTCGAGCTGCTCGAGGAAGTTCGGGCTCTTGAAGTACTCGGGTACCGGGTCGTCCAGCCTCGAGATCACCTTGTAGATCGACTTCTTCCACGACTGCTCCGTATCCTTGCCACCTTGGATTGCCTTGAAGAACTCCTTTAGCGTCTGCTCGACCACGTACCTGAAGTTCGACGGCACCTGCAACGGATCGACAATCTAATTAGACGTTGTGGGTCAGAGTCGCTCGCGTCGACGGCCACATTGGGTACACCGAAAGCATTGTTATCTCGCGATAGCGTACAACTACACAAACACACGCTACAAAAAATAAAAGATGGAAAGAGGAAAACAATAGCCAGAAGAAATAGAACTGAGAGCTGCCTATGCGTGTGTGCTTTGCGTAACTGCGCACCTGATTCCATACCTCAATGTGGTTGTTGCGGTTGTAGTGAAGATTGAGCACTCGGTAGATCTCGGAGTCGCCGCCAACCTGCAGATCCTCGACGCTTTTCACGCCCTCCGAGACAGCTTGCCTCGCGTATTTCTCCATCTGAATGTAGTAGAACTCCCTGGAAAATAAACAAAAAATATCCAGTCATTAGTTTCGAGTTGATCGACTATATATATATTTGCTTTGGCGAACTACCTATTTTTCACCGCTACGGTATCTTTTCGAATTCGCACAGCTCGCTAAACTTAGAAGTGTCGTTAATTAATTGGCGATCGATATATAGAGAGCAAGCAATGTCGAGTAAATAGAGAGACGGGCAAGACACGCAGGAAAGTTCCGCGAGTCAAAGATAAAGTTGTCGCGGCACTTGCTATTCGCCGCGACGTCGCTAATTAATAAACTCAAACAATAAATTGAAGTGAAAACTCGTGTCTGCGGCGTTGCCGAGAGAGTTTTTCAGTGCTCGAAAAAAAAGGAGCTTCACTGAAAAGACATTCAATATCCAGCGTTCCGCTTGCACTTCTCTCTCTCTCTCTCTCTCTCTCTCTCTCTCTCTTTTGCTCATTCTCTCTCTCTCTCTTCTTGCAAAGAGTCGGTGCATATAGAGACGCGCGCGCGTCCCTCGTCGTCGCCGGAGGCAAATCAATTCGTGCCAGCGATATCCTATCGATAAAAGCGCGCAGACGACGTCGTCGCGAGGCGAGACGAGGCGAGGCGCGCGCTAGCGAGCGACACATTCATGACTTGAGCGAGTAAAAGGGAGCGAGGGCACGCAGACGAGAGAGAAAGCGAGAGAAAGAAGTAAAGATAAACCAGCCGCAATACATTTTCCTTCGTGCATGGATTACCTGTTCAAGGTAAAAGTCGTTGCTTATTAAAGTTTCACTTGCAGCGCGTCAAATACTGAAGTAAATGTAAGTACGAGAGTTTTCAAGCTTGCAAAAAATAAAAAAATGAAAACAGGAAATCTAGTTAATTGACAACAGAAGTGGCAGAGAATTCTACATCGTGCAGAAGCACATCTTATCGAGAGACATAACAAGGGTTACGCTCGAGCTCCATTGGGAGCAATTTTTTAAGATTGCTTCCAAGCGACTGATTCCACCTCGGGTATATTTGTTGACACACAAACTGCGCAAGCTCGACTCGCGCTCGCTCTCAGCTTGACGCTCCAACGATTCCTTGCACTCTGCAGCGAAGATGACAATGCAGCTTGTGCAAAGTATGTGACTGGAGGATGCGCTAATTAGAACAATCCGTGCGCGAAGCGCGACATGAAGTGGCGAAAAGACTTGCGAAAAGAATCATCGCTACTGCTGGCAGCGAAACGCCCAGCACAAGAGTGCGAGTGTGTGTGTGTGTGTGTGTGTGTGTGTGTGTATGCGTGTGTGTGAGCGCGTGCGTTCTTTGAGTGCCTAATTAAAGCAGACACCCACGGAGACTTGCGAGAATGAGTGAGTGCCAGAATTGCCACTCCTCGTTGATATACGTAGGGAGGCGAGATACGCCACTTTTTTTTCATTATACTATAATTAGGACAATGACGACGGGCCCTCGAAGGCTTTCTTGCGGGGCGCTCGCGCGATTATTAGCATCTAATTACGAGGCATACCCTTTTGTCCCCCGCACCGAGAAAAAGAGATCCTCCTTCGCGCGCGAGAAAACAATTACGACTCTTCAACTCTCTTTCTCTTTCTCTCTTTCTCGCTCTCTACTCTCTTTTCACTGTCGAGCTTATACACACCGCGGGGCACCTCGCGGGCATTTCTTTGCTCGAAGCTTTTCTTTGTTTGTTTTGCAAGGCTAATGTGCAAGCAGTCGGTGAGAAAGAGGGATAGCAACGAGATAATGAGTAATTAGCCCGGGTTACTTAAGACGCGAAAACAATGCTACGGCGGCAGCGAATTTTTTTTACAACAATGAGAAAGAGAATTTTCTCGCGAAATCCGAATCGAAATTTCTTATCTGTTTCTCACCGGGTAGACAAGCTAAAAAAAATATCTAACGTTACAGAGAGACGACGACGTTAAGAAGGCAAAGGGGCGAGCCAAGCGGGTTAACTTTCTTTGAGCTCTCGAAGAAACAAGGGCGGTTACAGTTGTTTTTTTCGCTCTCTCTTTGGCTCTCCGTCGTCAGGTAAGGGCAAAAAGTCGTTTGCACGCTTCTGATCCCTTGAGACGCTTGCGTCTTGAGTTACCCCTCGACGCTATTAAAGGTCGCTACCTTTCATTCAAGAATCCAGCCCCTTATGCTTGCTCGCGCGCGCGCGCGCGACTGCGACGGTTATATCCTCGACCTTCGACAATACCAGTATAACCACCCTTCTCTTCGTTTTCTTACCCGCAACTTTCCCACGATAGACTCTCGCTATATGACGCAAGGAAAAGTGAAGACTTCAAGCCTATTAGCCGGTTCTCTCTTTTAAACGGTTCTTCTCATTTTTTTTTCGGTACACCTTTTTTTCTCTTCGCGACTTTGTGGCTTATTTGTCGATGCGAAAAATTAACGACTGCATAATTAACAACACGCGGTAACACGACGAGAAAAAGGGAAGGTTTTCTCAAAGAAAAACGTACACGGGGGTGCGAGCATCTTGAAGCGTCGAGGCGTGAAGGTGGCCATTGAGAAGACGCGTGAAAAGAAGCGCCTTTCAACACGCGGCTTCTTGATGTTGACGCGCACCCTTCCTTAATTAGTAATTAACACGTCGTCGGTGTGTCTAGATGTGTACGTGCATATGTATGCGTGCGGCTGAACACGAACGCTTATTAAGTGATTAGCGCGCACACGGGCGAGCTTTTGAATCGCGGCAATTAAAATATTAAATTAATACGCATCGCGTGAACGGCAATTACGCTAGTCGCCTATTCTCCGCCAGCAGAGTCAGAGTCGCGAAAGAAGCGCGCGGCAAATTAATTGCGCAATCTTTCAGATTATTCCAGCGTTTGAAATCGTTTCTTTGTTAGCGCGATACTTGCAATTACCTTTTTTTTTCATTTATAAAGTTAATAGAGTTCGGATGGAATTATGCTGCAATTTCCCGAGTGAGATGAGAGAGAAAGAGAAAAAAACGAAAAAATATTTCGTGTGAAGCAAAAAAAAAAAGAGGCGAGGGTTGACTAGCTGAAGACAAATTAATTGCAGCCACTCAATAATTCATCATAGTGTAAAGACAGTTAAGCCGCTCGACGAATATATAAGCTAAACGGTTCCTTTGATTATAGCCACTCTTTCGCTCTCTCAGCTTGGTATCTTTTTTTCTCCCGACACAAGTTTTTCATCGAACCATAGAGTGAATAGTAGTCCCCGGTGGCCGTATGCAACAAATTCGCAAGGATGCTCATATGTCTTTGGGATCACTTTTCCAAAAGCGATTGCAGAGCGAGAGAAAGAGAGAGACTGGCAGGCGTTTTTTTTTCCCGAGGAGACGCATAAGCCTCTGGACAATCGAGCAGATGTGCCTTCGACAATGAGGCCCCCCTCTATTTTTGCTCTCGCAAGCCATGCGCGCTACAATCGCTTGCGTCTCGTACGATATTCGCGTGTGCAGAAAAGGGGCGCACGCGCCGATCTTACAATGAATACTTTTCGCGTGTGCCCCCCTACCTTTTGCATCTGGCTGCCTTAAAAAGCCAAAGACTCGTTTCTCTCTCTCTCTCTCTCTCTCTCTCTCTCTCTCTCTCTCTTTCTCCCCTTCCAGATTCGAAGGGCCGAAGCCCTTGGTCCGATTCCCCCGAAGCTCTTTGCGGTGCCCGTGAGTTTACTTGCTGTGTATACACGTACACTTTCATTACTATTGCCGCGGCAATATTACGGCGATGCACACGTGCAGCCTCTCTTTCTCTCTGTGCGAAGATAACGTGCTGTCGTTTGAGCTACTGTTTGCTGTTATTATTATAGCGATCGCGCAAAGTGATGCAGCTGCTCGTTTGAGGAAGTCGGGAGAAATTAAAAACTCGCGACTTATTATTTTCGATTTCATTTTATTTAAAATGCCAAAGTAAAATTTAAATAGAAAAGGATCGAGTTAACGAGACAAATAAATGCTTCAGATGGCGCGGAGCGATCGGTCGAAAGCGAAATAAATCTAGGAGAAAATTGACAGAGAGCCGAATCATCCCGGGAACGGCCGTAACGGTCGCTGGCGCGTATGTTCCGCTCAAAGCTTTTTTCTCTGTCTCACTCTGTCGCATATATAAGAGAGCAAACTCTTGGGAGAGAGGGAGAGAGAGAGAGAGCGCACGTATGTGCTATGCTACTGGCTGCATCGTGCAGCTGCTTTGAGCGGTTTCACTCTTCAGCAGCCCGCCATGCACTTCGGCGGGTGACGAAGTTTTTGTCGGTACTTTTTTTCTCCTTTCCTCTCTCTTCTTTTTTTTTTATCATCGGCCCGCTAACGGCAGCAGCCGATCGATCGATGCACCTCTAACGCGATGCATTCTTAGGCGAATTTTCCGGTGGCGCTTGTTTTTAGACTGACCAGCAGCAGCAGCAGCAGTAGCTCGATGCAACGCCCGTGAAAGTCTCTCTTTCTCTGTGCAACGCTCGACTGCAGGCTTCAATTTTTATGCACTCGGCAGACTGCTGCTGCTGCTGCTCGGATAATCCTTTGAGCGTTAAGGGATTTCGTGCTAAAGATAGTTTTGCCATCTAAACTATGGCTGCTTTTTTTTAGTCGCTACGAGCTACAAGCTTATACATAGATGAATTTTTCATCAAATTTTTTTTTTCATGGTGGGTTCCGAAGGCAATAAAAAATGAAAAAAATATGATCGTCTCTGAGGAGATGAACGACCTCTGTTTCGCACTTTATAGTCTGATCAAAACTCAAATTTAGATACTTTCGGCAAACTCCAACCCTTCGACTGTGAACAGCAGTATAACGAATATAATAACGCTCGTCGTAGAAGTAGACGTCAAGGGATAATCCAAAAGCGTAGGGGTTGGAGATGTTTGGAAAACACTTTCTATGAACAATTTACATACGCAAAGCAGTGGGACCGTTTAAGCTATACGTGGTGGCTCGACTCCGAAAGGAAAAAAAAAGCCGACTAAAAAATCGATAATTCTTTGTTGAGAGTGTGAGAGAGAAAATTTCGTATAGACCTGGCGCGTGCTCTGTTTTGCTGCGCGCTTAACCGCATTACGCGAGCGGCGTGTGCACGAGTTGAGTGCGCACGTGAATGAGGGATGCTCTATTTGACTTGTATTTTTTTTCAAAAGTGCAAGTAGGTACACACACACACACACACTTTAGAAAAAGGAAAGATACAAGTTGGTGCTATAATAGGTAGGTGGTATTTTCTTCTGGCGATAATGATTTTTAAGAAGACACACGAATAATTGTGAAAAACTTTATTGTTAGAGTGAGCTATCTATTTTTATTGTTGGCGTGAAGACAAATCAATCGACCCCTTTGATACCCCCCAACAACGCTTATAAACACGTTACTAATAGAACTTATAGGCGCGCATCAACCTACGGATGCAACTTGAGTATATTTATAGACCGGTAAACGGTGAAAATGCGCGCGGAAGAGAGAGGCGATAAAATCAGGTGTAGAGTTGTAGGACGTTATTAGCTATAAGAGAACTGCGAACGAGCGATTTAAGCGAAATAAAAAAAAATAAAGCTTCTCTTTATCCACACTTGAATTAATGATCATCAACAAGGAAATCCCAGAATTTATCCCCTTGCAGTATAGTAACAGCAGATTGCTTTGTTTTTCAAAATAAAGAAACGTCGACCCCCTGCAAGTATCGAAAAGACGGCTGCGCACTTTTTCTTTGCCACCCTTCTCTCTACCGAGCAATATTTTCATTCGATCATCTCTCCCTCGCTTGGGTTTTCCTTGTAGCGCACAAAGGACCGTTGAAGAAGCGACGACCGTTACGCGCGAAAAAGACGGGGTGGTGGTGGTGCACAGCACTTTTCGGGGACGAGAGAGAGAGAGAGAGAGAGAGAGAGAGAGAGAGAGAGAGAGAGAGAGAAAGAGCACATTGAGTAGGCCAGTGGGTTAGGGGTTGCGCGCGTGTGTGTATGTGTGTGTGTTAGGTTGCGCACACACCCTCATGTGAGAAACAGATATATCGAGAGTAAATAGGATTTGCTAGACAACTGTCGCGAGAGAAAGCGCGAGATAATGGAGCCTGCAAACATATATGTGCAGCAAACTTAGAATATGCTTTACTGCTGTATATTCGTGTAGCGACTTTGACTCTAGTTCGAGCGAACGATGCCTCGTAAATATGTCCAAACGGAAAAAATCAATTAATACCGAATGGGTTGGCGACGATAAAGAGAAAGATAGACGTGTATAACTGAAAGTTGCTTGAACGGCACACGCATGCGAGCTAATTTCTTATTAAACAGCCTAATCGATGAGAATATTCAATAGCTTTGATTTTACCTCAGGCTTTGATGCTTTAGTTACGTGCGATAATAACATTGTGCCGAAGAAAGTTGGCGCTTTGTATAGAAACATTTCTAATCCATTGCTTCGTGTTTTTTTTGTCGCGTTGCAGCATACATAACAATTCCGAAAAGTTTGAGGCGGCATAAAGAAGCAGAATCGATTAGCATAAAAAAAGCGAAAGAGAAAAAGTAGAGAAATCAATCGAGCGAATTCAACAGATGGCACTCGAACGAGTTGATAAAAAAAAAAGAATCATGCAGCATGTCTCGTGTGTACATGCATTTGCATTCTAGTATTAGGCCGATGCCTCCAAGGACGGAAATTAATCTCACTCGAAGCCCCCTCCCTCCCACTCGTATATATACTCGGCAATGAATATTTTCGACGGCCTACTTGTCGCCCGTATAAGAGACGCGCAAGCCTAAGATAGTCGCAGAAGTTTACTTGCTTGGTGTCGACGAGCCTCGCGCCCGCATCGCCGCGTTTCAAGCGCACTTGGGAGACAAACTTCGCCGCGCACACTCGCATATATGGGCGATTTATGCGTATAACTGTATATCTACTCTGTATACTTGACTCGCCAGCATAAATATAAAATGTCTTGCTTTTTTTTTTATTTTAACAAAGTCGCACTTTTAATTACAATCTTTTTATAGAATTGACAATTGCAATGACAGTAGGCGATAGTGGCATTCATACAAGTATTTTTTTTCTCGTTTTTAATCAGGCCAAATGGTAGTGAAAACACGAATCTACATGGGAGGTAAAAGAAAAAAATGGTGTACACCTTGCGCCGATCGGACGAGAAAGCAAAAGATGATCGGACACTGGCAGTCGGCCAAATTAAAAGTAGCGAGACGAGCGGGAACAAGGGGATATCTTCTGCGAGCTAAAGTCGGGTTGCGGTGCAGGTTTTTTAACGAACGGAAAGAGCGAAGGAGGGGCCGGCAAGGAAGCGTTTTAATCTCGCGCTGACGATTTCATTTGATCTCCTGACTGGGCTTAACGTAAAGGACAGATGCAATTAGCTCGATATCGCTTTGCTGACAAAAATATCGAATAGTCCTTCGTTTTTTTCTCTCGCCATTTTTATCCCCCTCCCCTCCCAACGTCGACGAATATCCTTTAGTTCTCTCCTCTTGAGTTCAACAATTCGCGAATTAAGCAGTCTCAAATAAATGCATCGACCACTTTTCCCTCCAAGTTATAAAACCGATAGACGTGTGAAAATTGTACGGGAGCATCGATCGATCGAAACAAAAAAAAAAACTTGAAATAACCAAAAGGTCATGTGGCGAATGTATGAGCGATAAGTGCGTTACAAAGTAAACGCCGTTTATCTCCAAGTAAATTGCTTTACGCGGCCTTTTAACGCAGAGCAGCCGCGTTATCTAATTTCCTCCCTTACAAATTTCATCATCAGATACGAGAGAGACAGAGAGCTCAAGCGTTTATTTTAAAATGCCTGATAAAGCTGCAGCACTCGCGCTCCCCGTCATTGCCTCTGAAAATCATTGTTATCCGAAAAAGCACATGGAGGGTAGGTCGACTGCAGGCTCGGGAACGCCGAAACAATGGGCAATGCTAGCGAGCAAGCGAGAGAGAGGAGATCTCGTCTCGGCACGGCGGCGGCCGAAAGTTGCATTTTTTTCCGCTCCGTCTGCAGCGCACATACGAAATTCAAAGTGCAGAGAGAGAGAGAGAGAGTGAGAGAGAATCGGGATGAGCACTAGCGAGGGGAGAGGCAAACGAACGGATAAACCGAGAGAGAGAGAGAGAGAGAGAGCCGCTGCTGGCGCTGTGCGCGCTTCAAACGAAATCAATTCAGAGGCCTCTGTGTCCGGGTAAATGTTGGCCGAAACGCAGTAATTTCACGCCGGCGCTTTCCATTCGACGCGTCGATCACAGAGAGGGAAAGAGAGAGAGAGAGAGAGAGAGAGAGAGAGAGAGAGAGAGAGAGAGAGAGAGAGAGAGAAAGGCGGGCGCCGAAATTTCATTTTTGCCTGCACGCGCGTACGAGAGAGGAGGGCCCTTGACATAAATCATCGAAAGAGAGACAGAGAGAACGAGCTTTTGTGCGTTTACACTTATTACATTTTTGCTCTGTCTCTCACTCGTGAGCTGCGAAAATTAAAAAGCTTCGTGTAAAAGGGATGCTTGACAGTGGCCAATTAGAAGAGGCTAACTCATTTTGATAAACTGTTTTGCGCGTGCAAGCTCTTTGCGATTGCAAATTAAATCCCTTCGTCGTCGAGATAAGCTCCAAGCGAAATTGAGAGAGCGAGAGAGAGAGAGAGAGGCGTGGAGAGGGAGGATCGCTTTACCCCCCTTTTGCCTCGCAACGGCCGAGTGCAAAGGCTGCAGCGCCCGGATACACAAAGCCGATTAGGCTGGAACATATTATCATTTGACGTTTTTTAACTCAACCCCACCGCGTCGTCCGATCGCTGGCTCACTCTTCGACGCTGCGCTCTCTTTCGCTCAGACAATGGATGATTTTGCGCGAGAACGCATCCCACCTTTCTCTCTTTTTTTTCTGTTTATATTTTTTCTTCCTCTTTCCTTTTTTTCCGCGTTTTGTTTTCATTCGACAGTCTTTACGCGGCAATCCCGTTATTTTTTTCCTCGTTTTTTTTTGTTTTTGCCGTCGTTAAAATTTCAGTCGCGAATAGTTTTCAACTTCCTTTTCTGCAGTGGGATTTTGACGAATCTATTTTTTTGTTTTTGTTGTGTAAGTTACCTCTTTTTTTGGTATAGTTTGCTCTTTAATAGTGTATCAATAACAGTGTATGAGCTTTCGAATAAAATCGGCATCATTAACAAATGAGAAAGAAAAAAGAAAGAAATTAATTAAATCGAAAAAACAAACTAAAGCTGCACTCTGGGTTATTAAGCACGCAGATTGGAAAGTTGAAAATCTTTGACATCGAGTGTACGGCTTGCTGCAAGCACAGCGTTCGCGGGATTAGCCTTGCAGCCCTCTTACAAAGTAACTCAGAGCCAACCCCAACTCTTTTGCCTGTGCTCCGTCTCATCCCTCTCTCTTGCTCTCGCTCGCTCTTTCCTCGCTCGATAGCCCCGCGGCCTAGCATTGTCTGTCGCCCGGCCAATGCCGCGCTGAGCTACTCATTATCGCTCTCGGAGCCGGGCGATCCCAAGAAAAAGGGGCAGTACTGACGCGCTCGTCTTCGCTTTTTAAAAGGAGAGAGGGTCGAGAAGGATTGGTGTTCTCTCTCTCTCTCTCTCCTTTCTCCCCCCCCTCTCCCCTGTTTCTCATTCCTTTTGCTCTCTTTGCGGAGGGCCATTAATTGAATGACTGGAGATCGCTTGGCAAGACCTTCGTTATTGCATCTTTTGTGGCGACGGCAATTCCAAGTTTAATATTTAAATCAATGTTAATTCCACGCTTCTTTTTCCATGTTTAACTTTGTCCCTGTCGCGCGATTAAATGGAGCTGTAGAAATTTACTCGAAGATAAACAACGCTCGCAGGCTTCTAGAAAACAAACTAAATAAAGAGCCTTTACAAGCAGACTAATTAATTCGTGAGGTGCCAATTAACGCGACCCGAAGTGCGCAAGAAAGCTGGAAGAAAGACTTTGTACATCGAAGCAAAAGTCAAAGAGGGCAAGAGAGAGAGAGAGAGAGAGAGAGAGAGAGAGAGAGAGAGAGAAAAAGCTCGGTGAGCTCGAAAAGACATTTTCCGGAAGTTCATTGAGGAGCGCACCGACTAGGCAAGAAGACAAAGTGCAAAAACGACGGAGAAAAAGAGAGCGAGAGCAAAGAAAGAGTGAGTGAGCCGGTGCGGCGCCACTAATTAGTGCCAAGAACGTAATTAAGTAATTTTTAATTAAGTGACTGGCAGAGCCCCGCGGAGGCGTTTACTGCGGGCGCAGGTCAGACTCTTCATCTCCCCCCCCCCCCTCTCTCTCTCTCTCTTTCGCTCTCTCTCCCTTGAGTCGTAGTCACAGAAAAAGAAATTTTCTCTCTATGTATATTACTGCGTGGTAAAAGAGGTCAGGCTACGTGCAAACGCGAGCGCGCCCGCTGTGAATTATGGATTTTACGCCAAGGCAACTGCCAAAGTGTACGGTATTAGTAGTACAAATCGACGTCACCTCAGACATCAAAGCGCTAACCCTTCTATACTCGCGCGCACAATTTAATCTTTTGCTGTATAATACATTGTACCGCGAGCAATTAACGAAATCTTCTTACGAGGCACGTGTCAGTTTAATCAGGGCTAATCTTTTGAAAGCGATATCACGCTTGTTATATCACTAGCCGCTAATGAAGCAGCTCACGATCGAAGCCGATGCCGAGAAAGAAAGAAAAAAAAGTTACGTCTTAACTTCCGAGCGCTCGTTAGCGAGTCGAGCTCTCCGGCTTAGACGTATATACACGTACATCGGCCAAAGTCGAGAACGATGAAGTCTCTTGCGAAAAGAGAGATGCCACTCCATTGTGCCATGCGCTGAGTTTTTAATTAAGGAGCCTTGCCTCTGCGGCCAAGAGTGTGTATGTGTATGTATATATAGACGGCGAGTCGGGCGGCGTTCCTTACGCGGTGCTGCATATCAGAGAGAGATAAACATCACGCAAGATAGCTTTGTCGGCGAAAAAAAAAGAAATCGAGGGCCCTCCTCGTGGAGAGAGGAAGTGCACGTGAAGTACAAGATGACTCGAGGAGGAAGATTCAAAGACGAACGGCCCGGGACCTTTGCGCGAGCTTTTGTCTCAAAGGATACTCTCCTCTCTCGCTCATTTCGCCGGCGGAGCTTTCTTTCTCGAGTATCGTGTCTCTACCGGCAGAGTACTTGCAACTCTTTTTTTTTTGCTGTCTGTTTTATATATATCGACGACAAGTCGACTCTCCCTCGACGGTCGGCAGAAGAAGACGGATATCAGAACGAGCTCTCTGGCGCAAGGATAAAAGGCACCGAGAGAAAGAGAGAGAGAGTCTTCTTTTCAATTTGCTTGGCTTGGGCGTGTTCGCCCGTGTACAATGAGCGCTTCTTTTTTTTTTCTGCCGATGTAAAGGGTTCGAAAATGAATGGGGCGGAATAAAGAATTCCGCTAAGCATTTGCGCGCGCGTACTCTGTTGCGGAATATTTCATCTCTCGCGTACTCGCGAAAACTAAGACAAAAAGTAATAAAACCTCGCCCGCCAGAGATACACCTATAGATACATACAAGCAGTAATCACCAGGCAGATTTTCTACTTAGGTCGTGCCTTACAAGTATACGCGCGCACATGCATACATAAAAGAACGGACGCGAATATCTATATATGTGGGTTACATATAATATGCAGCGCACGCCCGAGGCCGGATTCACCCACATGTATGTGTGGTGTATGTATATATACTAAGAGAAAATAAGGCTCTCTCGCTCACCTACACTCGCGAATTTCCCGCGAGAAAGCGGCTTATATTCTTCCGCAATAAGGGAAAAAGTGACGTGTGTGCTCGGGCAAACACACCTACAGGCTAAATGGCCTTTTTCTCTCTCTCTCTCCCACTCTCCTCGTTCTCCCTCTCCGCAAGTACTCCATGCAATCTTGAGGGATTAAAAAATACAGCCTCGCGCGCTGCTAGAAGGAGTGTGCACGTGTGGAGATTGCTGCTGGCTCTCTCTCTCTCTCTCTCTCTCTCTCTCTCTCTCTCTCTCTCTCTCTCTCTCTATCCTTCTCTCAGCGCGAGTTTGCACTCAAGATTTCGGTAATCCGACGAGCTGCGCGCTGTTAATTAGACGCCTTGTGTGTGTGTATGTGTGTGTGTGTGTGTGTGTGGGAGTACGCAAAGAGCCCCGGTAATTCTCCACAACCTTAAGTAAGACCGCGACTCAGTGCGGAAATGTTTGCTCTCTAGCCGTCACGAGTGGACTTCAATTACCTTAATAACCTCAAGCCAAGAAGAAGACCGTCTTCCGTGTGAATTATTAGTTTTTTTCTCTCCCTCGCCTTACTACGACTAATTTTATTATGACGAGTGAACTGTAGTCAGACCGTAAAACGACACATTTAATTTCGGTGGTGGCGAGGTGATGAATGCGTAGATCGAAACGTTTCTCCCCCCTTAATGTCGGCAAGTCATGTTCCTTGGGCCGCAAGCAGTCACGCGAGCGAGGGTTGTGGTAGTAGTAGGTGGCCAAAAGGAAATTTGCGTTTACGGAATTACCACGTCATTACCTGTTGTCTGACCAGGAGGCCTCAGCTACCACTTTGAGGAAGAGATGAACGCGCCGATAAGAAAAGCTGCTACCGCCCGAAGAAGCTCGGCAACGACGATTATATTGGCGTGTTTGCGCACGTGTGAGATACGAACCAGGATATATACTACTCTGCCCCCCCCCTCCCCCCCCGCACCCATAATGTGTAGACGAATATCGGCTTTTTTTTCGTCGGTCTACTTTATTTTTCTTTGCTCTTTCCTTCGCGTTTTCCACCACTAGTCCACTTGCTCGTATTTTACATTTACGACCTATTTTGGTCGTTTTTTTTTTCTTTTTCAAAATTCATTACAATATGCGAGTCTAGACCGATCGTCGCTTACGAAGAATTTTATTTCAAGCGAATTATCGTAAAGGTCATCGAGTAATTTTAAAATTATTCCAAAAATGTGAAAAGTTAAAATTTATTCACGAGCTCGAGCTGTAAGCTTAGGCGACAATTCTTATTTAATCATGTTAAGTCTAGACAGCGCGCCTATAAGTTAATTTGTCAAATTATTGTATTTTTTTCACATTTACGTCAAATTAAAAATTCACTTATTTAACCGAGCAGTCGTTGGATAATTTGCTCGTAATGTAGATAATTTAAAAAAAAAAGTATTGCGGTAAAATAAGAGCCTTAATCAATATGAAGCTCGATTGATTTTTCAATTTTAGCTACTTATTTTCGAACCTCCCTCGGTGAACGCTAGAAAAAAAATTCTTTTTTTTTTACGAATAACTTATCCTTTGCTTTATCTTCCCTGAAAACACAAAAGGGGCTAAAACCAGGCGGAATCGGTGCTTTCATATTTAAACAGGGAGAAAAAGGCGGTCTTCGTATGGCACAGGGGGTGGGCGGAGATTGGCTTTGATGCGCGAACGCGAAGCCTCGCAACTGTCCACGCAAGTATATATATGTCCATTATATACGCGACATAAAATTCCTTCTATCGTAGAAGATAAGATCTCGCCGCGACGTCGCGTGCTCTGTCCTGAGATCTGATAAAGACTCCAACCACCACTACCCCCTTTTCTGCCAGCACTCTCTGTATGTCTATCTCTCTATTTTCTGTGCGACCCCAATCGAAGCGCGCTTTGTCTGACGAGCTGCTTGTCGATATGTACGAATGTGTATATGGGCTTTACTACTGGCAAGATGACAATTGGGGTGTAGGTGATATAACGTGAGAAAGCGAATTTCAGGCACAAAGATAAGCGAATTTAAGACGATTAGGGATCATCGAGCGTGTGATTATTGTATTCGAAAGCTAAGAGGATGAGAAATAGATTTTTTTTTGTCATTCAATTGTATACTTTCATCGACGTGTACGCCGTATATTATACCTTTTACGACGAAAAAAAAAGTTGGCTCACTGCCCTCTTATTAATTCATAGAGTCGCAAGCATGTATCGTCGCGAAACAACTTGAAGTTAACAAAGCCTGTAGATTGATATCGACCTGAAATATTCTTTCTCGTACTAAAAATATAAAAAAAAAAAAAGAAAAATAAAGCAACTAGACAGTCGTAAAGCCGTAATTAGCGACGTACATGGCGAGCGATACAAAAACACGAGATTTTTCCTTTAGCTGATAATCTCCGCGTCCACGACAAAAGGGGTTGGATGGCGTGGCAAAGCATTTCCGCCTCGGAAGCCGTGCATTAGCTTATCTGATCAAGCACGCGGCCTTACGCGCGTGATTAGGCCCGCAAGACGTTGGATCGCGATTAGCCTATGAGGGGATGAGGGGAGCATATAGTGGTAGTGAAAAATCGACGTGTCCTTCGCTGTGCATCGTAAATTAGACTGACGATTCCTATATAAATAAGCACGTGTCGTGTGTCTTTTATGGATCGACGTCGTTTTCTCTCTCTCTCTCTCTCTCTCTCTCTTTGTGTGTACGTGTGTGTTTCAATCAATCGATCCAACCGCTTAGAGATTTAGTCGATTAAAGGCTTTTTAATTATTCAACAACTAGAATATTTATTCGACAAAACCTTATTTTTATACGGAGAGTGAATGGTGTTTTTTTTTCATAAAACAAATGAATATACGCGGGCGCGTGGTCGGAGTTAATTCAGCGCACTGACGATGACTTCGACAATGAGGAGAGAGAGAGAGAGAGAGAGAGAGAGAGAGAGAGAGAGAGAGAGAGAGAGAGAGAGAGAGAGAGAGAGAGAGAGAGAAAGAGTAAGCAGCCTTAAACTTTCTAGAATGCTCATGCGGAAAAACGCGAAATTGCACTGTTTAAACTCGCAGCGCCGAGTGCATTTCTTGTTTACCCAGCGACCAGTCTATCGGAAAAATGGAGGAAAAAGGGCTTGGCACGCGCGGAGGGAAGGTTACTACATGCGAGTTTCGGCCTCGGAGAATGAAAAGAGGGGACGGCTTCCTGATGCGCTTGCTACGAAGGGTTGTGTTGATATGTCCGCAATTCGCCTCCGTATATGCGCGTAATAATTATTCGGAATAGTATACATCAGTTCGCATAACGAACTGGGCAACAACTGGTCAAGCGCGATTAGAAGTAGCACTTACGACGTCTTAATCTTTTTAATGGACTCGTCGTTAAATATTCACGACGTTGCTCTCATTTACAAGACCTATGACGAAAAAAAGCTACAGAAGGAGCAAAATATTGCCTTTTCACCCGTGAGCGTACGTGGAGGTGAATGGGAGGGGGTGGGTGGGTTATGAATCGCTCAAGACGATAAGAAAGCGGCCTCGGCAATAACGCGTGAATTACAAGTAGTGTGGCTGGCCGCCTTATATCTCACATCTGAGCGTACTCAGCCTAATTATAATCAGGCTAATGCCTCTCGCGCTGGCGCGCGTTGGTCAGTAGCAACGAGTGCCCGCACACGTGTGTCTATGTGTGCGCGCTCGCGAAGGTACGTTACTTATCCGCAAAGAGCTAACCGCGCGGTGCTCACAGGGAGGCGGGTAATTAAGATTCAGACACACCCTGTGTGACCACTTGGCCGTGTCTTTCTGCCTGGGAGTGGCTCTAGTCCGCGTTCTCGTTTGCATACGCCTCGAGATTTCGTGTTTGCCCGATTGAGAATCTATCGCTTTTCTATATATCAACGAGCGAGCTTGTGAATTTGAATGGATCGTGTTCGTTAATTGCTACAATGACTATTTGATTTCAGACCGAAACGTACCAAGCATTCTCTTCGGGAGAATAAAAATTTCATTGAAAAAAATGTCAAGTAGCGATTTTAATCTACGATTCAGTCTGGAAGTTGATGAAAATGAAAGCTTGAGCTTACCGGAAGTTAGAGAACCACTTGACGAGCTGCGCCGTGTTGTTTTTGTTGAATTTGATGTCTGGGAAGTACATCTTGAGGACGGCGGAGGACGGATACCTCACCCAGAAGAACATCAGCTTGGCCTTCCTGAGGTGCATCGGCGTCAATGTCGACGAGTACACTGTGGTTAAGGAAATACTCTTTCGATATAACCAAAAACCAATTCCGAATAATAATTCTCAATCTCAATTGCAACACATTATTTTTTCACTACTGCGAAAATAAATAATGTAGCCGCAATCGTTGTGACCAGTCTTAACATTCGGAATTCAGCCTTAGCAATTTGATGTTTGTTTTCATTTGTTTTACTGTGTGGTATATGTAGAAAAACCGTGCATTGGAGAGCGAAACCGAGGGCACAAAGCTTTCTTCGCGTATAGTTGAGGACATCTCAGACTTAATCGGGTTTTCTTTTAGTGCATCGAAGGGGATTAGAAATCGTACAAGCTGTCGTCGATGCGAGAGGGTGGAGAACGCGACAATTGAAAACGACGCGGATCCTCAACCGAAGCCTTACTTACTCCTTATCTGTAATAGGATCTCCGCGCTGTGGTTTCATTTGCATTCTTCGCCATTTAATCCGCCGCGACGACTTTCTTTGCGAACTGTCCCTTACGTTTTCATTGTTCCTGTGTCTGTATTTGATGTTATTCAATTCAAATAAAAAAAATTTATTCAAAACATTTTGATTGTTAGAAATTTGTGTGTGCTAAAGCCATAACGAAAAAAAGAAAAGTACTTGACAGCGTTTTCGAGTTTATCGTTCAAAAGACCGAAAGCGAAAGCCTTAAAAGCGTAGTAGGTGCATACACACATATTTTCCAAGCATGGACTTGGAGAGGTCCGTGCAATACACGAGAGAGAGAGAGAGAGAGAGAGAGAGAGAGAGACGTAGGGAAAAGCGGCATTGATTTTACATCAAAGGCCAGTTAAAATGGTGCGCTGCAAAGAAAAGCCCGGCCGATCGAACCCTCTCTCTCCTCGCATATGCAGTTGCTGCAACGCGATGTACGTCGCTGTACCGCCCCCGCGCGTCTTTCTGACGGATTAGCAAGGTGCAGCCAAGTCGCTTGGAACGGCGCTATTTTTGAGTGCACCACGATCGATCTTTTCTTCTCTCGCTTTCCTTTTTTTTATACAAACGAAGCCTCGGCAAAGAGGTTGAGCGAAGTTCGCTCTTCTCGAGGTTGAACTATGCATCAGTGCAGCAGTAGCAGCAGCCGAAGCAAAGTTGGCGTAACTCCGCGGCCCAACTAATCTAACATTCATACGAACTCCCCGGCAAACTTTATGCAAGCGCGTATGTGTATGTGCAGCTCATGGAAGAACCTCCGGTTCTCGGGCTTCCTATTTCTCCCCCGGATGTTTGAACGACGTTACCAAAGTTTCTCAATCTTTTCGACCTGACTTTACGCATCCGCTGCCCTCAACAGTTTAGTTTCTCTCTACACACATCAACCGTTACCGAGACTTCGCTTCTTACTGCGTCTCGGAATCGCTATGTATTATGCAACTACTTTCTTTTTGGAAAAATATCATTATGATTATAACAAACTTTGCTTTGACATTTGAATTGAAAATTTCGTTACTAAGACATTCAGATTTTTGTTATTTTCAATCACGTTCACGGTAATTGTTATTACGTGAACAAATTATTTATCGAATCAGTATTTAGTTTATTTGAGTTATTTGAAACATAATAATTAAACAAATAAATAAATCAAACGTGAATGATATTTTTCCGTATACTCAAACAGATATAGATAACATTGAATTTAAAGAAGTTCTAGCCAGAAGTGGCAAGAAATATTGCATTAGCAAAGGATATTGTAGGCTGAATGCCGTCGTAGCTGATTTCGCCAGAGTTGCAGTCGCTACCTCGATCGTTGCTGTCCATCCTGAGATGGCCGTAGTCGGGTTGGGCGTGCTGTGCTGCGGCGAGAAGGGCCGGATGCAGCATTGAGGGCGGATGAGGCAGAGGTGGCGAATCCCTCAGCTCGACTCCACCGCCTACAGGCGGCGAGGCCGAGAGGTGGTGGGAGCCGGGTGGCGGTACTTGAGCTGCGTGTCCCGCGTGAGGATTGAAGAACGGCGAGTACGGCGAGAACACCTGGCTTTCATGCAGACTGGGATTCGGTATGGCTACGCTCGTAGGCAGCGAGACCGGCAGCATCGGTGGCGCGTGGTATGGCCTTGGCGGAGGTGGTGGTGGCGGCGGTGGCGATTCTGCGCCGCCTTGTGAGCTGCTACCGTCTTGCGCCAAGATCCTCGACACCGTGCGCGGTGTGATCCGAGTGTCCGTCACCTGCGGGAACAACTAAACGTTACTATTGAATGCTTTCCTTTTACAAAGTTTGGTCTTATGTACTAACTTATAACTAATAAATTTACTAAATAAAATGCTTATTTTGTTTCTTCAGAAAAAATTTTGTTCTTGTGAAAATAAAATTTGAATTTTATAATAGCAGTATTCAGATAAGATTTAATATTCACCTTATGGCGTTTCTTCTTGGGTGTCATGACGAGTGACAGAGCTTCATTCTGTTCGGAATCTCTGCTTTCTCTTTCCTCGCTGGCTCTCAAGTATTGGTCGCGTTCGCGCTGCTCCCTCTGCTGTTGTTGCTCTCTTTGTTGTTGTTCGCGTTGTTGTTGTTGCTGCTGCTGTTGCTGTTGCTGCATAGTAGCCATAGCATATATCGAGGGTGGCTTCGGCGTCTGAAAAAGGCCGCTTCCAGGTCTCGCGTGTGGTGGCAGCTGATTCAGCTGGTTGAGGTTGTTCTCAGCCAATCCTGCGGCGCCATGGGTCGAGTGGGGACCACCGCCAGCAGCCGAACCGAGGGCCCCGATGGGCGAGAAGCCCGAAGTCTGCGATACGGTCGGGGGCCCACCGTTCAGGGGCCCCCGTGGCCCGTTTGGGCCACCAGTCGGCGTTGGTGCCGCTCCTCGGTCCACGACTTTCGTCCTCGGCGATTTACGCTCCAGATACTGACTGGCGAGCATTAGATCTTTATTTAGACTACTGAGTTGATCAGCCGCTGCTTGGCAGACTTCCGACTGCTTTCCTAGTGACTTCTTTTGCTGCACAAACCTCGAGATTATACTGTCAATTAGATTGTTTAGATAGGACGAGATTTCAGTCTTGAGGCTGTCGGCGAGGCCCTCCAGATCGGCTCCCGTGATGTTGGGCAGTGTCGAGCTAGCCACCTCTACAGCACCGCGAAGTGCGCTTAGACTTTCTTGGAAGTCACGATCCTTGTGGTCGCGGACTGGAGGTTGCAGTGACTTTTGCATACGGGGCGTCGGAGGAGCGCTTGGCGGGTCCTGTCTCGAAGGTGTCTGCGAGCTGGGCTGAGGCGAACTACGCTGCTGTTCCCGCTCTCGTTCCCGTTCCCGCTCCCGTTCCCGCTCTCGCTCCCGCTCCCGCTGCTCTCGCTCCCGCTGATGTTGCTGCTGCTGTTGCTGCCTTATAGACAGAGCCTCTTGATGTTGCTGTTGTTGCTGTTTCATGCGCTCGGCGTACCTTTCTTGCTCGAGATAGAACTTTTGGTACATGGCTGCTGCAGCCGCGTGATCGTGAGGCATAGTGCCAGGCAGGGCGCCGTTGTAGGCAACCTGAGCGGGATGAGCCCTGTGGCTTCGGTGAGTCGGCAGCTGGGCAGGACTCGTAGGAGCGTCACAGCTCTCACTGCTCTCGGGTCCCATACGGCTTGAAAGCTCGGCGTACTTCTGCTGCATAACGGCCACCTGCTCGTACAATCGATTCAGCTGATTTTTGAGATTGTCCTTCTCCTCGCGCTTTTGCCGAATCGTCGCGTAGTCTTCTTCCTCGTCGCTCTCCTCGTCGTCGTCGAGCATCGCAACGTCGTTGACAACGTGACTATGATGGGGCACGTGGTGTACGTGTTGCTGCTGGGGGTGGTAGAGCTTGCGCTTCTTGCAGCCGTTCACCGTGGCCGGCTGCAACGCGGGGCTACTGCGCATGGTACTCACTATGTTTTCGACGCGTGCACGTTTGATCTCCGTGGTGGGCGAGCTGCTGCTTTCCTGTTTGGGTAGCACTGGACAAGGCGAGTTGCTGGGCGAACGCTTCATTGGATCCTGCATCTCCTCCTTGACACTCACGGAGCCAGAGCGCGGACCCGTGGGGCTCGAAGGTAAACTTTGGTCACAGTCGGAGCCGTCAAGGTTGGCGCCTGGCTCCATGCCTGCCTCGGCAAACGCCTCTTCCATAGCACGTGCCGCATCTTCAGCGCTGTCGTCCGCATCGGCGGGCATCACTGGCTCGCGCTCGCCGTTTTGGCTGGGCGCGTTGCCATTGTGACCATCCGCACTGTCTTCGCCGCCACTTTGCACTGCGTTAGCACTGTTGCGCGCACTCGAGTCACTGCTGTTCAGATGCTGGGGACTTGTGTCACCTCGCTGTTGCTGCTGTTGCTGCTGCTTGAGAAGTTCTTGAGTGGTATTGTTGTTGTTGTTGTGAATGCTGTTGTTATTGTGAATGCTGTTGTTGTTGTGGATGCTGTTATTATTGGTAGGTTGGTCCTGCACGGAGAGGGCGCTGAGTTTGCGACCCTGTAGTATCTCGCGCAACATGTGTTGGGTGAGCTCCGGCGCGGTGGCGGGATCGTCCACGCAGTTGACCACCGCTCCGGGCTGCAGAGGATTTGCCGCCTGGGTGACGTCCATGGCGGTGGCGCCGGTCATGCCTGTGGTTGCCTCGGGTGGCGAGGCGCCCGTAGCATCGGCAGCCTGCTTGACTTGGCGGCCAAACAGCTCGTTGAGCATCTTAGTGGGCGGGCCGTAGCCCGGAGCCCCGAAGAAGCCGAAGGCCGCCGCGTGCTGCTGACTTGCGGTAGTCGTCGTGGTGCCTGTCGTGGTGGCGCCTGCCGCCTGCAAGTGACCTTGACTTGTACCGGTGGTCGCCCCAGGCTGCTGCTGGAGCTGCTGATTAGAGTGAGGCGGCTGCTGCTGCGGCGGTGAGTGCGCTTGTTGCTGGCCGGTAGGCGACTGACGCTGCTGCGACTGCAGCGGCTGGTTGGGGTTGAACACTGCGCCGTATAGGCTTGCGCCGCCGAGAAACGAGGGCCGCGAGCTGAAGTTCGGTATACTCGAGTAACTGTTGCGCGGCTCGCCGGCGTCCACGCGCTGTCTGGTGCGCTTCTGCTTCTTCAGGAGTTGCTGCTGCTTGCTATCCGTGGCTGCTCCGTAGAGGGCGAAACAGTCGGTCTCCTCCTCCGATGACATCATCGGCCGTCTGGTTGGTCGGCCCCCCGAAGGCCTCCGTTTCCCCTCCCCGCCAGGGCTTCTTTTTCACCCCTCCCCTTCGCGCAGTAAGTGACTCGGCTATGCTGCTTATACTGCTACGAATATAGCGGCCCCCTCGTACTCGGCAGCAGCTCGAGAAACGCGCCGTCTCCCCTTCTTCTCGTGCTGCTATCCCTTCTCCAGCCAACTCGGCGCGCGGCTCGCTCGCCGCCGCACAGCTGCTTCAGTCGTCTGTCGTTCCTTCGCGGGCTCCCCCACTTTGCCACTCTTTGCTGCACACAACTCGCGCGCTAGATTCTCTCTCTCTTTCCTTCTTCTTCTTCTTCTTCTTCGTTGGGCGATGTCGTCGTTTAGTTCCTTCCTTCTCTTCTTTTTTGTTTCTACTATTCGGCGGGCCAATGCTTCCGCCCTGATGTCAACGACCTCAACTTGGGCCGGCGATAATCGAGCCTCGTCAGGTCGTCTTCTAGCTGGGGGCGGCGACCACTTTGGGAGCCGCGCTTTCTTGTAGTTGCGTTAACCTTGTTATAGTACTTGTCTATGATGTCCTTGCCATTAGCTAAGCCGAGGTAGTTGATGCCTCGCGCGACTCGCGACCCCGGTATCCTCGTGCTCCCGCTTGGGAGCTGCATCCTTCGAGCTCGCCAAAGGGCTCGCTGCCCCTCACTCCCTCGGCTCGATGCCCAAAGCCGCTTGCTGGGCTACTATATGTCTGTAACATAAAAAAATGACCAACATTAGTCAACTGGTTGATATTCGCTCATAACGTCACAAATAATTTTGATAAATTATTTGTCATGTAAGTGTCTCATTTGTGTGATGGGCAATATATAGATAGTGTTATATTTAAAAATCTTTTTCTATTTAAAATTGTTTCTACAATAATACCATAATCAAATTAAAGTATTTTCGAAATGGTCGTGTTGAATATACATACATATATGTATTATTAAATTGTTATATTCTCGTCCAAATTCATTATCAGTAATAACCGGATTCATACTACGATGCTATATATCGAATATAAGACGCAGACAGCCACGAGTATAACATAGAAATAAAACTCATTCTTTATTCATGCGCAGACGTCTAGCACGAGGTAGGTTATTTGAAAATTCGCTAAAAATGCAATTTTCTCGATCCGACGAAGATTATAAGATAATGATTGTATTCACGAAACAATTGGTTAACCCGCAGTCGACTCGATAATTCTCAATAAAACAGGGGAGCTAAGCGAAGCAGGTATAAAGGCAATCAAGTTATACACTGCGAGTAACAAGCCCTTTTTTTCTCCTCTACAGTCCGACTCTTTTGCGGTTTATGCCAGCAAGAGAGGGTTTAAGCAGATATCGATGCCAATTACAGTAAGGAGTTACCACGGGAGAGTGGACCCTATACTTTTACGATGATGAAAACGAGCAAGAAAGAAGGGCTAGCATTTTATATCACAATGCTCAGAGATGTACATTATAGTAGTTCGAGGGCTACTCTCTGAATAACTCTTTCTGTCGGAGAAGGAGAAGGAGAAAAAGACTCGAGTACTTAGCGCTGGCCAGCCGATACCTACTCGAGTTGGCAAGTCGAGTAGTCTTCACGACTAAAGTCTAAGAGATTTGTTCCCTTCGCTCGTCTGCAAGAGTCGTAAGGAAATTGCGCGGTTGCTCGATGCTTCATTCGGCTCTGTTTTTACGCTATTGTTTCTCTCTGGTTAATTGCACTCTTTCTTAGATGAATAGCCGCAAAAGAGAAAAAATAAGAATGGGTAATCAGCTGTATATATAGAATATTCGAAAAGTTTACGCGCGAGAGTTTCTCTGCAATGCTGACCTCGCCTTCTCACAGTCGTTTGCTGCGTATACATCATATATGCGGAGCATACAAGTTGACTTGAACAGCGAAAGCGAATGAGGAGCTTGTCGTAGCAATGTTTGCGCGTGTACTTTATTCCCATGCGCTCCCATTACGAGAATCGCTAAATAGTATATATGTGACACGATAGAGTCTCAGCAAACATTGTTTTCCAACACACATATGTATACTGCCGCTAAGGGATCAAAGCACAAGGAGGTATGCTTATGTGCCTTGCGGATTACACATGAGAATATGTGACTTTTTTCAAATATTCCGTCTTTGAGGGAAGCTGCTCGCCGCTTGTAGAGCATACGTGAAGCCGCATTAATTTCCAATAAGGTATAACTTTTGAGACGCTCTGCAGTTGTTTAGAAATGAACATCAATCTTTTACATATTTGTAATTTATTTCTATCTCCAAAAAAAAGACTTTCACTTTAACAAATAAAATGAATTTAATAAATTGATTGAAAAATAGAAATGTAATATAGAATTTTCCTACCTTAAAAAAACGAACTTTGAAAAGTGAAGCCTGTAAACGTTTTGATTGGTCGGTTGGACATGGAGATTTTGCCGTTTGATTGGCTTGCTGGT
>JAWWMK010000032.1:5836854-5874352 GCA_035047105.1 Galeopsomyia nigrocyanea | reverse complement strand
TTTTATTACGAGCGAGTGGAAGACCAGATATTTTTTGAAATTATTACCGAAGTTGAACACCCTCCCCATAGAACCACCGTAAGAAAAATAAAATAGAATGATAATAATGGTGGTTCGCATACTTTTTGTTGAACTAAGTATTATAGAATATTACTATCTATCTACCATAGATTTACAGCGCGCGCAGCGCGCATTTAGACTACTAGTGAAAATAAAAATACGCAGCAAACTCAAATATAATATTTGTAATATTGTCTGGTAAAAATATTTGATAAATGAAGAGTTGGGTTTATTCGTCGTAGGCAGAAGGCATATCGCTGATAAAAGACAACTCCCATGTACAAGCTTGATAAGAAACCGATCAATAAGCGTTTATCAGAGAAAAAAACTTTCCCCCATGGACTCTTCAAGTACACATGCAGAGAAGCGCATATACGCCTCTTCAATAAATGAAAACGTCGCGCTTTGGCGTCTGGCGCGCGTTTAGTTTGTATATAGGTATACACCGAAGCAACAGCTGAGCGTGTGGCTGCGGCAGCTATAGCGCGCGCGGAAACTCCGAAGCACCTGCCCTCGACGTAAGGGGCGCCCACGTGCCGAGCGCGCGCTCGCTCGCTCGCGCAGATGCTATACCTATTATTTTGGGCTTTTCGACTTTACGAGAGCCGGAAAATTTTGGCGCTGCCAGCCGGAAGCAAAATTGAATTTTTCCAAAGGAGGTGCATCGGCAGAGAGAACTGCTGCTTTTCCTTTTAATTATGATCGAATGCGCGTGAAAAATTGATGTTCCTAGAGATTAATTGATTTTCTACGCGGGGAGATGATTGAAAATTGAATGATATTTGAAAATGAATCGGTTAACAGTTCCGTTATATAGGCTTCGGAATAAAAATTGAATTGACAGTAAATTATTAAACGTTGTTGGCAGACTTATATTCCTTATTTAAATTTACAGAATTGTTCAGAAATAAAAATACAATGTCGAACTGATGATAAAATGTTAAAGCCTGTAGAAAATCTGTATCGATCTATTATTAAAAGCTTGACACGGCGTTGGTGCGAACAAAAGCGCAAAGACATAGATAAAGCGTTCGATCGAGGTGCGCGACTCTCATGCGATAGCCTATCTAAACCTCTCTTTCGCTCGAAGCATCGGCTTTTTTTTTTTATCTTCGCCTCCCCGGAACCACAACGCTATATAGCTCACGTGAACGCACCAAGGTGTAACCTCACGCTCGCCATATGGTACCAAACTAGCGATAAGGTCGAAAACACTCAAAGGGAAGTAAGCGAGTTCGAGGGGGGCCCCCCTATAGTAGCTGGTAGGCTCGTTATATACCTTGATGTGTTTCACGGAAGGAAAAAGAAAGGACTTCGGAAGTCAGCTAATTACACCAGTCTATGTGTGTGTATATGTACTCGCTTTGCCTTCCGGATGACCTATGTGTGTGATTCCGCCTCCATGAATCGATGGAATTCCATGCGTCGCGAGAGACAGCCTCATTGTTCGCGCTTTCGTGCTCGAGTTCGTGCTCTTTTTTGTTTCCGTCGTATACGCCTTTCTCTCTATCTCGAGTTTTTTTTTCTCTCTCTACAGGTATCCGTCTCTCGCGTGGACAATGGCGACTCATTTGAACGCTGGCTTCGCCCATCGTGAGGTGTGCGCACACACGCACCTCTGTTTATTGAGAGGCGTGCACGAGTAGTTTTTCGACGGAAGACCTTTTTTTCACAAAATGCTTTGTTGATTAGTCGAGATTGTGCACGATCTTTTCAACGGCTACTGATTTTATAGTCGATCTAAACAATGCGGATTCGAGTTTACTTTATTTGTATTGAATCGCGGAATAACGTCTAGTCTCGACTTTAATTATCCATTCAAACTAACTTTATTTACAGAAAAAAGATCCTACAACTATTTACTGTGACATTGTGAAACATCGCTATTGTTTTAAAACTATTCTAATGACATCGCTCCATCACTTTGTAACTTGCACCCTCTTCCTTGAAAAATTCACCTAAAGGTGCGCCCGATAGAACATCGAAGACCGCGTACACAGTTCATAAAAAAAATAATAATAACCCTAAAAAAAATACATGACTTCAAAAGAGAAGTGACAACATTGACTGAAAAAAAAAACTAACTAAATTGTTCCAGCTACTTATGCATCAACCGTCCACCCTCACCGACAGTTGAACGATTCCTCGGGGCGCTTCATGAAGGCACATGGTGTGTATGTGTGTGCTTGGTGCACAAATGACGCTATGCGTGCCGATGCACATGTCTCGCGATGTATCTACACAAGAGCGGTGCTACCCCCAACGCGGCGTCAGCATAGGCGCGTCATGTGTGTGCCTCGCATTCGAGGGTTCGCAGGGGGGCCCCCACGAGTGGTCATGGGAACTCAATAGTAATCAGCGGTCCATGTCCATCGTATACAAATGCGATGCCTAATGGGGCCCCGTTTACGTGTAATGCGCCACTTCCTCTCAAACGCCTACGTTCTGCAAGTCAACTTTTTTTGTTACTCGTTTTGAACTTTCTTTTAACTGTAGGGCTCACGGTAATATTGATCGTTCTGCGGTGTCATGAGTTTGACTTTGAAATTTTACTTGTTTCAAATAAGTACAGAAAAAATTTAGCTTTTAGCCGAATGACTGTACCGAGGTAGAAAAATATAACGCAGAATGAAGCAAAGTACTCCATTTAATGCTAACTAGCAATTGTTTATGATACTAGATCATAAAAACAATAATAGAACAGTCGGTGATTTTAAGCTATCCAGTAGTTACGCTCAATATTTCAAGATATTCGCCAAAACCGCGATGTAACTGGCAATCTATTATCCGTCCACGCATTTATTCGTATTCCATTTTGCATCGGCAAGTGTTTTTTTCCCTTGCATTTAACGTAATTGCAGCGCAACAAAGAGAAAAAAGAGCGAGCTAGATAGTGAAAGGATAACGCGGCGCGCGTGAAATCGATCGCCAGCGATTAGAGAATGCACGTAGGCCTAAGCTCTCTCTGTCTGTCTGTATGTACGTACATGTGTGTCTGTATGTGCGTGTGAACTGTACAATACGAGGGTGCAAGCAGCAGCAGCACACACGTCGAATTATGCACACAAACGGTGGCAGGGCTTGCGCTGCTATTGCTGCTACTGCTGTTGCTGCTGCTCGGCATATTATCGGGGCTGGCGCGCGCGCGTGAGCAACAAGTTGACCGGTGTCAATTGATGTGTTATTAATTGGAGGTTAATTGCGTTAATGCGCGGGCGCACTGCATGCGTGTGCCACGATTTTATTATTGGCATCGAGCCCAACGCGGCGCAACGACTTTTGCACGCGAAAATCATGTTTTCATAATTCACAGCTCGTTAAATTTCGCACCCGTGCGCGCGCGCGCGCGAGAAAGAGAGCGAGAGCGAGTGAGAGCGTGTGCGGGGTATTATTAATCCGAATTGCGCGACCTTTTGATCGCTTTCATCGCCAATGAATCGACGAATTTTATATAAACAATGGCTTTATGAGAGAGAGAGAGAGAGAGAGAGAGAGAGAGAGAGAATGTGTACGGCAATTTTCCGATCACATTATTGTTATCACGAGTGAGAGAGACCGAGAGAGAACGAACGACACTTTCGCTTTTATCGGCTGCAGCAGCAGCAGCTCATTTTCGTTTTCATTCGCGCGCGCGCATGCGACTGTTGAACCCAAAGTGATGTTGTATATGTGCGCGAACGCTTGTTGGCCTGCATATTTAACCCGTTTATTTCGTTATGACGATTTAAAGAGCGTAACAGTGAAAGTTCTGGCCCGAGTTCGTTAATCGATGAGTGTATATATTTTGACTTTTTTTTAAACGTTGATGTATTGGTTCGACCTTTCACCGACGAGAGCGAATTCACTTTTTTTATTGGATTTTAAATTCCCGCGATGAATGAAATTATACGATTGATTTTTCGCAATAATGGAGGTGAATACATATCTATACATCGAATGCTTCGGAGTATATATAGCATATTATTCGTTTCGAAATCAAAAGTTTGCTCGACACAGCCGTCTACCTCTCATGTTTTTTTGACGTTCGATCATTCTTTACGTCATTATTGTAGGAAGTTAACTGAGACGCAAAAACCATTCTCAGCCACTGTCTTTTTCTCATCTCGAAAGTTTAACGTACTTTTTGGAAAAGCACAGTGCGTGCACCTCGCGCATTGTTCCTAGCACCTCGAAGGGGAGAAACAAGATAAAGCGAAGATTTAAAAGATGAGCCGTTGTTCATGTGCGTGTGTGCTAACCGTCTGCCACACGGGATCGTGGAATAAGAGGCTCTCTGTTTCCCAAGGTGTACGCACGATATACCTCGACTCTCTCTCTTTCACCACTGAGAGATTTTTCAGGAAGCGTTTTCTTAGTTTTATAGGGGCTCGCAGTGCAACGGCGTTCCCATGACTTCTCCCTCTTGTTCTGTGGGAAACGCTAACGTCTGATATTGAAGGCTGCAAAAAAATCCCGCCCTAAGTGAAACGGAAGGAAGAAAATCCGTATATACCGCTCGACACAAGGGACCTTACACTCGAGTTTTCTCTCTTATGCAATGCTACCTTTCGGAAAATGATTGAAGGTGCTATTACTACTTCTAACGGTTTTATACTTTATTTCTCAGGGCATGTAAATGCCCTTTTCTTATCGATAAATCACTCGGCTTTACAGGTCTTTTGGAATTTGTAAATTATTACGATTTCAAGATTATCGGTTTGAACTATTTTGGTATTGTTCAGCGAGATTCAACTTTAATCCCTTGCTTGGTTTGTGTTAACTGATGTAAAAGTCTACGAAATGTTCAGTATGTTATTTATTCAATCTAGAGTAATAAAATGCAAATGAAAATCTATAGTAAGGTAATGAAGATAAAAGCTCAAACAATTACGAAATTGTTAAGGACAAATTTTAATTTGTTATTAAAATTTTATTTTGGTCATGAAATTTTTATTTATCTACGAGCAGTTTTATTTATTAACTATAGTAACTTTATTATGTAAATAGTTGTCAAAAATAATCTTAAAAATTGTAAATATATTCTCATATTGAATCTGGAATGAAATCTTGAAAATCCTCTTAAACTAATCCTTTAAAACAATAAGCGATTTCCGCACCAATTTTTTTATAGAACAAATAATTTTACTCGGAAAACAAACTACAGAAAAATATCCAATCTCGGCAAACACAAGTATCCGGATTTTTCCCATGGTCTCGGCGCGTCGTGCGGTATATGTGTGCACGCGCGTAACGTCTTTACCGGATGATCCTGTGAATTTAAAGGGCCCCTTCTCGGCTGCACCCTTAGCCATTATAAGATGGAGAGTGAGAGAGAGAAAAAAAAGACGACGACTGGGGCCCCCTCCGATGGATTCAGGTGGTTTGTGCGCCGGGTGCCGGTGACCTATACGATTTAAATGCCCAGGTATAGCTTGAAAACAGTTCCCTTTCGAGACTCCTCGAGACTTTGCTCGCTCGCTCGCTCTCTCTCTCTCTCTCTCTCTCTCTCTCTCTCTCTCTCTCTCTCTTTCGTCGTCGTCCCCCTGACGATATAGATAAACTGCGCGCACGCAAGAAAGTCGCGTGCCAGCTGGCGTAACCGACGTTTCAGCTTCTTGTCGCTCATTGTATTGTCCCCCAAGGCACGACAATTCCCCCCCAACGTCTTTAAGAAAAGGGGAACTACTTGCGTGTATACATCCCAACGTCTTAGCGCGCGAAGAAAGTGAGTGGTGGCACGCGCGCGCGCAAACCAATATACTATACCCACTGGGGAGGAGCAGCTAACGGACTTTTTGACGCGCGCGCGCAAGTAAGCGAGTTTCTTTTCTTATTTGGCGGGAGAAATAGAGATCTGATCGATCTTTATGGCGAAGAAGGTAATCGCGGCATTAAGTCGAATGGGCGGGTTTTGGGGTGAGATGTGTAACGGAAATCCTGGAAGATGAGACGTTGATCTTCTGTAGCTCCTTTTTTTTCTCCTGTGTTGGAGGTTCTTTGACATAGATTTTGTTTGTTTTGATTTATATGATCAGGTGATTAAACTTATTTTCAGAAAATATTAATACTTTTAGACATTACAAAATTTCGAAAACATTAAAGCATATTGTATAGGTTTGAAAATCAACGATCGAATGTATAAAAAAATTTACATATTTAAAAATTGGTTTTAAAAAAGTTTCAAGATATCAGCCTCAGTCTACTCAATTCAGCATTAACAGAAAAAAAATTTGATATGACATATGTGCACAGCTGAAACTTTAAAAGTATAACAATGTAAAAAAAACATTCTCGCCAGAAAGTTCAAAGTACGCTTGTCGAGTAACTGTCACATTGAATCAAACAAAAAGCCAAACGTATATATACAGCGAGCCAGTAGTATATAGCCAACAAAAGAACAAGCCCAATAATTCTTTGGTATAATGGAGAAACATTGGAAAGTTAGCGCGGAAAAGTGCATCTCGAGAGCGATGCATTAACGTCTCTGCCGGAGCGAAATTGCGACGGGGTGAAACTTCGAAACGGCCGTAGCCGCGCGAGCTCGCAAAAGTATAATCCACAGACGGCTTGGCGCAGCAAGAAAAAATAAAAATGAGGTGGTGCTTGCCGCTGTGGCGCGTGTCTTTTATTAGCTCGCGAGTTTAAACTTCTTGCATAGTAGCGAGAGCGCAGTCGAGAGAGCATATTGGCGTGTAGCGCAAATGGTCGCGCGAGTCTTGTGTGGCAAGCAGCCAGCTAGGAGTTCGGACTACTTAATTACATTCAATAGCCAAAGTTTGCTTGGAAAGCGCGCAATCGTCTCGCGAGATGACGGTGTCGTTGCCAAACGCTTGTTTGTTATCGCTTAACGAGTGAAAAGAAGATAGGGAAAACCGAGCTTGCACTCGATATGGATCATTGTGTGTATAATACGAATGGCAATGGTAATTCATCGAAAGTTTCGTGCAATTGCATTTTTGATACATTTTTTTTTCGCAACGAACCAAATTCTATAAAGCGAGAGAGGCAGCTGCAGCAAAAGATATATACACAAGCGTTGCGTCGACGCCACGCAGTCTGCCTCAAGAGAGAGGTTCACGTATACACACGACCGCGCGCGAAGAGCTGAGAGAGAGAGAGAGAGAGAGAGAGAGAGAGAGAGAGAGTGAGCGGTGGTCCGATCGTTTGAGCCAATCACGCCGTGATTGAGTGTAATGGACTTGCGTCTTGTCCCCCAGTCGTGTCTGCTGCAGCGGCTCTCACGTCTGCAACGCCGCGCAGTAGCAGAGCGGCCTTCGCCGATTTGAGCACCGTAACGAGCTGATGCACTCTTCTTGTTGTGCGGCCTTGCCTATAGACTTGCACTAATGTACGTGCAACTAACTACTTTGCACCGGTGGCTTGAATGTAACGTTTGCCGCAAAAACGGCCAATTTGCATTTTAACTCGTTAACCGCGCACAAGATCACTCGCGAGGAAACTAAAACTTTTACGCTCTTTCGTTTATTAAGTAAAATCATTTAAAAGCAGAGAATTGTCCACTTGTTCGAATGATACGAAGACTAATATCTGTAGGATATTGTTCTCAATTTAGAAAGCACTAGACGACGTAGTGTCAATCACGAGCGAAGCCTGACGTGATATATGATCTTCATGAAGCACAAGGGGTCAAAAGAGGAGCGAGAGTGTGCAGTGTCTGCAGGTCGTCAGTAGGGCACGACGCAACGGCGGCGGCAGTAGCAACAGCAGCAGCAGTAGCAGCAACGAAGGCTCCTCTCCTCTTCTCTCTTCGATAATGAGGAAGGTGACTTCCGACGATATCTCGCCGCGCTCTCTCTCTCGTTCCATACACACTCGCTGCAGTACAGCAGCAGAAGAAGGAGCGGACAGGCCAATTGGTCCTCGCGCGCTCACGTTCCTTCCGCGACAAATTGACACTATATATACATATACATATATAAGTGTGTCGGACGGAAGCTGGATTGATTTGTCTCTGGCTCAATTTATTTTTTGCAAAGAGAGTGAGAGAGCACGCGACCCCGAATAACGTGTCGACACCGCCTGCGCTACTGCACGTATACTCACAGACACACGGAAGAGAGCCGTTGATGCAGCCTTCCGCTCGAAAGAGAGTGGCTAATCTCTCGCCTCTCTTTGTAATTTATGGATCTACGCGAGGGAGAGACATATGCATTTATGGGGTTAAGAGCCTTGCTTATATATTCGCTGATAATTTTTCCTCGCAGATAGTCCCGAAGGACAATTCAATAAGCTTGCACCATCCAAGAGAATGCGCGCGAGGGAACTTATTCAATTTCGCGTTCTCCAGTTACTTTAAGCTTTTCCATTCATGAAAAACGCTTGAGAATGAGCGAGGAAAGTCTTTCACATGGTTTCTTCGAAGTCAACTCGTAGCGACTGCTCGTTCTCGCGCGCAAATTCCATTAATTCGCGGCGTTTATGAATGAGTTGCGCCAATTTGCATGAGAAGCAAGGGCAACTACTCTGCCTAGTATACTTTTACGCAAGGCGCGCATTGTTCCCAAGTGTCATACTCGCGCGCGCGCGAGAGAGAGAGAGAGAGAGAGAGAGAGAGAGAGAGAGAGAGAGAGAGAGAGAGAGAGAGAGAGAGAGAGAGGCAGCTCCGTTAATCCAATTGACTCAATTTGGGTTAGGCTCCAAGTCGTCTAAACAGCTTGTTTAGCTGATCCATACGATGCACATACGTACACGATGATGCTTCCGCCCTCGTCTCATACTTCCTTCTCGGGAGTTTTAATTTATTTACGTAAGAGTTATCGATCAGTTACGAAAATGTACTCGCAATGCACTATTTAACCGAATAATTTCGCAATTTTTTTTTTTCGTTTTTTTATCTGCACGATAAGTGTTCGCAAAAAGGAGAAAATGATGAGTTTTTTAGACTTTATTGACTATACAGAAATATATTTTTGCAGATTTTTCACGATCGAATATATGTGCGCCAATATTCCGATATTAATTTTTACGGTGAATGATTTTTCACGATTATTGCAATACCGTAGCACATATATGACCCCGCTCGTACAGCATAAAATAATATCGATTTCAAAATGAAAAAAAAAAATTTCCTTCGTTCCGTCGGTCGCGATAATGACAGAGATATATAAAGCAATATCATCGCTGCCGAGCCTCGAGTCATCGAGATATCTCATAATATCTAAACGAGATCGAATGGAGAAACTGAAAAAATCGTCGCTTTAATTTTGTGTCTCCCACTCGATCGGTTAATCAAAAATGAGAAAGTAACCAAAAAAAGAGCTAGAAATTGGCAAATGACCTTTTCGCTTCCGAAAAAAAATCAATCGGATGAAAGGCCACTTAAAAATAGCGCCCCCGACGAAAATGCACTCAAAAGCTGCACTCTGGCGCGGGCATCATGAAGTTACCCTTCCACGCGGTAACCGACTAAAATCGATTCGATGACGGCCTCCACGTAGCTGCATATGTGCATGTGTGCGTGTGTATGTGCACTGACAAGAGAGGTAGAAGCCTATAACCTACGCGGATGATGCAGTCATCGGCCGCCAGCTCGCCGACGCTCGTATTTGCCCAGGGCACACACTAGACTCGACGTTGATTGAAGGAATAAGGGAAGCGGCGGCGCGCCGGCTCTCTCTCTCTCTCTCTCTCTCTCTCGCTCTCTCGAGTGCATCCTCGCACCGCATCCACTCATCTATAGCCCTTGCACAGCCCAGAGAGAACGCATCATCTTTCGCTGCATACGGAAATAAATGTTCCGTATTGCAATTGACCTTCTCGTCTTTTTTTTTTCAGACATTTTAAAGAGACATTTTTCTCCTATTATATGCACGAGCCCCGTTGCATCGGAAATTCCTGAGCAAGTCTCGCTTTTCATGTGCACGAGCGCGTTAATTAAAGGCACCAACGAGTTGGGAAGGAGGGGGGGGGGGGGGGAGCAGATTATCGAATCTTCTGACAGAAAAAGGAAAAGTTGCGAGGGGCTAAATAAAGCAAGAATCCGAAGCTCGCGTAGAAATATGCGTCGCGGCCGAGCAAGGAATGTAAACGCGCAAAGTAGTGTCCATCACACAGACATGCCATCGAGCTTGCGTGATTATATAAAAATCACATTTGCAGGTCATCGAATTCTTGGCTCTTTCGGAAGCAGCTAAAAATGTTCGTCGCTCTCGTGTGTGTCGAGTTTTTAATTAAAGCTTGCGAAATCTCATACTTTCCCACATTAATGACATGATAGGATTGTATAGACACACCTGTCGCATGCATAATCTCGTGTGTGGGCTTTCCACATAGGTATAAGTGGAATATATGTATGTATATATATATATATATATATATATACGGAACAAAGCCACGGAAGGCGATACACTTGGGCGAAGCTTAAGCGCCGTGTGCTCAGTCGACCAAGTCTCCTCGATTAGCTTCCGAAAGGAGATCGGAACTGCGCGTCACGCACTCTCGCCCCGCGGAAAGATATCTGTCGCCGCCGCGGGAAAATCGCAGTTCCGATCTTGATTCGCCTGCTTTTCGGACCAAGAGCGACAATATTATAATGCTCTCTTCCTGCGAGTCGACCGACCCCCCGCCAACTATATTACTTCTTATTTACAAGGCCGAACTTACATGTGTACAGAGGAAGTGTTCCTGTTTCGTTTTTATTGTCAGACTACTTATTACACCTATTCTACGCGTGCCTACCTTTCGTGCTTGTCTCTTTTATCCTTTTTAATGCGATTGTATTGTGCGCGCGCGAGAGCGTGATTACTTGTTTCGTGTCGTTCTCTTTATGCTTCTGGAAATGGAAATTACTCTTTTGACTCGGTACGCTTCCTTATTGACTTTAGACCCCCGAGGTCGTTAATCTACATCAATTCAAAATTACAATTACAATTACACGACGAAAAGACTTTGTTATTTTTTCTGTAAAATTCAATTGACGATTGAATCAAGACGACACGTCATAGCAGCCTACAATCTTGAGCAAAGTATGAGCAATAAAGTCAAACAAGCCTATATCATAGATAATAGTTGGGCCATTAAATCTAGCTGAAAGACAATAAAGACGCACGCATGCACAAGTTGTTCGGTCAGTTTGACAAGCAAAGTGGCTGCCTCGGAGGAGGAAGACAAATGACACCCCGCGATCTGCCTGCGCTGCTTGCCTTCCTTTAAACGCGGGCTTCCCTCTTAAGGTGGCCTTTCGACGTCATTAAGAGGGACACAATCTCCGCGGCTATATTGCTCTCATTAAGAGTGTAAAGCTTACATAAGATGCCAGACCGCGCGCTCGCGCTAATGACATGTGTTTCGTTGGAGTCATCGTCGTCGTCGTCCCCCTTGGTCTCGAAAACTAATTTTTTCTCTCTCTTTATGCGTAGCTGGCTTCTTTTTCTGCGTTTACAAATCTGATGATGACTAATTAGGAAGAATCTTTTAAGCACAGTTTGCGTCTCATTCAAGCAAGACGATTCATCTTTAGAAATGTAAGCTTTCTCCATTCCCAGTAAATAAAAACGTTCTATTTATTAAGCAACTGCATAATGTGGATTTATAATTAATTTGAGTAGAGTAGATAAAGCAGCTTGAGAAATGGGTTTCGAGTGTGCCCCCTTCCCCTAAAAAAAGAGAACGAAACCTGCACGCAACTTCCTGATGTCTTATTTATTCGCGCGTCGCCAATAAACGCATAACGCGCACGAGCGATAATTGAGATGACGATGTTGTGACACGTCGCGGGGGAGGGCCAGAGGGGAGGGAGAAAGAGAAGAGAAGTAGGAGCGAAAGAGAGCGAGCGAGAGGAAGCGCGTGCACGGCGGGTCAGTTCTCAGGGCTATCATTGCCGAGCGGCCGGAAGACTCACTTAGACCCGTCTTGAGTTACCCCTTCGTTCAATTTTGCGAGCGAGAGACTACACTACTACATATACACTTGTCGTCGTCGACGTAGTCGTACTAGTCGTCGTCACGGACGTTTCCTCGATCTTATTTCCGCTCTGTCTTTCTCCTCTCGAAGGTGGAGACGACGACGAAGAAGAAGAGTACTATGCACACTTGTCGTATTATAGGGGTATTGTGCGGACACTTGTCGCCGCCGCCTCTGCTATATAGAGGTGTAGCTTACTGCTGGATAGTCTTACCTTGCCAGATATAGCAGGTTCACTTGCAAGAGGCAAGGCGACAAGGTTCACACGGGTTTTCAGCGGGATTTCGTGGCTTTTCTTGCTTCATGCTCGGAGACACTTTCTCAGTGTGCGCAAGTAACAATCGATGTGCGGGTGCATAGTTTTTTTTTTTTTTGTTCCGACGCGTTTCCGTTTTCACATCAGCGCCCTTTATTCTATTATTTTGAACTTTATTTTCAATTAGCTTGATTATTATTGAAAATGAGTGGTAAATCGACAACATCAACTTGAGTGCATTATCGACAGTCGATTAACGTATCAAGCATGACACAATCATTTAGCCGTTAATCGTCGGGATTTCGTCTTACAGCAAACCAACAGGCAGTCGAGCCTCTAATCAAACAAATCCAGCGTGTCGGTGGCGATGGTGGGTGGTTTCGTGCGCGTTTGTGTATACGTGTGTATGTGTCTGTGATAGGAGCTAAGTGATAATTACGCACTTACATGATCGCTCTGTCTATACGTGCGGTGCAGGAGGGATAGGGCGATACACACCGGCGGGCGGAACACCTCGCAAGGAATAATTGCTTTCGGCTCGATTTCCTCGAGGCTCTGCGCGCGCGTGTGTGTATGTGCGCATGTCTATCGTACGTGTAATGTGCCTTCCCGCGAACGCGCCGCATTGCTTACTTGTTGCGGCGACCTGTGACACCCTTGTAAGTACATGCATATATGCTAGATATACGCTGTATATTATATCGAGTACATTATAATTTTTTGATGCCTCGAGTGTGTGTATACGATGCAATCTCGATGTTTTCGCGAAACATGCGAGTCGTTAAAAAAGATAAGGGAAGAGTTTATTCTCGCGAGTTTTAGAAAAGTACTAGGTGTAGACACTTAAATAAAAAAAATCTCGCTTGCGCGCGCAGCATAGCCTTCAAAACTTAAGCTCGACAAATAAGTGCTTACGCGACTCTCTGTCGTTCTTTTTTTTTACGTTGGAGACGTAACATACACACTTCGGAATTACGAGGCGAGAGCTTATAAACAGTGTACGTCGTAGCCGCGAACTTTTCCGCGAACGATAAAAATGTTTTTATAACGGCTTTTCGCACGACACTCGCCGTCGCGAGGCGACACGCATATTATTATTACGCCAGCAGCAGTGCCTAGCTTTTTTTTTTATTAGCGCGCGCTTCAAGTTCTTTTGCGCTCGCGCGGGAAACGTCCTGGATTGACATGTTTTTTACGCGGGAGGGCAAGTAGACGGTAATTCCCACTCGTGCGAAATCAATTTTACGACGCTACTGTAAGCCAAAGTTTTACGTAAGCTAAGTTTTGCCGTGCTTGCACGTGCGTGGATCTTTAGCTATGAATACTCTTTGCTTGTTTTTTTTTGTATTTCTATATATATATCTTGTGCGCGAGTTCAATAGATATGTACGTTTTTATCTATAGAATCGTCGTGAATTATTGAGCAAGGGGAAAAAGTATTATAGATCTCACTTGATGTAATTACGTGTGTATACGTTCAATTAAGTATTCTGCGGAAGTATGTATCTCCTTAAGAACATAAAAGACGTCTTGCAAGAATGAAACTTAATTGGCCCGCGTGCAAGACGTGAATCTACTTAAATACCTAATTGAACCACTTAAGATTAATAAAGCATGTCTCCGTCCTAGCAACAGACTTTATAACAGAAACTTTGTGAAACTGCAACATTTTCTTATTTTTAATTAGTTCAGAAAATCAATTGTATTACTTTCGATAATATAAATCAATTCAACGAAATCAACATGTCTTCATCTCTTTTTCTCTCTCTTCGAGACGAAGAAGACAACGACAACACGACGAAGGGTTGAATCGTAGAGGGTTGCAAAGGAGTAAAACGAGACGTGCACCACCGCGGCGGGGGCAACTCATCGATTTTTAAATCGTCTGAGGGATACTCCTCGATATTATTTCATATAGGCGCTCGCGTCCGCGTGCGTCTTTCGTTCTCCCCTTCGCAACCGTCTTCGCCCGATGTGCTTGAGCCGCCGCCGCCGTCTCTCTTTCTCTCCCTCGGGTCAATTAGACACAGTTCTGTGGGTGTACGAGTACAGTAAAAAAAAACACGCACAGCTTTGAGTATTCGTTTTTGAAAATCCTACAATGAATTTCTAATATTGTTGGCTTTTTTAATTGAATTTTACTGAAATTTGGTCATATAAGTATCAATGACCAACAAGCAATTACGAAATTAGATCGTATATTCTGTGTCAACAAGCTTCTCACGCTAATCTCAAATGAAATCACGCGAGAAGCGTAGATAGTAAAACAGAAGTAACAGCAGCTCGTCGTCGTTGGTCATAATTAGATAACGAGAGCAAACGTCGTCGTCGTCGTCGTCGTCGTCGTCGTTGTCGCCGCGTCGAACAACTTGTAGACATGGGAAGGGTGTCGTATAGTAGGAAGGAAGGGAACGGTTTATATTCCGAGCTTAAAGGAGAGAAGACACGACGACGTCGATTACGTGCTCAGTTTATATCACTGCGTCGAGATTCGTAGATATATAGTACAAGTAAGACGAGAAGCTTTTAAAGTGCGCGAGGCCGCGCGTTTATATATGTATGCGCGCGCGCACGAGTTCTAGATTGCTCAAGATTACGCACTATTACGTGATTGATCAGCTGCGGTTTTGACAAGTGTAATAGGCCTTAGAGTCTCTCTCTCTCTCTCATTGCGGTTAAAAGGGTTAAAATCTGTTATTACTACTTTAAACTTGTTGAGAGATTGGATAACTCACTTGGGGCTTTGCGGTTATAATCCTCGAATTGATTACCACGTGTTCTGTGCTTGAAATTGAAAACAAAGTTTTTTTTCTGTTTTATTCCACTGAAAGTTAAGTCGAAAGCCATAAGGAAAAACCACACGCATGACTCTCTCTCTCGCTACGATGTACAACTCTTTGGAATCGATGAGCCGCGAGTATACAACGAGTAATTTGCAAACAAGCCGCTTCGTGCATTTTTTTTTGCCTTTGTTGTAAATACAACGTCGACGTTCGCGTGCGTGTATATTTATCATAATCATCAGCAAGCGACTACCTATTCCCTCGCGGGAGATACGCATACGTCGAAAAGTATCAATTATATAAGGGTAAGCGAGTTTTGTTCTTTATAGACGCGCAGCGCGGCAGGTTAAATAGCGAAGCGTGTCATTATTAGGCACTCCCTGCGCGAAGTGAGATATTGAAAGCAGCGCTAAAGAGAGAGACGAACGTGTCCACTCAAGCGCTGTTTTTTTTCACATCCTGCGATCGGTTCCTCAATCGACGAGCGCGTGATACGTGATTGCAACAAAACAACGGACGTCCGGACGTACCGCAGTCGCACAGGTATCCACGTCCATACTTTGCCCCCAAGCGTCTTCCGCGTACGTAGCATTCCCCTCTCTCTTTTCCCTTATTTCCTTCTTCCTCTCTCTCTCTCTCTCTCTCTCGCTCGTTCGTTCTTTCTCTCGCTGTGCTTTAACTCTTTGTTAGAGTTGTCGAGTCGCGTCAGCGAGTTTCTATCTGTCATTGTTCGCCGATAGAACAATTAGCTAGAAAATAGGTCGAAGCTGCGCCTCGCGTGCGTGTCTGTATGTGCGACTTTCTAATGCGAGATATATATCTGAATTACCGCGTCGTCGTCGTCGCCAGGGATCGGAAGTCATTGAACTCTATTACACAGTATATACAGTGCATTGTGATTTCCGTCAAGCTTTCGAATTATCGAACAAGTCATCTCAACAATTGTCTCGTATCCCCGCTGTCGCATTCCTCGGCGGCACGCGAGCGCAGCAGGTGTAGCGCGCGATAGCGTTGAAAAATATTTACGCACGGACACGGGGAAACTTGGTCCAGTGGTCGACGTCCGGTTTCGATTAGTCGCGACACTCGTGCACCGACAATTTCTCTCATTAATTAGACCTCTATGTGTGACGCACACTTCCACCTTACTTAAATATTTCCGTAGGCTATTTTCCAAGAGACCGAGCAGTAGCGAGTTGCCGGAAACCTACAATACTCCATCGTCCTTAAACTCTTTTATGCTTTCGTATACGTGTTTATCATCAATTAAAAATTTTTTCAGCACAAGCAATTTTTCATCGCCGAGATGAAAAGAAACAGCCGTTTGCTTGAGGACCGAGAAAACCCTTTACAAAAAAAGGTAAGAATAAGACAGTCGTCGGGCTTTGCCTGGAAGAATGACTGAGCGAAAAACACTCGGGGCTATGTAGAGTCGTGTTTTTGTCCAGGGTGAGCATTAAGAAAAAAGAGAGAGAGAAAGAGAGACAGCCAGAGAGGATCACAGAGAGCCAAGCTTTAGCGTTCTGATTTCTGTAAGTAGCACTCTCTCGCGTCGCCAAGAAGCCGTCCAATTGTTTGCTCTTTGTAGCCAGAGCGCACAATGTGTACGCGAAAAAAAAACTCTTTCCTTTTCAAACACGAAATGCTTTCTAAGAGATTCGCGCCAAGCGCGAGGGGTGCAAGCAGCGCAGCTTCTTTCACGTCTCGCCGCCTCTTTCTTACCTGCAGCACAGACGTTTTGCTTAGCGCGACGAGAAGCGAGAGTGCTAAATACAGCGCTTTGGGCGCTTTTACCAGCATGAAGATTTCTCGAATTTTTTTCTTCTCGCTTACGGCGATTAATTTACTTAACGCATTTGCTTTGAAAATTAAATGACTAAGAAGGTTTTTTTCGGATTAGCATTATTTTATTTTTATTCTTCGTTACTCATAGCAGACCCTGTTTGAAGTGAATGACAACAGTCGTTTTTAATTATCCGAGAAAATAGATTTGTGTGATACTTCCCTATATCTCCCGTTAATAACTAGGTCAATGACTGTAGATGGAAGAAAACGCGAATGCGAGACTTGCAGCACTTGAGATCATCCGCCGTGTATGTATATATGTGTGTGTACAGCAGAAAGTAGTAGTCGACGACGACGACGACGACGACGTCGACGCGACGCGTGCAGTGAGCGAAGGAGAGAGCCTCTCGAGACTCGAAGACGAGACGAAATTATCGCGGTGACGACTTTCGCCCAAGAAGATGAATATGCAAGCGAGACAAAAGCAGATTACTTCACACCATACCTTTGTCGCACAGCTATCAGCTACGGCAGTTTAAGTAAAAGATGTCACTGTCTTAATTACTCTTTTCTTCTTCAATTCCGAAGCGCGCGCGCAAATGGAGTATGCTTTCTCCAAATTAAATATGCATTTAAGATTCGCGCGGCTATATCTGTACGTTTTTTTCCGACGAGGGCGACATTTTTAATGGAATCAAATTTTTTTCACGAGGATACATCTAAGTTAAAAAAAGAAGAAGAAACCTCCACTCAGTGCGATGATCTCAAGCAAGTGCACAGTCTCCCCCCTTACGCAAGTGAGAAAGTAAAGAGGCAGACGAAGACATAGTCGAGGGGTTGGTTGGTTGGTCGACGACGACGACGACACTCATCGCGTTTTCGCATCTTTTCGCGGCAGAGTGGCGTAAGAATAAGGTTTGCTCTCTCTCTCGCGCTTGGTTCTTGCAGCCACTTGATCTTCCCTTCTCACGTCGTTGGTCGTCTTCGAGTCTTGACGACGATGACGTGCCCAAGACAACCACCCCAATGACTATACTCCCATCCCTCGGCTACAGCTCGAGTGCGTCGGCGCTCTCCCTGTCTCGATGCACCGCCTCGAGATGGAATATTCAAGTGGCCACGCTTCGTGTATCTACTCCGCAAAGGGGTTCTCAGCTCTGCTTTCGAAAGTCTTCGAGACGGTTTTTAAATCGGTCTGCTTGCTCAAGACGTCTGTTTATTATTGTTTTTTTTTTCAAGAATAATTTTTATTACTATAAGACTAGTTCATTAATTTTCAATGAAATTTATTTTTTCAGTGATATGCACTGTCAATCTGACGTGCAACCATTTGAAGCTAAAAAATGCGATAAAAAATTGTAAGGACAATTCATTTCAAGCGCACCAGCTACGAGAAAAAAAAGCTTTTAAAAAAACAGACGAGAGTAGACCCCCCTAAGAAGAATTTCACACGAAATAAAAGCCATGAAGCATTCAACATTCTCGCATAACAAACAAAGTCGCTTGCTCGCGCTCGAGGTTGCAAAGAAGAGAGAGAGAGAGAGAGAGAGAGTCGAGAAACAAGTGTTTCACGTGCAGGTCCTGCGTGTGTGCAGGCGCGTCGTGCAGTTTCCTTAGAGATCCTACTTCGGGCTGGCACCCTAAAAGTAGGCGTCGTCGCCGTCACCGTCCCTTACATAATGCTGCCGCGAAGAAAAGGACTTCTGGCGGAACTGCACGGAGGGGTTAGCTTTCTCTCAAGGATACACTTGCACTTGGGGGGGATATATAGGGTGCCAAGACTATAACCAAAGGGGATCTCCTCTACGTCCCAAGAACAAAGAGTGCAAGGAGCCGAGGCATGGTTTTTTAGGGCGACGACGACGCATAACTCCTACGGTGCATATAAGATGTATACATAGCCGCGAGCAATAGCAAAAGGGACGGCAAGAGACGAAAAATGGATATTTCAGAAATTTCGCGAACGTTCGATAGAAAAAAAAATGAAAAAGAAGAAGAAGATCTCTTCTTCTAGTCGACAGATAGTAATTAGCAGCGAGTGGCCTGTCGAAACAATAAGAGCTACTATCTCTACGCTGCATCTTGAGGAAGACGACGATGGTGGTGAGTTCTTTTTTTTGTCTGTTGCGCCGATTGAAAGCGAACTGCTCTCGCTCTCTCTCTCTCTCTCTCTCTCTCTCTCTCTCTTTTGCATGCAAGCCAAAGAAAACGACGACAGGCGGCCGACTGACTCTCCGATGCGGAAGGCGCTGCCAGCAAATTAAAAAGAAAGGAAAAGCTCGGAGAGCGAGTGCTGATAGGACTTTTCCTAAGGAGAATGGGCCATTCACGCGAGAGAAAGAGAGCGAGAGCGCAGTTCGGGATTGGAATCAGACGTCGTCGGAGATTGCGCTCCCGCGGGGCTGCAATATCTTGCACTCTTTCTCTCTCTTCTCATCTGTCGCTTTCCTTTCTTTGCCCTACCGTGCAACCCCTTATGTCTTATTCGTCGGGAAACAGAAAGAGAGATAGACACGAATTTCATCTGCACCAGTCGTATTGCCTTTGTCTTCTACTGCTTCTTTTTTTTTTGGAACAGCTCTGCCAGTTTTTGCTGCAGATTGGGGAGGGATTAATTTGCCGAGTTATGCCTAATCTAAAATAGCGGTTTCGCTACTGCGTTAACTCAAGTAATCACGCTACTAAGCTCTTGATAAATTCATACTATGTAGCTAATATTTTTTACAGAATTGTACTCTTTGAATATTTTATTCGTTGATCAACTTAAAAAAAATTGCATTCGTGTTTTCTACAAAATGTCAACTCGCATGAAAAAGAAAAAAAAATACAAAGTAAATGCTGATTAATCCGCGAATTACAGCTATGCAAGCGAATAATCCGCGAGACTCGAGAACAAGAAAACGAGACTCGGGGCGTACAGCGAGAAAAAGTATAGAAAAAAGAACCGGAGGGAAAACTGCATCCTGAGAGAGAGAGAGAGAGAGAGAGAGAGAGAGAGAGAGAGAGAGAGAGAGACAGACAGAAAGAGCTGAACGCGTACACGGCTCGATGGGCGAAGCCCTTCGGGTCTTAAGAAATCAATTAAACGAAGAGTGGAGCTGGTATAGCGGCGAGAGCGAGAGAGACGAAGCGAGCAAGTTAAAAAAAGAGAAAGCAAGTCTTCGGCCGGGGCTTGAAAAACGAAAGAGGAGCGAATGAAAGGGTTTCGGTTCTGACGAGAGAAGGGGGAGGGTGAGAAGGGGGAGGGATGGTGGCGACGGCAAAGACGGAATCCGCAGTAATCAACGGATCTTCTGATCCGGCCTCGCCTCTATCCTACTTGAACGACGACGACGTCGACGACGACGAGCAGCTCGTTTTTTATCTCCCTCTCTCTCTCGCTCTCACTCGCTCACTCGGACCTGTCGCTTCACTCCGCCCGCCCGACCGCCCGCTTCGAGAAGTTCGCCGAGGGAGATGAAAGAATACGTGTGTCCCAGCCCCGGATACTCAACTCCGACTGTATGACAATCGGACTTGCGGACAGTATACTGCACTGCAAGCCCTACTGTGTTCGTTCTGGCTTTCGGAGGGGAAAATATTTCTGAGAATATCGATACTCCGCTGCTACTGCTGCTGCTGCAGTCAGTTTTAATTTTACTAAAATACTCGAAAAACGAATTAGAAAGGACTAATTAATATTATTATTACATCGCGGGATATATGAGGAGTCTAATGGGCCTGAGATTCGTATACGTAAAAGTTCAATGAACCGTGCGTTATTAAAAAAACAGCAAGTGGAAAAAAATTAAAAACCTCGAGCAGTAATAACCGAGTTGAAGCATTGGTGAAAAGAGATTGAAAGATGGAAGCTAGAGCGAGAGAGAAACAGTAAGAGAAAAAGAAGAGAAACCGATGACGGACGGATCGAGAAGTGGAGAAGAAGAAGGCACAGGAAAGGGAAATACACACGTATACACACGTACACTCGCGTTGCGCGAGGAAAAGGGATAAAAAATAAGGGGTTGACTACCCCCAACAGAAACAGAGAGAGAGAGAGAGAGAGAGAGAGAGAGAGAGAGAGAGAGAGAGAGAGAGAGAGAGAGAGAGAGAGAGAGAGAACGAATCGACGTCGTCTAGTAAGGAGCATTCGAATCGATATCATTGCAATGTGCGCCAAGCGCGTTTCTCTTTCTCTCTCTCTCTCTCTCCCTCCCACTGATTCTTAACTCTTTCCCTCTTCCTCGCGCTCGCGCGCGGGATATTTTTGTTTGCTCGTCTTGTCTCCTCGGCGAATGAATCTTCCAATATTGCTCTCGCGCTCGACTTGAGCTCGAGTGCGCAATTTCCAAGATACACCCGTTTTTTCCGGCGAATCGCGAAAGCGTGATTATGGATTTTTTTTCACTCTCTCTCTCTCTCTCTCTCTCTCTCTCTCTCTCTCTCTTCTTTTCGTAATGATTATGCGACAAGAGACATATTGAAAGAACGCAATCATTAAGGGAACAGGATTTACATCGATGGTAAAATTTACATCATTAAAAAAATGATTGGTACTTTTTTATTACAACGCGGTCGACCTTTTCTTTTTTTTTTTCACTCAGCAAAGAGACGAGATAAAATATAGAGTTTCTAGAAAATAAGTCAATAGACGCGAGCAATTTAACAACGTCTAGTTTTTCGAGAGCCTTCGAAACTTTCTTACACGGAGCTGAGCTCGCGGAGTCTAATATAAAATGTAATATGAGCGTGTTTAAAAAACTTATTCTCGACAGGCGTACGCGTTTGTCCGAGAAAGCAAACAAAAAAGAAAGGGAAATGCTTTTCTATTTGTCTCAGAGCTTTAAAGTTCAGACACGATACTCGTCTCGTTAAGAGATACCTCGAGACACAATTGTAATTTGCAAATTAACACCTCCGAATGGAACCCTCGAAAATTCGAGAGCCAGCACACAGTGTGGCAAATACGTATACTCGCGCGAGCTTCCGCTCCAAAAAGCCCGAGAGAGCCTGGGTTCAAAAAACAATCCCCGAAAAAAAGGAGATTCCCTTGGTACGCGTCGCTGTTCCCTTTTTTTTCTCTCTCTGCCCTCCCGAAGGATGAGACGAGAGAAAGCCAGAGAAAAAGAGAGATAGAAGTACGAGAGGGAAAAGGATAATAAAATTCAAATGGCGATATAAATAAGGGAGTATAAGCCGTTGGTTCCTTACATTTGAGCTTCCTTCTTCTTCCTCCTCAGCTGCTCTGTTGCTACTGCTGCTGATGCAGGGGTGGCTTGCTGTCGGCACGGCGCATTGCAACCCTCGAGGGAACAGCAAGCAGTAGCAGCAGAAACCGAGACGCTTGTAATAAGTACAGCCACGGTCGAAAGTTTTTTTCCACTCTCCTCTCCGTGCTATTAATTAAGCTGCAACCGTGCCGTTTTTTTTTCTATATCACTAATAATAATAATCATCATTATCGCCGAATGAAAAGGATTCACTGGCCAGCATCACTCGGCAGGTCGGGGAAAGGGTTAGCAATTCATCATCGTCCCTAAAATTAAAAAAAAAAAAAAGAAAGCTCGCCAATCGATGATGAATAATTAATGCATTGCTTATATACGTGTGCAACGCGATGAGGGCTGCAACTTCGGCCTCTTTTTTAATGATCCCTCGCCAGTGGTGGGTTGCATTGCATTCAGAGTCAAGTATCTCGGTAGCCGAGCAATTTTTTTCTCCTTGCCATGACTCTCGCAAGCGGCTAATAAACCTCTCTCTCTCTCTCTCTCTCTCTCTCTCTCTCTCTCTCTCTCTCTCTGCTCCCCGCGGCGGCGCGGCCACCACCGCTTAATGAAAAGGAAGAGAAAGCACGCCAATGTGTGCAAGCTTCCGAATACTCTTATCAATGCGCCGCGTGCAGCTTGCATGCTTGCGCGCATACGTGGAAGTCGAGTATTTCACTATGCTTTTCTCCTACTCGTATATCTTTCCAAAGGCTATAACCTTCGCTCTATCCGCCGCGCCCGCGCTACACTGCTACAGACACAGCCAACGTTGCCTTTCTCTTTCGCAGGCTTATCTGACGTACATACACGCCGCCGCCGCGAGCTGTATGTGAATATCGCCTAACATGCGCGCACCTCATCGCGCCCAACTCATCCTACTTTCATTTCGTATAGTTTCGATTCAAAACTTTCACTGCTTCGTCCTCTCGTAAAAAAAATAAATTAAGACTTTTCCAAGTTGCCTCTAGTGGCATGCCGTGGTCTGGAATAGCTCTGAGCCGAGAAGTTAGTTTTTACGTGTAAAGCTCATTCGATTTAATGACTGGTAACAATGATGCTCGCTCGCAAAATTCCGAGCAGAAAGTAAAATCAAGCAAAACGAGTTCGACCGCAGTGGGCAGACGTTTTATTCAGAAATCAAGGGTTGAGCGCGAGGCTCTTTAGCTCGGCACTGGGAAAAAAGTCATTAAGCATGCGTGTACGTGCGGTTAAAGCAGCGAGCCACGGCACGGCGGCGGCGGCAGCGCGGTAGTAGCGAATCAGCAAGAGAGTGAGTGAGAGAGTGAGAGAACTCTAACGATCGGTAGAGCAGCGTATGTACGTGTGTGTACTCTCTTTCGTAGCGTAAGCGAAAGCCCGAAAGTTCGGGGCCGGCCACGTGCGCGCTCGCTCGCTCGCTCGCGCCTCAGTAGTCGAAAAGGGGTGAAGTTTCAACTCCAATTTGCCATTTCGTGACTGCAGCGAATCTTGCATTTTTCTTTCCCCAACAAACGTCTATCATTCTATCACGAGAGATCGCGAGAGAAACTTTTGTTTCAGCTCCGACCTACCTACCTGCCCATATATACCACATACACACACACACACACACACACATCCTCACATATATACACACAGCTAACCAAACGCCTCTGTAATCCGCCTTTCCTTGAGTTGAACACCGCGGCGCATTCGACTTATTAATCAATGCAAGACACGATTGCAACGATTCTTCTTCATTGCCGCTCGCGCTCCGTCAAGGTAAAGCTAAAGTTTCGTGCGCGAGCTACGTGCCAGAAAGTCGTTACAAGCTGAAATGATTTTTTTTTCTTTTTTTTTTCGCGCGACAAATAAAATCTATCTGTTTTAAAATTGAAACTTTTGAAGCTATGAAAGACACATTGATACACAGCGATCTCTAAAAGTCATCGAAGTAAGCTTTTTTGTCACATTTCATTGAGCTTTTCTCTCGCTCACAAAATGAAAAAAAAAAAACGTTCTTTCAATAGGGTATCCAGTCGAACGAGCGCAAACGGAATGAAAAAAAAACATACACACACATCATAGTATATATCTCAAAGTGCGTGATAAATAAAATTTACGGTCGCGTATCGCACAACGTGCTATGTCTGCGTATATACCGACCGCAGCCAATCGCACTTTAATCATCATCTGAATTCGGAATCACGGAGGAATTTGCACAAAGAAAAAAAAGGCGATTGGTCATATATGAACAAAAAAAAATCCACCACCACCGCCGTGAGCTGCGGAAATGACTGACGCTCATGCATACATATATATGTAGAGAAAAAAATATTCGTCGTGCATTTATACAAGCTATATATACGCAAACCCTCCAAAAAAGTGGCTCTCTCTCTCTCTCTCGTTTCAATCGGCTTGCAGAGCGAGCGAAGGGTCATCCATCGATGATTCGAAATCGAGCGTGTGTGTGTGAGAGCGGAATCATCGGATTTCGCGAAAATGAAAGATAGGAAGGAGTAGGATCGGAATGAAAAGCGGCGAGCAAAAGAGAGAAAGAGAGAGAGAGAGAGAGAGAAAGACTGCGTTTGGTCGTTAGCCAGTTGGCTAATTTCCAGTAGGAATCATGAAAGCCTCCCCCGGCACACGCCAGCAGACGGTCATTCGATGATGCGCACCAGTCCTTGCGCCGTGCTCTCTCTTTTCAATGATTTTGCGCTCCTTTTTACCTGCACACATACATAAACACACGCCCCGGCAATACCCATTCAATGACCCCGCAGCAAAGCTTTTCGATGACTCGCTTTTACTGCAAGCGCGCGCTCCGGTCAAAGGCATTATCTCCACGTCTATCTCCAGCCGCGTGCGTTGGGGTAGGTTGTGGCTTTGGGGCCCTCTGTGCGTATCTGTCTCTCTCTCTCTCTCTTTTTTATCATTGGTACACGCACTTTTTTTTCCTTTTCGTCTTCCAATGACGGTCAGGCCCCTCTTTGCTTTTCGGCTAATGAGAAGTCATTGATGATCGCTCGCTTTTTTTGGACATCTACAAAAGAGTTAGTAGATAGCTCAAAATCACGCTAATGAAAGTTTTTGCATACATTGGGATCATTCGCTCGCTCCGCTGGCATTAATTCGCTGCATCGTGCACGTTTGATGAGGGTTCTCGATTGTGTTACGTCGATGCGTCATGCCATTGACGAGGAACCCTGACGCGATGCGGTTCGCGGCAGTGTCTATATGCGCAAGCTCAACGAAGGAACTTGAGACAAGGTCGCGCGCACGTCGTTGCTTGAGAGAGTGGCTTTTATATAGAGGAAGTAGCTTTTTAAAATGATTGGCACTAGTTTTTTATTACATAAAAGTATCATCTCGATTATGCACGAAAATATATTTTTTCTTTAATCCTCTCGTGGCTGAGATAATATTATTTAAAGACATTTGATTCAGAGAAAAAATAATAATAATATAGCAAGTCTAGCAGAATTCACCCTTGTTCGACAAAGAATACTATCACTGGTTGCAAACAAAAGCGATCCTCTACGGAAAGGAAAAGGAAGCTTGGAGGTAGTAAAGGAAAAATCTTGCTGCTGCAGCAGGTATACACAAACATTTTCCCTCACCCTCTCTCATCACAATGCCTTCCGAATAACCTGCTCCCTTTTCTAAGACTACGCGACCTCTAACTCCCTTCACCCGTTCACAAGAGATCTCGCGCGCGCGCTCGAAAAGGAGAGAGAGAGAGAGAAAGGCAACGTGCATTTAAGTCAGAAGTACGCGGGTGTATGTGTGCAAACTCTTTCGCCAATGACACGTATCCGGCCTCGTTAACGATCGCCTCCTCCTGCCGCTGCCAAACAAGCAAGCTTAAAAAAAAGAAAGAAAGAAAAAGGCAAAAGTAAAGGGCTGCAATCCCCCTTAGGGCCTAAACGGATGCGCCGGCGTGATAGAATTTCTTCCGTCATTAAGGCGAGAACGCGCGAGCATTCTAAGCGCCCGAGTGCCGAGAATCGAGTTGTCGCGACGCTATTCAAGGAGTTATACCGCTAAATTTCGCGCTCCATATCTAAAGGCACTCTTGCCGCTGCTGCTCACGCTGCTGTGTGCTTACCTCCTTTGCAAGCTGTGTTTTTCACGCTGTTTTTCGCTCAAGGCTTTTGTCTTGCAGCGAGCGCAGCCGAGCGTACATATACACACACAAAACCACGCGGCTAACGGAATTCGCCATTTTTTTTCCTTGCTTCTTTTTCTCTTTGTTCGAGATGCGAAGAATGCGAGGGTGCACGTTTCGTAGTGCAAGCTTGAGATTTTTTTCTCGCATTTTTTTTTTGTTTTGTTTTCTGCGAGAGAGATTGTCGAGTGGGCAAGTGAGGGTGAGGGAATACTGCGTGCCAAGATGTTGGCTTAAGGAGCTTCTTGTTTGCTTCGAATGGAATAATCATTAACACGTTAAAACTTATTCATGATTTCTTTTTTAATATCAAAAGTAAAAAAGTATATTATAAATAGTTTCCGTATGAAGGTATGTTATGAATGGACACGATGATCGCGTACGTCCCTTCAATCAGTGAAATGGATAAGATAAGAAAAATTTTTCACGCAAAAAAATAATTTTTATCTAGAAAAAAATCTTTCAGCCAGTCAATGTCGAGCTTTGAAAGGGTTGTGTACGCCACATAAAAATCAAACTAGCCAAACTGTACTAAAGTATAAAAGCCATCCATATTGCATAGGTACTTCCATCAGCGAAACGTACATAACGTCATTCGTCGATGGACATATATTCGACTAGAAAACGTCGGACATGATCGCATTACAGTTCAATAATTTTGCGTGCTCACCTCGGCACTCCTCTCGCGCGAGAGCGCACGTGTTTAACATTAATTCCGCAATCAAACGTTAGCCAATAAGTCAATGCAGCGCGCGTGTGATGCATTCACGCAACGAGAGCATCCCTCAAGAGACCGTGCGCGACTCTTTTCTGCAGCACGCGACTGAAGCGCGACAGAGATTACGCGTCGGAGGGCTTTCAGCCCGTGGAAATTGAATAATTAACGTGGGGGTATCGAAACAGCGCCGCTTGAATATTTTAATAAGAAAAACTGGCGAGCTTGCCGCTTGGTCTGTGGCGCCGGGTGCACCGGGCAAAATAGAAAATGATTGCCTCTGCACGCATACACAGTACATGCCCACACACAGACAGAGAAAGGCTAGCACAGGGGATAGAGATGTAGAGAGAGAGAGAGAGAGAGAGAGAGAGAGAAATTCGCCGAGCGAATTCCGGCGGGGCCAACTCCCAAAACGTGCGCCGCAGGAAAATATATCGCAGCAGCAGCAGCTCGGCTACGCTAGGCAGAATCATCCAACGTCATCGATTCGATAGCAGCAGCAGCGCGAGCGTTGGGTGAGGGTGGTTAGAGGGTGAGTGAGTGAACGAGGGAGGGGAGAGGTCATCAAACACGGGCCGGCCATTTTTTTGTCTGGCCAGTCAGTGAGTTCCCGGGGGTGGCTGCTGCTGCTGCTGCTGCGACGAGGGAGAGAGAGAGAGAGAGAGAGAGAGAGAGAGATGTTGGCTAGCTGCGCCGACCATCGATCAGCCTCGAGGCTGCTGCTGCTGCCGCCGCCGGACCGCGCAATGATTTTTACCCCCTTTGTCCCTCCTCCTCCTCCTCTTCCTCCCGTTCGTTCGTTCGTTCGTTCGTTCGTCCGTCCGTTCGTTCGTTCGATAACGCAGCCGTTCTCTCTCTCTCTCTCCCTCGCTTTTTCCCGCGTGTGCAAGTGCATTACGTATACTTACGTACGCCTGCACATACATGCACACGCTAGAGCGAGAGAGAGAGAGAGCTTTTCGGTAGGCCGCTGGCCACGCCTCCGCCGCCCACCCATCGTACCAGTCTCCCTCTTGAGGGACGCCAGGTCCAGCCAGCGCGCCAGCCTGCTACTGCTGCACCACCACCAGCTTTTTGCATTATCTCGTTGCAAGCACGCCTTGCGCTGCGCGTCCGCGCCCTTATCTCCCTATTTTTTTTCATATATTCCCGCTGCGCTTTTTTTTGGTTTTGTTTCGGTCTTCCTTTTTATTTCGTGCGTGCAATGACGAACGATCATCGGCCTTGCCTGCCGAAATTTACGTTTTTTTTATGTGTGAGTTTCGCGGAAGCCTTATTTTTCTCCGCTACTCGCTCATGTGTATTTTTTCGCGGCGAATTTTTTTTTTCATACTATACCCGCACACACACTCACCTCTGTATATGTATGTGTGTGTTTTTTTCATTCTTTGTTTTATTTCACGAAAATAGCCGGGGGGCGAGTTTCGGTATATCTTTGGCTACTGCGTTTATGAGAGTTCGATGCAATTTTGATTGGAATCGCCTCGAGGACAATTTATGAATTGACGCTGCGCTGTGCGATGTGATGGTATTTGTGTGTTGTGTGTGCCTGTATACGTATGTGTGTATGCAACGCGATAGAGGGAGAGAGAGAGAGAGAGTACGGCTACCCGAGACTCAATTATGATTTGATGTTCGCGGCCGTTATTGTAAATAATCAATTCGTAATTAGACAGCTAATTACGAGGCTGATATTAATTGCGCGATACAATGGACTTCGCTGTACGCAGCGGCAAGTATTATCGTTCGCGCACGACGATTGACGGTGCATTGAACTTGGCTCTCGTTTTTTTTTCTTTTTTTATGACTCTCTTCCACCGTTTATATGTATAACTAATTTTACCGCGAGCTTTTAAATGTCATCAATGCGAGCTGACGGTCAAAGCGAAAAAAAATGAAATAAATACATGTAACTACTTGTCCATCATCGGTTCCGCGAGTAAATCGATAAAAAGGCATGTCATTCGCGTACACCCAACTCTCTTAATTTTTTTTTTATTAATTCGATGCTACCATTTAAATAAAAAGGGGAGCGAGAATTTTATTTCATCAAAGCCCGTCATCGAGTTAATAATTGCATCAACCAGCGGTCGCCAATTCCGTGAATATCACGAATTACACAGTCGAGCTCGCAAAGCTATATGATTCACCGCACCGCAAAGTATTATCATCAGTGATTGATATTACCAAAGGGAATGATTTTTTCACTTGGCATTAACGTGCAGGTAGAGCCTCGGCGCATTACGCAATGATGACTATTCCCTAGTATTTTGGGATTCCCTTTAACCTCGCCTCTTGCATATCAGTGCTAATCCGGGCCTCGTCGCATTTCAAGCGCGATGCTCATACCTCTTTTTTTTTGCACGCTTGTCAGATTCTTCTCTCTCTCTCTCTCTCTCACTCTACAATTTTTTTTTATCTCCGCGCGTGTGTGTGTGTGTGTGTGTGTGTGTGTGCCCCTCCCGAAAAAAAAATTGCACGCGCGGTGACATCTGCCACTCCGTTTCACTCGCGCGCCGCTCGGCAGTAGTAGTACTGCCTGCGATGATCGCGAAAAAGAGATTACACTCGCCTGCGCTCCGCTCGCGCATCTTTCTCCTGCATAATGCAGGCACGTATAGTCTGGCTCATACGTATGCGACGCGTACGTGCACTCATTAAAGCGCGTACCAGGGATTTTTGCGCGCTGGACGTGACCGATAAGCGTATGAGCCGCTATATAGCTGAGGTCCAGTTTGAAAAAAAAAATAAATAAAAAAATTGCGACAAAAAAAAAGAGCGAGAGCTTCAGTCCGTCTTCGTAATTAGGAGAAAAATTAGGAGGGGCTCGCGCGGCAGACGAGAAAAGTGCATTAACTTACTTTTCAATTATGGAGAGTTAAAGCGAGAGAGAGAGAGAGAGTCTGGGATTTTATACTTCGTGGAGAGAGAGAGAGCGAGAGAAATTGACCGGTTGCCGCCCGCGCGCGATGGTGGTAAAGTACGTTAATTCTTCAAGGGATGCAAACTTTTCCACTTATGGGCATTCTTTTTTCGGACTAATTAGACTTTCCCGATATTGCTCTGGCGAACCGTCGATAATGGCTTATCCAATGCTAATGTTAGCCGATAGAAATGAATATTATCCAAGATTCGCCGTCAGCGAGAAAAAAAAAAGCCAGTCCCTCCCCTCCCAAACCCCTTCAATATTCGAATATATAGCCACATAGAAAAAGAGTTGGCGTGTTCGCGTACTGCGAATAGGAATTGAAAAAGAGTGAAATGTTTCATACTTTGCCTCGATAACTACACAATTTCCCGGGGCGCGCTCGCGCTCGCGCAATAAATCTTCATAGTAACAGAAAATAAAAGGCACTCAAAACAGCTCGTAGCTGCTGCTGCTGCTGCTGCTATGCGCATCATCCATCACCGCTCGCACGCTCATGAAAAGTGCGTCAGTTGTAAAAATTCCCAATTAAAAAATAGTTTCAAAGCTGCTCACTCGTACGTGCTCTCTCCCACTCGACTCTACCTCAAGTGCGGACAATTATGCGCTCACTCTGTCTCGCTCTCTCTCTCTCTCTCTCTCTCTCTGGTGAAACGCGGAAATTCACCGGAAAATAGCATACGCGTGCAACCTGACGGTATACTTTTGCCTTTTGTTTCTTGGCGTGACTAGGCTCGCCGCTAATTCGACCGAACGATGAGTCGAAGATTTTCTTTCAAAAGTAAGGGTTCGCGTTTGGACAGTTGGACGATACCTTGTCATTATGTCGGTGAGCGTGTTATTAAATCAATAGCCTGCGGAATTTGAGGGAAAATTTTGTCGGATTGTACTGATGCATTAATGTAAGAGCGATGCATTTTTAGATTGGCCATTTCGCGGATTACCGATTAATGAGCTAATTCGCATAGTCTTCGTCATCTCTTTTTGCACACAGGATAGTGTCGCGCGCATGAGAGAGAGATAGAACGCGACGACGGCGGCGTCGGCTTTGCGATTACCGAAAATTGCATTTGCAATTTCCGTGCGCTTGTAAAGATCCACCCGCGTTCTCTCGCTCTCTTTTCCTCTCTATATGTCCGCGTCTCTCCCTCATCCTCTATCGTCGTTGCAATTACTGAAAATTGCATTTCCACTGAATTATACGCGCAGCAGAGAGAGAATCAAAGGGAGAAGGGCGAGAAAAAAGGCACGGAATGCAAAGAGAGTCGCCCGGGAGACAAAGGATTGTTAAAAAAAAAGAGCGAAAGAGAGCGAGAGAGGAGCGAAGTAGGGGTGGTATGCGCGCAGGGAAAAACGGATAGAATTTGGAGCTAATCGAGTTATACGATGGAAACCACCGGCGGTCAGCTAACTCGCCGCTCGCGCCGGGGCTTGCATTTTGCAGCAGCAGCAGCAGCAGCAGCGAGAGGGAGGCTCGGAATAAATAGCGAACCGTTGGATTTCGAGCTCTCTCCTGTGGAAATCATTTCTACTTTCCATGTGTACATCGTGTATATGTGTGTGCACGTGTATATGAGTAGAATGACCGTTCGATGCAGCGTGTGTATGTGTGTTTTTTTTACCTCTCGATTTTTTTTTCGCGATGTGGCTTCTCAAAGAGTATAATAGTGGACGCGTGATGGGGGGATAAAAAAATATCTTTTTTGCAACGCGCGCGCGCGCGTTGTTTTCGATTTTTACGAACGCGGAAATGCCTTTTTAGTGTACGTGCCCGCAACAAACAAATGAGTCGTAAAGCCGAAGCGCGATACGCGTAACGAGCGCATATGTGCACGCGCGCATTGCTATGAAAAGGCTGTTTTGACTCACTCTCTTTTTTTCTCTCTCTCTCTCTCTTCTTTTTTTCATTGATAGTAAATTAGCTAGCATCCGCGCGGGAAAATCGTTGCGAATTGAAAAAGAAAACACGCCTCCCCGAAGGGGTGGGAAAAAAAGAACGCGCGCAACAGTTACGATCGTCATTTCGTGCAGAGCGATGATTTGGCCGTGCGAATAATTAACCGAAAAAAAAGAGAGCGAGCGAGAGAACTCGTCCCGACTGAAAAGACAATCGGGCGTTCGAAATTCACGCTTCGCTCGGCAAAATCGACGAAGCTCGTCAGTTCAAGTCCGAGAGAGAAAGCACATCGACACACGCACACAGGGATAGAGAGCGAGAGAGACAGAGGACGTTGGCGGAAGTTAGCCTCGCAGTTATCAAAGCTTCAGTATAAAAGTTTACGAGTGACTCGGTAGTAGGCAGGACAACGTGTATATGTATGTGTGCGGGTGTAGGGGGTCGCCGGTATACTGGACACACTCATATATACGCACACGTACGCTCGCTCACAGATAGAAACTGCATGTGCAGCGGGAGCGGAGGTAAAGAAAGAGACGCAAGGGAGAGAGACGGACGAGCTTTGATGTACGAGCTTGCAGCGGCGAGGAAGGGAGGACAAAATTTTCGCCGGCAAAGGGATAAAATACGATTTTATTTGCCGCCACCAGCGGGGATTTCAGGGAGTTGCCAGTTCCACTCTCTCACTCGCTCTCTCTCTCTTTCTCTCTCTCTCTCTCTCGCTCTCTCTCGCTCTCTCCCACGCGCTCGACGACGTAATGAATAAACTTGTCTTGCTACTGCCGTTGCCAACGCCAGCGCCAGCGCAAGAGAGAGATAGACGGATAGCAGAGAGAGAGAGAGAGAGAGAGAGAGAGAGAGAGAGAGAAATGGAAAAAGCGACGTCCAGCTAACATCCACAGAAAAATATATTTAAAGCGGAGCAGTAGCGCGAACGAGCGGGGATTCGCTTGCGTGGAAGAAAAAAAAACATACACACGTACACACGTAAAAATGATAGAATTATTGTTGAACAAAAGGCTAATGCTTATATGCACATTCAGCGCCTCGTCCAGCGCAGCACTCGCGTTGCCAGCGCGTACGTGTATCTTTTTTTTTCGGGAAAACATTTTTACGTTGCCTCGTTACGGAGGTTTTTTCGTCGTCACATGCACGCGCGCGCGCACTCGCGCTTTATGCCTCAGATATTTGTAATTAAGTTTCATTTCGTTTTTAGGCTTTGATTTTTCGGGGCATCCGAGCTGTACGTCGAGCTTTGCTGATGAAAGAAACTTTTCGGCTAATAAGCGAGGTTTTTTTTACGACTAATTCTCGTTTCGACGTAATCTAACTTAAAATTACAAAATTTCACATTCGAAAAGGCAAATTTTTCGAGTGGACGAATTCAAAAAGAGCTATTTATACGGAATTGCCAAAAACCAGATTAAATCGAATATAAATAGCACGAGCTCGTCTTCATCTATCTCTCGCTCTCGCGACTCGTAAATTCTCACATAAATATGCACCTGTAGAAGAAGCCAAGAGGCCGTAAGTTCACAGTCCTTAGCTCAATTAAGCGTCCGTAAAATGTATAAGCTCGAAAAACAACAACAAAAAAAGGCAAACCGGAGAGCTCGGAGTATGCGAAAAAAACGGGGGTAGAAAAAGAGAGAGAGAGAGAGAGAGAGAGAGAGAGAGAGAGAGAGAGAGAGAGAGTGCAGCGCATACACACGGGAAAAAGAAGCTGAAGTATCCGTTCGGACAACATGGAGCGAGCACCGGAGGATTCGGCTAGCGCATGCGCCTTTTCAGCGTCCACTCGCTGCTCTCACCCCTTTTTCTCTCCCACTCTATTTTTTGCAGCTCCTTCCTCCCTTGCACACGCATACAGCCTCTCCGCTTCTCGCTCTTTCTCTCTCTCTCTCTCTCTCTCTCTCGCTCTCTTTTAGCCGTCCTCTTCCTTTATCTAATATACGCAAACGACGCCGAGATTTATCTGTGCATCTCTATCACATACACACATGCAGACTCACGGACACAAACATCGTGGATTGAAAAAAAGAGCGAGAGGGAGAATCTTCAATCCGTTCGTCCCTGCTGCACACAAACGAGAGAGAAAGAGAGAGAGAGAGAGAGAGAGAGAGAGAGAGAGAGAGAGAGAGAGAGAGAGAGACAGAGTGTGACGAATGTCAGAGAGAGAGAGAGAAAGTGCAGCAGCAGTCGCTATGCTCCTGAAGTGGTGGGGTAGAGCGGCTGCTGCTGCAGCAGAGAGAAATTGGCCGTGCGTCGGACGAGGACGCGAGAGCGAAAGAGAAAGAGAGAACTGACCAAAAAAAGGGGTGAGAGAGAGAGAGAGAGACGAACGGACGCTTCAATTCATTGATCGGCCGCGCGGTGACGCGTAGGAAACGCCGAAGAGAGAGAAAGAGAGATGAAAAAAGGGCACGCGGGGCGTTGCTAAAAATTTCTCTCTCTCTCTCTCTCTCGCTCGCGCGCAGGTAGATGGCCGCGGCCTTCGCGCTCAAAGGAAGGACTTTATCGCTCGGTTTTTGAACTCTTGACCGGCCATTTTTTTTACCCTCGCGTACGTATACACACTGACCGTTGAACGCCCGAATTATTTTTTTTTTTACCTTTTTTTTTGTTGGCAAACCGAGTGTACGACTGCTGAGTTGGATATACGCGGTTGATGCCGACATGTGTACGAGGAAATTTTTAAGTCGTGCTCTTGTTTACGATAATTAAGCTAGTCAAGTTTTATTTTTGATTCGAATGATTTTTCATGCAAGAGACTTTTATCGAGTTTTTGTGAAAGTTTTTTATTTTGAAATCGAGTTTATTCTATTCAACATTTGCCCTTAAAATGTGATAGGGTGCCTCCTAACGGAGACACCTTCCCAACATACATAACCAATAAATTTTATAGTTATAGATTTCTTCTGATACTAATGAATATGTCGTTCTTCTAGACACAAAATTCAACACACGAAAATTCAAGACAAAGAAGCCCTAAGAATGTCTTTTTCTTCGAATCCCCCCAAAAAAGCGAAATAGTCCAATTTTAAAATGACTGATCGTATTCACATATCAATCCGCACATCATCCTTTCTTCTCAGCAATACAGCATCTCGTGAGAAAATCTGAATGCAGGAAAACCCACGAAGACTGTCCGCGCATCCTTTCAATACAACCTTAAGAAAAGCATCTCGGAGACGGACGAGAAAAAAGGGACAGCAATCATTAAAAAGAAGGGGGGGAACAAAAAAAAAGAAGAAAGAGAGAGATGGAAAGAAGGCTTTTCGCGAACATAAGAAACTCGAGAGCGAGCTAACGCGCGCGCAGGTGATCGATCTTGGAAGGCGAGCGAGCCGAGACACCTGGGATTGGCTCAGGTCAGAAAAACTCTTTGGCGAAAAAAAATAAAGGAAATCGAGAATATATGCGTGCACACTCGAGAAGACCGTGGACATCTGTATTTTCGAAGAAAAGTGAAAAATACCCCTTTTTTCCGCAGCCGTGCGTTGGTGGAGTATATAGTAAGCGAGACAAGATGCAAAGCGAGGAGCAGCAGCAGCCCCTTTGTCGCGCTCGAGTCCGTTCATAATGCGCTTTTGAATATGCATCTGTCGAAGAGAGGAATCGAACCTCAAAGAACACAACCCCTTATGCTCCAAAAATCCTTTCGCCGTTTTCTTTGTCAATCTAGAGCGAAAATGTGTATCTGTGCGCGCGTGCGCTTGCGGATTTTTGAGGGAAACGACGTGAAAAACGACGACGGCTGCTGCTGCTGCTACTGCTGCTGCTATCCACCCTTTCCTCGTCATCGACCACAAAGGAAGAATGCATAAGGAACGATCGGGATTAATATTCAGAGGCTTCTTCTTGCGAGCACTCGCGCATTGCATCCTTTTCATCTTTAGCATTCGAATGCAACGCGCAGCAGCAGCAGCGGCGGCGGCGGCGTCATGGAAAATATACAAAAATGTTTATTTATTTAACATGCGCGACGGATGCTAATCGAATCTTCCCAAAATAAAGTGAATAATTCGTACGCGTGAAACAAAACAGCGGATTATTGATTTATGACATTAAAGTACAAGCGTTTTTGATGTACCACTCGCGACGGAATATGAATATATCAACTTGAATGATGGCATTATCGATTTATCGCCGGCAGACTCACGTAGTAGGTCAATAACCCCCTTTCTTTCACATCTGTAAAACATTGAATTTTTTTTTTGTGAACTCCAACTGTTAATCCCATTCATTATTGGCCCAGTGACGTTTTTATTTTCGACGGCGAATTTTACATCGAGGGTAATTATCGATCGTCCCTTCGAAAAAATATTAAATATATGCACCTACAATCACGCGGATTCTGCAAATCCAAGCATATCCGAGAAGAGTAAAAAAATACAATTTTTTAACAATCGAAAATGTAACATAATAATTTTTTCACCGTGCCAATCGTATTATCGACAAGCATATCGTTCTACCCCTCGCGTAGATGGCTGATGGTAGAAAAAAAATAAAATCTGGTTCAGAGAGGGCTTTGACAGATCGCGGCTTAAAAGGTAAAAGCGGGTGCGCACGTATAGCTGTTTTCTTCGGGGTGTGTGTGTGTGTATGTATGTTGTAGGTAGCGAGCGAGTCGCGTGGCAGATGCGAGAGCAAAGCGAGCGCGGGGAGCCTGAAATGAAGGGCCATCGGGCAATAATAAGGAGCGAGTCGTCGCCCCTCTTATATATATATGTACCAACGTGCGTATACGAGCGCAAAAACGAGGTGTTTTTGCGCGCACGCGAGCATTGCTGCTGCAACTTATTCAAATGTCGACGCGTGTGGCCCGTATATATGCTGATGTCTTGCTGTGTGTATGTATGCGTGCTCGCTTTGGAATGTGGGTTTCGGATGCTGCGAAGGACAAAAATTGGAAGGTTATTGTAGCGTGATTGATGTGATTTATAGTTCACTAATTTTTTTATTTTCATTCGTTTTTTGAAATTTAATTTTTCATTCCAGGCTTTTTAGGAAACTCTTTCATCGCAAATGATAAATTTCTTCTTCTTTTCTTTCTTTCTTTTTTTTTTGAAAGACTTCAGGTAAACATTATATTCACCTCGGGTACTTTTCCAAAAAGAACTCAAAAAAAATTAAACGCAAATCTGGGATGAAAGTAAGTGCAATAGACCGAGAGACAAAAAGCTGAAATCATAAATTAGTCTGCTCATCGCACTCAAGAAAAATAAGAGCCCGGTTTAAGTCATATACCCACACATACAGAGAGAAAAAATAAAAGAGGGAAGTATAGAGAGAAAGAAAGTAAACGCGGGAAAGAGAGAGAGAGAGAGAGAGAGAGAGAGAGAGAGAGAGAGGGAGAGAGACGGTCCAGTAGCACACAGCAGCGCGCTTTCATTAGCAGCTCTACTCGAAAGATTAGCGCGCTTTGCCACGGCGCGTTTCTCTTTCTACTCTTCCCGTGTGCACTCGCGAGGAGAGTGGTCCGACGGTCTGGACGGCTTTGAGGATATGGGCTTTCGTTTCTTTCAAGGCAAAACTATCCGACGTTGTGTGCTACTGCTGCAGGGGTTGCGAAGAGAAGAAAACGGATGTGAGCTAATGGCTGCGGATATATATGAGCAATTCCACAAAAAAACTGCCATAATTCGGCACCGTTTGTCAGAATTTTCATATTAGGGGCACGTACCAACGGAAGCCATTTTTACAAACTATTTGGTGTGTAAAATCGAAAAAAAAATGTGCCCACATCATAGAAAAATAGCTATTTTTTTTATTCCCTCCTAAAGTTCTAAAAGTAATG
>JAWWMK010000032.1:5821831-5836754 GCA_035047105.1 Galeopsomyia nigrocyanea | reverse complement strand
AGTGCGTGCCTCTAATATGAAAATTCGGACAAACGGTGCCGAATTATGGCAGTTTTTTTGTGGAATTGCTCATATATTTTCGTTGTGTTGAGGGTTGATGGTTTCGTGAAGATATACATAATTTTCATATTTTAATTGATTTTTATTGATTGATAAAATTAACAAGGTAGATGATGACAATTGAAAAACCATTTTTACAACATTACGCGCTGTAACATTCACCCCCTCAAAAAAGAGTCATTCGGGTTTCAAAACCGATTCAGTGCCGTAATTTGATTTTCTTTTCTTTGTTATCGCGAAAAAAAGAAAGAAACAAAAAAGCGACCATTTACATGCCTCACTCCGTATCAGTATTGTTTCAAATCATCGCGCGACCCACGCAGCAGCAACAATAAACGACGAAAAAAAAAATCATTTTCCCGCGGGGTCAATTGAGTAAACGTCGGATGGCGGTAGCGCAAAAAAAAAGAACAATAGTCGTGCGTCGGGAGTAAAAGAAAAAAAAAATAACCATCATCGCCGAGCATCGCGATGACCGCGCGCGGCGAATTAAGTTTTCCGCGATGTTGAGCGTGCAAGTGAGGCCAATTTTCGCGGCAACTCGCGCCACTTGCTGGGGCCATTGTCGAGCGATGATCAAAGGCACCAAGCTAAAAGCGTATGACGCTACGCTACCTACTACAGCCTATATGTATGTGTGTGTGTACGTGTGTATACGCTCGGCGATGTTTGTTTTTACGTCCTCGTGCGGCGGTGGCGGCGGGCGCACGCGCTTGCCTTCTCCGCGATGCGCTCATATGTGAAAGAGCGACCCGCTCGCGCGCGTGTTTGTGTGCAGTTGTGAGCTGCTACTGCTGGGGCATGAATTGGTATACGCCAAGGGAACGATTATGTGGCTTGCCTGCGGTTTCGGAATGCACTGCTAAATTATTGCTTGATCTCGCGAATTTGTAACGCAGCGCGAGGAATCGACCTATTAATTCGTGTATACGCCCTGGGATATGCTCGCGCTTGTTGAACCGTGAAATTTGCATTTACGAATTTTGAAATGCACAATTGTTATGAAAGTGCAGCTTTGAAGTATTATGGCGCCAAAATTTTTAATTCAAACTTTACAGATACTTTTTTTAAATGTAGAATAATAAGCGAATGAAAACTGTTGAACACATTTTGGCGCCAAAACTTCTATGCCACATGCGTTGATATTTTACAACCGACCCAATAAATCGTATACTCCGAAAAAAAATAGGAACCTAAATTATGCATCGAGGAAAGGCGATTGCAACAACTAATAAATAATCCGTATAAAAAGCTAAATAGCGACATATAGTATTAAGCATCGGTATAAATTCAATACGCGGGCAAAAATCCCCGGGAAATGATGCTTGAGCGGGAAAACTCAGCTTTCCTCTATACTCGATCCCCTTTCAGAGACAGCTCGACCTTGCCGACCGATGCACGGGCACGCATGCACGATAAATCTGCGATTTTCAATGTCGCAGAAGGGGAAGCTTAGGGTGCTGAAGAGAGAGGAGAGAGACAAGTCAGGGGGGTAAGTGTGTGCGTGTATACGTACGGCAAGCTTACCTTCGCCGTGCATATAGGTGTAGAGAAGGAGGGAGGTGAAAGGGGGGGAGCTATACGTCAGAAGCGGCACGCGCACGCAGCTGCGCGTCATATATGTACTTTTTCTTTGTCTCAAAAGGACCCTTCGTCTCGAGCGGGGGGGCCCGTCTGGCAGATGTTTCTCTCTCTCTCTCTCTTTCGTACTCACTTCGTGACGTTTCTCTATGTGCAGATACCGAGTAGCACACATGGGCATAAGCCCACTTTTTCCCCCCCTCGGACAGAGAAAAAGTAGCGGTAAAAGTAACTATACTGTATAATATGCATGCGGGTCTTACGCGCGCGCGCGTATGTTGTGATTTGGAATTCGGAGCAAGATTATCGTATACGTAAGCTTTTTGCAGCGTTAGATTGAATTTCGGCGCGTAGACAATTCATTTATTTATTTATGAGACGACGATACAATTTTGATTCCGATCTATCTGTGATTTTTTATTTATGAACATCGAAATCAAATGATTTTCTTCGAAATGACGCGAAGAATATTAATTCAGAGTGAAAAATTCATGCAGATCTTCTGTTGTAAAACTTTCAAAATCCCTTTATCATGCTAATCTCGTCTCATTCAACTCCCGAATCATATTCAAGATTCTCCTATTACCCCTCCCCGCAAACGAGAATCCAAAACTCACGAAGGCAAATAATTAAACTTAAAAAAAGGAATTGAATAATCAAGCCCTCGTCCTTTTCGAAATTACCCGCATTAAGCACAAAAAAAAGCAAGAAGCGAAGCGCAATCGTCGAAAATTGTCCAAGTGAAAATTAGCTCGTCGTACGAAAGAAAAGAACGTCATACATAATGACGCGCGCGTACGGAAAAAAAAAGAAGCAGCACAAAATGTTTTGTTTCTGAAGAATTCACGTACGCGGGTGCGCGCAGCAGAGACTCCGCGAGAGAGTAATTGCGCGCGTCCTTGCCAACGAGAATGACATAAGTGCGGACGACGCAAGAGCGAGAGAGAGAGACAAGAGCGCAGGGGACATTATATATGCGCGCGCGAGTAGTAGTAGTATGCTGCGGTGCATCATGTGCCAGTATCTTCAGATGCCGCCCCGCAGCGATAAAGAGCAATTTAACGGTCTTGCTCCTGATAGGAAAAACGCCTACCAGAATAGAAGCAATCTGTGTAGCCTCGCGCGCTTTGCTGCTTTATCACGAGTCGACGACGCTCGTGTGTATTATATACGAGACGTGTTTCTGTTCTGCAAGCCAATGATTATTATTTCTAGTTTATATAATTGTACAAGCAATATATTCTAAAAAAAAGCTAACATACTCTAGAGCTACGCAAAGCAAAGTACTTCCGCTCATTCAGTGCATCTGAAAATTGTCGTACAAGTTACAATGTACATGACAAGTGGTCGAGAGAGTTGGAAAAGACGGGGGGAGAGAGAAAAAGCTCGAATTCAAGCGAAATTTCTAACGGTCTTTACTATACATATACATTTTTCTGTCTCTCCCACCCATTGTTTTTTTTCCTCTCTTTCTCTCCTATTTATCTGCGAGTTTTGCCCGAGAAATGAGCGTGCGTGTGTACGTGGGGGGGAGTATACGTGTATGTATACGTTATACGCTTGGCCCTTACGTAATTCTCTAACCGGCGCGGCGTATATAGAGCTCAGGAACTCGGTGTGCGCGCCGGCAATTATCCCTACTTCCGCGCGCGCGCGAGTATAGCGCACGCAACCGACGTCGCGACGAGGACACAACGGAATGTCGAGTGGCCCCGGCGTTGCCATTCTTTAATTTCTCGCACTTGCCGCCGCCGCCGCCCCCAACGACGACGACGACGACGACTTGGCGTTGCTTTTTTTTTTCATACTCGTTGGCCTCTTTTATTTTTTCTTTGCTTTTCGGCCACGGAGAGCGAGGTAAAACAACTTCTAATTAAAATGAACGCTTGTTTTTTTCCAACTTGCAAACTTGAGAGAGCGAGAGAGAAAAATTTGCAAGGTGACAATTATGTCGCGGGCGGATAATTAACGAGTTGGAGTTGTTTTCCGCGAAGGCGAGAGCGAGAGAGAGAGAAAGAGAGTAACGTCGCTTGTAGATTGTATGCTTTCAAGTAATCAGGTTTGTTAAGGGAAAATCTTTAGCGCGCTCGTTTTTTTACGAGCTTAACAAACGTTCCTTTCCTTTTCAATCTTCTACGTAATTAATTTCTTTCAACGCGAACGTCGCAACTAAGCATTTTAACTTTTTTTTTTCGCAGAGCTGAAAAACAACAAACAAGAGTTATTTTCGGAAATAATTATGCGGAAGAACCGACTACTTATTCCATAAAATACAAGTGAAAAAAAAGCGTAAGTTCGGCAACAGTGTAAACTAGTGGGTTACGAAGGCAGGAAGCTAAAAAGACAGCAGCTCGCGAGCGCTCAGCACGTAGGAGGGTATGTATAAAACGCCATATACGCCCTTAAAACAGTGTCTTGGTCGTCGTCACACCTGACGTCACACACACACACGCGCACGCACACCTCGACGATATACGTACACAGTATAGCACACCCGTACGCGCGCGTATGTATATCCTAAGGTAAAAATGCATAAGCGAAGGGAAGGAGGCAGATGGGCCCCCTCTCGAGCGTGACGTTGCGGGAGAAATACCTGGCGAACCTTCACCCTCCCCCCAGCAGAGCTGAAGATAAAAGTGCACACATGCGCTTACGTACTTGGCAGCAGCAGCAGCTGCTGCTGCTGCTTCTGCTGCTGCTACTGCTCAGGTAGCCCGTCGTACTACTTTCAACCATTAGAGGATAAACTATCGAGGGTCTCCCCGCGTATATAACTCTGTAATCTTTCATTTCTTTTTGTGCACGCTTCACCCCCTCGGCTCGTATATGTATGTATGTATATAGCAGCAGTGGCTCTTCTTCCACCGGTGAATGCGCTCGCGTATTCTCCTTTTTTTTTTTATTTCTTTTCTTTTTTTTTCTCTTTCTATGTGTAGCGCTCAATGATTTTTGGTTTTGCACTCTTTTCGCTCTTTGTAGAGACGCGATTCGCGTTGCGATCTTTTTTTTTTATGCTCTGCATCTGTTGATTTCTTTGTGTTGGATTCGCTTTTTTTTTTCGAGCGCAAATTTTTTGGTGCTCCGAAATTTGAGATGGTTTGGTTTGATAATGTGAAAATTTTTTTCTTTCAGTTTCAACGCTAATTTTTTATTGTTTTTTATCCTCTCTCGAAATTATAAAATTGCAATACAACAATTTTCAATCAATTGATATCCAAAACATAATTATTTTTTTTGCTTGCGCCTTTCTTACTTCAAAAAAAAAAAAAGATATTCGATGCAGGTAGTAAGTTCTTTCATTGAATCGCATAATATTCTGACTTTGGATGTGGCACGTGGATGCAAACAATACAATAAAAGAAAACTACTACTTTGCATTCGCAAGAATAACTATGGGAACACCCTTTTTTAATACTAGCACGCGCCTCGATCGCAATACACGAAATACGCGTCAATTGTACGCACTAATTTTAGATAGCTCGAGGGGGTAAAAGGTTGATAGACGAAAAATTTCATTATTTATGCAGAGGGTGCATCGATCGACCTTGTCCGTTATATACATATATTTCTTCTTTTTTTTTTTTTGAGCACCGACTGTCATCATCGTCGTCGGTTTACATCGATTCGTCAAAAATAAAACGTGCTCTTTGCATGCACGTGGCAATTTCCGTCAACGCTAGCCAAATTCCAAATATAGAATAACGAACGAGCGCGAATATATATAGAGGAGTAAACGAACGCGACACTGTGTAGCTTTTTTTTCCAGCTGTTTCTCATTGTATAAAAACTCCGCGACGGATTTTCCGGCTATAACAAAACCAATCCCCAGAGAAAGAGAGAGAGAGAGAGCAATTATTGAATCTGTTCGCCCGCATTGTGCCCACTCAAGGCAATGAGAGAAGACGACGCGGTTGTCGTTATATACATACACTACAAGGCGTTAAACGCTCCTTAAAGATCGGTCAATTTGTCGCCTTCTACTCGAAAAGACGACGGCGGCTCTACGACGCTGCGGGAAATTTCCGGCGGGGGCGGTTGGTGTATCGAGAGAAAGAAAGAGAGAGAGAGAGAGAGAGCCATTGTTGCCTATACAATCCCTCGACTTTCTTTGTGGTAAAGTGACGACCGAGAGGGAAATTGACTTTTAACCTAAGGCGCGCGCGCGTGCACGAGCACAGGATGGCTCTTTTTTTCTCTCTCTCTCTTCAAACCACAGATCGGAGCGTGGATAAGTCGACAATAAGCCGCGTATTTACATTGTGCTCCTGTACCTTTATTACGTAATGGGCCGAAGGTAAGACGGGGGAGGTTTGTTGTTCGCTTGAAAAAGTTTTACGGTGAACTGGCTGTGGACCGCTTCTTTTCTATTTTCGATCTTGTCACTTTAGTCGCGTGGTATTCAAAATTTCTGTACGGTTATTTTATGGTTCAATTTGGAAAATTGAAAAGTCAAAATTGTACGCAGTCGTAAATTTACAACCACAATTATTCCGAAGTGAAAAATTTTCCAAAGCCTCGATTACCTCAGCTTTACTAAGCGTTAATTCACAGTTAGATCGACGAAACATCGCCACACCATGAAAATTAAGAAAGCCCCTCTGCCAATTTAGAAGAAAACCCCCATATGTCGAGCGCGTTTCGGGGACGCGTGCACGCGCGCGTGCCGCAACAACAACAAAAAAAACACACGCCGCTCCACATAGAAGAGTCTTTTTTTTCCCTTAACGATGCATTTTTTCTGATGGCTCTTATATTCGATATCCGGTCGCGCCTGGATTAGTAAGAATCCCGTTGGCACGCATATGCCACGCGAGAGAGAGAGAGAGAGAGAGAGAGAGAGAGAGAGAGAGAGAGAGAGAGAGAAAAGCGAGCGAGCGAGCATCTCGAGACCTTATTACTGGACCCTACTTTCGACCATCTGGTTTCTTTTCCTTTTTAACAAACACCTCGTAAGAAGGGCCCTTTAAACAGCCCACGCCCTTGCTACCTTTTTTCTTCCTTCGGATATACGATACACACCTATACGTGTATATGCGAGTGTGTTTTTAATGCGAGGAATCTCGCGTGTGTCGCGTGTGTGCTCGAGGAAAATATTGGCCTCGTTTTTATATTGGCTTGGCTTTTATAGTCTCCTCGGAGTTCTTTTCAAATCTCCTTTTTTTTTCTCTCTCCCTCTCTCTCGGTCGCTGCTTGTTATTCTTTTCTTTTTTATTCTGTGAGACGATCTGCTCTATATTGTGATCGGACGAGGTCTAATTCGAGGGTGTACGACGTGAGTGACTTTATGGGTCGTCGAGCTTTTCTTTTCTTGAGCGATTACGTGGGAGACGCTGGATTAATTCGATTATTAGGTGCTTGTAAGAGTTTTTTTTTCTCGTAGTACCTTTTTTCGTAATTGATACATTTTCATCTTATTACACGCCTATCAAATTCTTTCGGATTATAACTCAATTAAATCTTTATGTTTTAATTAATTTCAATTAAAATAATTATATTTCTATCAAAAACAGTAATTTTAGGCTATAATAAACGCAGTTCTTCCGGTTCATCAAGCACTCGATATGATCCTCGAAAGACAAACGAGCGTCGCGACTGACAGTCAAATCATCGAGTCTGCGCCAAAAGCGCGCGAGCTAAAAAAAAAGGAGCGAAGGGAAAAAAGGGAGCGAGAGAAAGCAAGTAAACCGTCGACCTTCGATGTGCATCACGCATATACACGTATAGAGACACAGCATCAGCAAGTACAGAGCCACGCACACAGCATAGACATTGGCGGGCTTGGAAATTAAAAAAAAGTGCAATTCCAGATGGTGCATCGCCAAGCATTTCTGACCCGTATCCCTTGTAATTCTCAACTCCTCTTTGTCTTATATATCCGCGCTTGTATGCAGTTTAGCTGCAGGCGGCGCGGCAGCAACGGTGTGGTTAGAGTGTGCTGCAACACACCGCGGCGCAACGAAGGAGTATACGGAGGGATATCGGGAGATAGAGAGAAAGAGAGAGAGAGAGAGGGTGTGCAGCTTTTGTGAAATCGCGAGCTCGCGACTGACAGTGAGACTTTTATTAGGGAAGGAATGATGATTATGTATACCTTAGAGCTACGACCGAGTGCATTGTGCATTCTCTCTCTCACTCGCGACGATATAATGCATGCTTCGATTTCCTTTTCAATGTTGTTTCTTTCTTTTTTTTTTCTCTCTCCCTTTCGCTTCTTCGAGTCTTTTTGCTTATATATATATATACGTGACAGTCTATTCTTTGCGGTTTTTCCTTTCAAAAAATACGTCGCGCATTTCCTTTCCAGCATTTTGTTGGAGTTGTTTTTTTTTCGTTGCCGCTACCCCGCAAGCTTTACTTCTTTTTTTTTTGCGCACGAGGGACAAATGTATGTCGTCGTCGTCGTCGACGACGTCGTCGTTGGTATTGTCGTAGGTCGCGCGCGGTAATGCTCTTTCGCGGATGCTCCGTCGACGACGAGAGAAAAGTCGGGTTTTATTGAATGCTCGATGTGTTCCTTTTAGAATGTTTTCTCGCTACCGTGGATTCTTGTGTTGTACCTCGACGTTTTCGCGTCACGTTAAGTGGAAGACTATTGTATGTGTTTGTATGCATAAGTGAGTGTGTTTTTATAGTTTTTTTTTATTATTCGGTACTTACGATTTGCGCAGTCGTGGTGATGGTTGAAGATGCAAGTTCCTGTAACAGAAAAAAAACAGTACCACATTTAGAGTCAGTATAAAAAAAGGAAGAGGCGAAATAATAATAAAAGACGAAAAAAAAAGCAAAGAATGATGCGTAGACGAATTCGGGAAAAACAGTAATCAATGGACTGCGCGCGCGTGTGCGAGCGAGAGAGAGTCAACGGATTGGAATAGGGAGCGTCGCAAAATTTGCATCACTAGCAGTCGCCCAAGGCGATATTGTCATCGGGGAATGAAACTCTTCTCATCCTCCTCCTCCACCTCCTACCCCCATCCTTATTTTTTCGCGCGTCACGAAGACGCGCGGGATGCACACGCGCCCGTGTCACTCCAACTTCCTCGCGAGGCGCGACATGTCGCACATACACACACATACGTCGTATACGCGGAAAAGGGAGATATTCGAAAGTTTCGATCGGACGAAGTTTGCCAACGGGAGTCTCCGTCGATTAAATTCAAAGGGAGAGAGAGAGAACTGTTATTCGAAAGCAAAGTGCATTATCTCGTAAAAATTGTCAACAGAAATGCGCGTCCGAGGGATTATCATCCATTCAAAAATCTCGAGGACGATAAATCAAGTTGGCTAACAACTTGGCTAATATTCAAACGAGCATCGTCCGAAAAAGCACGGGCAAAAGGGGGCCAGCAGCAGTAGCAGTAGCAGTAGCAAGCTCGCTCCGTCGTGCAACTTTACGCGACGCCTTGGAGTCGTCGCATTGTCCTCGATTGGCGCGATACAGTCGCGCAGTCGAAATCTCGGAGTGCAGTATCTCCGAGGCAGTTTGGAGACTTAACAAATAGGCAAAGTTTCGGACGGATTCTACACGGAGGGCTTTCGAAAGCCCTGGGCTTTCCTCTCTTTGTCTCCAAGTTTGTGATGTATTAGCTATGTGCAACCGTCTTCCTCCCTCTTCTCTATATTATCTGTATTTCTCCCTCTCGCTCTCTTCTTGGCTTGGCAGTCGCGCGCGACAACGACCAAAATGCAACTTACTATATATATGTATTCGCTGTTTGCTTGACTCTGCGTCCTGCTGCTGCTATACTGTAACAGAACTACTTCCTTTCACGCGTCGCTTCGTTGCGGATTTTCCCCAGTTTTAATGATTATTCTGTTTTTACGGCTGGGTATCGATTATAAAAAAAAGAGAGAGAGCAACAACAGTTCAGTTGAATTAGTGGAAAATACGCGCGCAACACCCATTTGCGCTGGCGCGCACTTTGAAATTACGATTAATCACCGTGCCCCGGTAAAACCAAAACACGCGCACGCATTAAAAAAAAAAAAGAAACACAGTGCTCTGTGCCTGCGCGTTTGTAATCACGAATGATTATACACCGCGAATGATAAAGCAGAACTTGATCGTAACACGAGGAAATTTCGGGGAAAGAGCTGCTCTGTCGCGTGTATGCGCGTGTGTGTCGCACATCGTAATAATCCCGGCAATACGGGAGACGTACACGTATGTGGCACTCATTCGAGGGCTACGCCAAATGCGCGTCGCACACTTTATTAGTCAATCCGATAATCGACCTGAAATAATGACGATTCGTAATCCTTTAATGGCTCGTGCGCGCGCTGTACTTTCATTAGCGGTAGGTACCTCCGACGAAATTGCCGATGTCACTGATGTTTGATGCATGTTCTGACTTTGTGGAATTTCGAAAACTAAAAAAAAAAAAGTTTCAGACATTATGTCGTTTCATTTGCGAAATTTGAATTATAGCTAGGTGATTACAATTCACAAAGACCCCGTCGCATTTACTCTCCCGACTCGTCATTTCATTTGGATCTGTCGAAGCTAATAACGATCGCGGGTGAACAGCATTTGCCCGCATTTGCCAAACTAAACAGAAAATTCTAATCACAGAAAAGCATGCCGCTCTATCTATGCGGCACGGCCGACTAGAAAATATGGTCGCGCAACGACTACTAGCTGGTCATGTATCAAACGATATCCCTATACGAGCGATGTGTGTGTGTGTGTGTGTGTGGCCAATGCACAATCGCGACGATTGGACTCGGTAATTCTGCGTAAACACGGGCCCGTCCTCTCTCTCTCTCTCTCCTGCACATTACACGCAATGAAATTGGATTGCGCGCGCGAGGTGAATGGGTGCGCTCGTTGCTCTCTCTCTCTCTCTCTCTCTCTCTCTCTCTCTCTCTCTCTCTCTCTCTCTCTCTCTCTCTCTCTCTTCTCTAGTTTTCGTTGCGTCAACATTGCCCATGCAGTTATTAAAAGTCCGTTTCGTTCGCCTACGCAGCCGAGTTTTTTTTATGTATTTTTTTTTTCTCTCAGTTAGCCCAATGTTATTGTTTAATCAACGTTGATTAGACGCACCGCTAAAAGTTTCCAATTACTATTTGTTGTTTTTCCAGTAGATCAAAAAAAAAAATACACACACACCCACACACATGGAATATCGCGTGAAAGCTACATGGACGATAAGTCGGGACGCGAGGGAATAAATCGATACTGATAGTGGCTACCTTTATCAGTTATGTACAGCGATAATAATCTGCGCTATTGCCCATATGCGTGTGTGCGTGTGTGTGTATATGTGCGTCAATCGTGCACATTGACAAAGCTTCGGTCGTGCTTATCCTCCCACGCGAGCGCGCACGAGAGAGAGAGGGGAAGCCACACGTATTTCCCACGAAGACGCATAGACGATTAGCCGATATACTACGTCCGATCTTCAGGATGGGGAAGGGGGGGGGGGGGGCGAAGGGGCAACTGCATACGCTTTGTAGGTGTGACGAGGGTGGGAAGTGATTTTATTAGAACACACATATACGCTGGATTGTTTATTTTCGGAGTGCGCTCTGGTATAACATCGTCATCGTGCGTGCAAGATTATTTTTAAGGGTTTCGGACGTCGATAGAGAGGTAGACGCAATTCACGCCGAGGCTTTATCTCCACCAAACAACGTCAGCGGCCGAATTGATATAGAAGTATGATGTCATTCGAGAATAACATGGGGATTTTTAAATTCAATCAAAAGTTTAAATTGAAGAGAAAAAAGCTCGATCACCTTGTGCTCGGTTTCGAGCTTCAAGAATCATTGACATCAATTCATCTTTCATGCCCCCGCGAACAATCCTTCAACATTGTCCAAACTCATTGTCAATCGCATGCTAACAATGTCGCTCGCGAGTTCTCCATTGAAATCGCCTTCTTCGGCGGCGACGAGCTAAGTGTGTCCCGTGGAACAATGAAAGGAAACGTAATAAAGAAAAAACCGCACCAACAGTCTACACGATAAGTATGGAACGGATCGAGGGGGGTCTCTTTCTCTCTCTCTCTCTCTCATCGTCGCATCGCGGTGCGAGCGGGGGAGAGACAAAGACAGCGAAAGAGAGAGAGAGAGAGAGAGCAAGCGCAAGAGATAAAGAAAAAGTCGCGTTATATATCGTAAGAGAGGGTGACAGATGGCCGACTAGACAAAGAGAAACTAGACGCCGTTGCTTTTCATAACGTATAAGCGTAACCCAATAAAAGCTTATATACATATATGCTGCTCTCTATCCCGCAAGAACTGCATACTGCAGTCTTCAAAGGGGTAGTTCGACTAATCGAATCTTTGCGCCAGTCTACGATTGATTTTCTTTTTCTCGGACGTTTTTTTTCTTCTTCTTTTTTCTGCATCTGGTTCGACGGTCGAGGGCGTTCTTTCTACTCCTTCTCTTTCTGTCCTTGCCTCTAACGACTTGCATTGATTTTTTTTTTCACAGTTGCGGTCGCACTGCGCGAATATACGCACTCGAGAAATGAAAGTATAATTGAATTTTAGTTATATACTTTACTTTTCTTGTTACTTGTTATTTTATATATATAGAAATTACTGTTATTCCAGTTGACTGCGGCTTGTTATTTAAAAAAAAAGTTGTACACTGTCATTTATACATCGCTATATAGAGTCATCAAAATTGTTAGAAAATCGATTCGACAGAATGAAATGTGCGACAATCACAGAGACCAGCATATCCTTCGTCGTTTCGTTTCAATCAACGAATCTTCAATCTCAAGGCTCTTAATCGAATTAACAATCGTGGAACACTCCCCTCACCATCCAAGCTTCGCAATTTCTCGTGGCAAAGTATAAGACGAAAATCCGATTGTAGAAAGCTCGTTCGGTGTCGTTTAGCGTCGATTAAGCGGTCCTCGAAACTCGATTCTTAGGTTCTGTGTGCATGTCGAGGAAAAGAAGGAGAGAAATCGAAAGGGCGCCAATGCACCCACTAGGGTGACCCCCCTCTCAATATATATTGAGTTTCGGACTCGTCTTACTACATACTCGTCTCTCGTCTCTCTGTTCGTATGTCCATGGGCGATTAAACCTCAGGCGCTTCATACATGTATGTATATGTATATATATATATAGACGCGCGCGTATAAGGAACCGACAATGGGCCACGTGCCAGAATCTAATCATGTGTCTTTTTCCTCCTCCCTCGTGATCTTTTTCTCTTCTTTTTTTTTCCTTTCTGCGAAACTGCCCAGAAGATAGGGACCTTTGTCTTTGTCAGAGAGATGCCGCGTGCCATACACTATGTATATGCCGTGAGACAAAAAACTTTACTCCAGGGGCTCGCTCGCTCGCTCTCAAGGCTATTTGTTATTGGGATTTCAATGTACGCTTTACTTGAGAGCTAATTACGTGGTGCTGTGGACTGTATTCAGTTGTCAAGCTTTGCGGATTAAATTTCCAGCTTGATATGAAGTGAAAGTTATAATTGAATATTCACCGAGGCCAAATTAAAAAAAAATGAGCTTGGGAATTTTTCAAATAAAATTCCATCTTTTTCATGAAAAAAAAAACACTTTAATAGCCTCAGAGTATCTTTTTATATGTATTTTTTTTTTGTTCACATCGCAGAGCCGATAAAAAAGTTTTGTAACGAAGAGCACGGGTAGGCTCCAACATCCAATACTTCAATATAACGTTTTTTCCTCTATAGATCGCGTAGGAACGAAGTGAGTTATGTCGTAGGTCATTACGTAAGCGCGTACTGCCCCACCTCCTCTCTTGGCAATCTTGTCGAACGGTGATTCTTTTTCGCTGCTGCTGCTGCTTCTTTATTTTCCTGGGCGAATCGCAATCGTCGTGTTAAGCGACTGGAAATTCATCTATTGAGCTGCTGCTCTCTCGGGGGCGTCAAGTGAATCGATGGACTCTCGTCGTCGCTTTGTGCATAGAAACCAGTCTCTCTCTCTCTCTCTCTCTCTCTCTCTCTCTGTCTCTCCCTCCTCCTTCGGACATCGCCAGAGATAACGGGGCCTGGGCCAATATCAATCAACGCGTATTTCACTCCCACCCCTCTTCACTCTTCTTCTACTTTTTTTTTTATTTAGGCGCTTCGGAATATTGTACGTCGGGCGATTCGTTATGTCTACTGCGCTCGCGATTCTCTCTCTCTCTCTCTCGTTTTAATTTTGTTTTACCTCGTTTCTTTTCAAATGGTGCTCTTCTGTTTCGTGTTTGCATAAGAGATCGTGCTGCTTTTTGTTCGACGGAATGGGCAACGATTTTGCAATTTCCACAGCGACCGTCGCGTTGCCGTTGAAATATTCTCTCTGGCATTAAGTCGTTTCGTTGATTACGTCATTTTGCGATATTTTGCCTGCAATATTATTTTTACCTTTCTTCGCCAATCTGTTTACGCTTGACAATTGATTAACTCGTATGACAAATATAATTTTAGCTGAAAAAAACGCTCATTAATGTATATTTTCTGGGAAAAGATAAAATTCTTCTATAAATAATACAATCTGTCACAGTTTATTTTCAAGTTGGATGGAATTACTCGACAAAGAGAGAGGGATATGTTTTTTTTAACAAAGATTGATCCTCCGAAGCGTGCTGTGAAGCTATAAAAAAATCAAATACAAATAAAGAGAGAAAGAGAGAGAGAGCGAGGCAGTAGCAGCAAGTGTGACTTATATAAAAGGAACTGACAAACGAATCGATTAGAGCCAGCTCGTATCGGATGTGGGCGTCTACGAGAAGAGAGTCGTAATTGTAAGCTGAACACGTGGCCCCCCTCGTTCTCAGGAGACGCCCCCTTCATCTAATCTTGCCTCGCGAACTCGCCTACTCACGTCAATGTCATACACTATACAACCAACTCGCTCGCGCGCGCGCTTATATGTACGACGCAGAAGACGAGAATGGAAAAGTTTCATTATTATACTTTTTTATCGCTATAGCCGATACACGTACTCCTCCGCAATTTATTTTCATTGATATTACTATTTTAGAAAGAGAACTTATTGTGATTGACGATAGCGCTTTGCAATTGCATCGTATAAATGTTTCCATATTTAGTTCGAAAAGAAATTATAATTAAATGGTTAAAGTTATCGTTAAATAAGGTTGCAAATCCTTTCCTTGACCGTGTCAAAGCAAACTACGTTAAGTAAAAGGTGTCGAGGAAATAGTGCGTGACTGGAGGCGGTTTGCGTTCGGGCAAAGGCGCCTGTCTTAAGTGTTTCCGAGATGGGACAGGCAGAATTTCCCTCTCAGAGTGTACAAGGAAAAGCAACAAGTGGCTTCTTAGCTCGCTGTCTCGGGACAA
>JAWWMK010000032.1:5736831-5819331 GCA_035047105.1 Galeopsomyia nigrocyanea | reverse complement strand
AGCGCCTTTTCCCGTTGACGCGCGGCAGCGGCGGCGGAAGTCGGATAAATATTTAAAAGAGATGGCGCGTATACGCAAAAAAAAAGAGAGAGAAGAAGAAGTGATCCCGCATACACATCCTTCCGCCTCTCGATCATCATCGGCGATCGGGCTTGTGGCTCTTTTTCAGCCTCTCGCTCTGACAATGGGGCTCTTGAAGAGGGCAACAGGGAAATCGACATTATACCTATATGCAGAATAGACTGCGAAAAAGTAAAAAGTATACGGATCGCATAACGGCACACGACACGACCACAGAGAGAGAGAGAGAGAGAGAGAGAGAGAGAGAGAGTATTATAATGAAGATACAATGAGAATAGAAAAACGACGTGAAAAGGCTGCTGTGAGACGGATGAGCTAGTCTGTTTACCGAAAATATGCCAGTTTTCATTCTCGGTATAACCGCGGATTAGCTGTTGTGTGCGGCACGTCGATTATTATCTGAAGGAGAGAGAGAGAGAGACAGAAAAGAATGAACCATACTCTCGAGCGAGCGAACGCGTGGGCGTTTAACGGTAACTCGAGAGTATCAGCTGCACTGCACCTTTTTTCGGGATGGTTTCGGGAAAAAGTCCGTGCGTATGTTTGCGGACGTTATAGTGCGACGAGGCAGATGCGATCGGATCGCCGCCAACAATGGGGACAAGATAAGGAAACTCGAGAGGAGCTACCCCCGGAAGATCCTCTCGAAATAATTCTTTTTTTTTCATTCTTTCCTTCTTTCGATCGGAAATTACCTTTCAATGCACACCGCGGCGAGGATAATTGTGTGTTTTTAATTCGATCTGGATTTCTAGACGACACTTGCGCCATTTATACACACACTTATGGATGTTTATTCTTCCACGAACACATGAAAAGAACGCGCAATTCGTCATCGTCCTCGTTGCCCTTATCACGAGCATACGCGCTTCCCTTTTGTTTCGCGGAAATTAAGGACCACCCCTCCAACGTCGTCGTCGTGCGTGCTTTTTTTGTAAAAAAAGAGAGAGACAGTTGCGAGGGAGAGTCATTGTCCGGAGACACCTGTGGACTCGACGAGAGAGAGAGAGAGAGAGAGAGAGAGAGAGAGAGAGAGAGAGAGAGAGAGAGAGAGAGAGAGAGATGTCACTTAGCCACTTACTTCGCCGCATCGTGGAAAGTGCTTGCACTTTTTTTTGTTATTATTTTCCGTCTCGACTCTTGTTCTCTTCTTCGCATCTTTGTATGCTTCGTAACGTGCGGGGGAGAGCTTTTCATATCTCTGCGGTGGTAAGTCTCATTGCAAAACGTCGTTTAAGGCATTAAATTGCCGCAAAGCACATCTTCTGCGCTGTCTCACGTTTTCACTTTTGAGAGGGTGAGTTTTTCTTGCTTGTGTGGTGACTCTCTTTAAAAGGTGTGATTTTGAAGTTTCACGAGAGAACGCCTATACGTCTTATCTCGAATAAAAGTATTTTTATTTGTTTAGAAATATTCTTTAGTTTTTCAATTATCTTAATGAAAAGTTTATTGCTCTTGAAAATTAAATAAAACTACGATATCTAAGTCTTCCTAATAAATCAAAGCTTACGATTCTCGTTCAAACATTTTATCGTAAAAACTTGTGGCCATATCCTATTACACCCTCGAAACCCTGACCTTAACTTCGAGTCCCATAATCGCTTGGCTGTATACACTGCTAGAAGCGATCATTCCCCCCCCCACAATCATCCAATCGACATCCCATTAAGCATCTTCGATCCGACTTTTCTATCTGTCGGCTGGAGAGCACGCGCCGCTGATGGAAATTAGATCTTTTCAGGATGTTTTCGTTCCAGGTGAGCGACGCAGATGAACGAGAAGAGCGCGAGGGGGGCCATCTGCTACCTGCGCGAGTATACGACTCTGTATATCGGCTACCGCACCTGGACTCCTCTCTTTCTCTCTCTTTCTCTCTCTCTCTCTCTCTCTCTCGTGGAAGCGACGCGTGTCTGCACTTTCGAATGTGTATTTGTACGTGTGTGGACGATTGGACTGCACTTTTGGGGTGAGTTGTTTCCATTTATCTATAGCGAATTTTACAATGTCATTATTTTCATAAAATGTGAAATACGAGGAAATTTGCAATGCAATTATATGTCAATAAAATTATTCCACCAGTTATTTATTTTGTGGAATATCACGTTTGTTAAAAAGTTCAAATTGATTCTGATTGCTAAAAATAGATTGGACGCGAAAATTAAATAAAAACTTCATCAAAAGAATAGAAATGATGAAAAATCGTGAGGGTCGAAAAAAAAAAATTTTTTTTTTCCCTCCAAAATTGTTAGATTTCGATCAGTTCGAATGAACGATAGGCTAGCACGCAACGAGTTTTACAGCAAACAGAGCCCTACTCGCTCGCTCGCTCACTCCATGCACATCGAATCGTCAAATTTGCACATTTATTCGCTTAGTGGTACAACCGCCGCGGCCGTGCGGTACAAAATTCCGAAACGATATTTGCCCGCGTGGGTCGCGCGCAAACGCGCTTCGTATTGTGGACTCGTTAGCGTGTAAGTACCGTCGGCGATGTGGCAGTAGCGCAGTCATGCCTTATGCATGATCTTGCAACAAAAGGCAACGTCCGCAACGTTATGTGTATTGTGGAAAAATCATTGAATGTGCCGTCGACGCTCGACGCGCGGCCAAAGGTAAACTTGTTTGTACAAGGCAAAAGTGAATTGTTTCGCATTGTAAACGCGATGATTACTCTCTCTCTCTGCTTCCCCCCGACAAGAGAGTGGAAGAACGACTCGTGAAAGGAATTTATTTCGTAATCATTGAATTTTCGTGGTTTTCATCAAACGAACAGGCTCCTTTCCATGAAATGTGACATTTGAATTTTTAATTACCTCGATAAAAAATGTATAACGCGAACGAAGAAAAAAAAATAAATACTTGCCGTGATTATACAGCAATCTGGATAGAAGAGGCCGGCTGATTAACGATACGATCCATCGCAAGTTAAATTGATTTCGAAATAGTTGCTAGCATCCTTCCGCCCTACACACGTAAAGAAACCGCACAGTCTGACGAAGGAGACGACAGTTTGGAAAATTAACGCCTGTACGTGGGACACTGCGGTGGTCGGGTTTGAGAATTGGCAAGAAATAAATTATCGGCAGGGGTGTTGTCGACGCAAGCCCAAGAATGCCGCTCCTTTGCTTTCCCCTATCTCGCGCGCAATATGTGTATGTGTGTGTGTGTGTGGGGGGGGGGGGGATTTCGGAAACCGGAACTATTTTCGAAGCAACGCACGCGTGTGTGTACTACATACATACAAACACGAAGTAAGTCAAGCGCAACCGGTATTGAGTCGAGCCGATAATCGATTCGCCATGGCTCTGTGTAATTTCTGTTTATGTGCACGAGTTGTTACGATGCGCCTCTCTGTTTGCCCGACAGGAACAGGATATTGTCCGTTATTCTGCTTTTTTTGATTTTTCATATTTACCGTGGAACGCTATCTGTTTATTTATACTTTCATTCGTATCATCGAGATTTTTCAGAAAAAAAAAACAGAAATTATTGATTCGTCAAATTTGAAAGTAACAAAGAGAGAGAAGCATTGTCTACATGGCAAACTACACACTTCAAGCAGTGAATATGAGATCCGTAAAAAGCAGTAGTTCTTCCATCTGGATGATTATAGCCTGCGCGAGCTTCTGCATACGTAAGTACATGTGTGTCTTTAGTAAGGACGTACTTTTCGTGGCGAGATAGTAGGCTGCACATAAGGCAAGTCCGAGAGTTGCTCGTTCTCTATCTCTCGAAAATTTTTCAAATCCCACCTGAAAGCGCATACATCACGAGCGTGTATGATGTTCGTACACGGCTACTTGGAAGATAGGATTGCTCGTTTAACAAGAATGAACTTCTCCGGGCCAGAAGAGTCGAGTAGTACAAGCTTTGAATGAGTGCAGCAGCAGCAGCAGTAGCAGTGAAAAAAGAAGAGCGGATACGGTTCGTTTGGAAAAGTCTATGAATTGCATGCACTAGAGGCCTCATCGTGCTTTCTTATTTCTCTGTTTTGAAAAATTTCTTTATTAATTTTTAAGGGCGAAAGCCTCGAAAAAAAAACTTTAGATAACTTTTTTTAATTCGAAGAATATACACTCGAATTGAGTGGTGAAATTGAAAAGATGAAAAATTATTTATTTGAAAAATGTATTATTAATGAACGTGAATAACATCAACAATGAAAGCTTTGAATAAGGAGCTTTTTTTTGCTGTAAAGCTTGAATAAACAAGCAGCTCAGTGGGTTCGCCTTTGAAAAATCCTTCGGCAATACACCTTCGCCGCACTATATGTATCGCAAGAACGCAACAATACCAGGCAGGCGTCGTATTATAAAAGCCACAAGAGAGAAAGAGAGAGAGAGAGAGTGAGAGAGAACGAACCTTTAACCCCGCCGTTGACCAGTAGTCGTCGGCAAAGAATCAAGCGGGATAGACAGAGAGTGAAAGAGAGTGGGTGCATTGAAGAGTCGGATTGCAATAATTATCGGCGCGGAACGGCGGTGGCGGGGCTTGGAGAAAAAGGAGATGTTCGGGCGCATGCAGATGTGTGCGCGCGATCGAAAAAGGGAGCGATGAACGATGAAAACTTTGACCAGCACAATGCATCTCCTGCAGCGGCTGCTGCTGCTACTGCTGTTGGCTACCTACCCTCTCATTCTCTTTCTCTTTCTCTTTCTCTCCCCCGCACATATATGCACGGAAGATGTGCCCAGAGGAAATAATGTACACCGTAGAGAAAGATCCGGGAAAGGTCGGGGTCTCTATAATCTGCACTGGAGTTTTGCTGATCGATAATACTTTTAATGAAATACATACATGTTTTTTTTTGCCAGTGACTTATTTGGTCTTCCTCGATGTTTCTTTTCTTTGTGCTGAGTATATCGTTTACGTCAAACTCGACGACTACGACAAAAAAAATATAATACAAGAACTAATTAACGCTATCAAAGTCCCTTTCCTGCAGACCGAATCTCCTTGAAACGCGTGCTCGCTTTATCGCGTGAATTCTTAAAAAAAACCCCAAGTTAATAACGCACTCGCGGCGAAGTGAAAAAAAAATATTAATTAATGCTATCAACGTTCTCTTTCCGCCTGCGCAGAGGTCCGATCTCCTTAAACAACAGCGAGAGTGTTCAAGATAAGGACACACGCGCGGGCGCTCGAGTTTTACATTTTTTTTAATAATCTTTCTTCGTTGTCTTTTCCGTCTTGCGATAAGTAGGCGGTGAAACTCTGTCGTTTGGCGGAGAGATAAATGTAGAGAGAGATTTATCGAGAAAAAGCACACGCGCGCGCTCCTTGTGAGCAGGAACCGGATGTCGCGATTGCCTCTATCTCGCTATAAGAATTGACTCGATGATGCTCGTACTGTCGCGACGAAGATGGCTGGTATGTATCACTGATGATATACTTTCTGAGTAATTTTTAAGGAAAAGATTTTCTCATCACTTCGTCTCGCGCGATCGGATATTGTTTATTTATAGATAACGACTAAGATTGAACTGAGATATTGTTATTCTTTTCGCGTGTACTTTATAAATTATGAGAATTTTATCCAGTGTGAATATCACCACTTAGTTAATGCTTTATCTCAATGAGCCATGTTATGAATTGTTCTATAATTTATTCAGCAATAAATAATGATGATGTAAACTATTAATCAAAATTATAAATTGTAACATTTAAAGCAATACTTTATCGTTTCGTGATTAACAAATGGAGAACGAGTAATAAAATTGCCATCATTCTCAAAACTATGAAAAAAAAGCTCGAACGTAATGGCAATCTTCTGAATCTTGCTAATAATTCAAAAGCCCCAACGAGTCGTTCTCTTTTCCTACAGCAATTGCAGATAGCTACATAGGAGGCAGTATAGTCAGACATGCGATAGATTCGTGATCTCTGAAACGTGCATATACGTGGTCTTTATCGCTCGATTACGTGTCGCTTCGAACGGCGCAAATACTTTGCGACATAATGGCAAAGTAGAGCGCTTGCGAGCGCGCGCGGCCTCGGAGTTACATGATCTTATCCTGCGCGCCCGTTTTCTATAAAATTAGCCGTCTTTTGCGAATAGCACATACACACACACACACACAATTGGCATTCTCGCGTGAGCAGCGCACTCTCGATGGATATAGAAATATGGATGGATCTTCGTGACTTTAACTGCCACTAGCGTAATTACTTGCCTCGAGGTATACTATGGGTTAAAATGACATCGATGTAAGTGCATCTACTCTGTTTGTATAGAAATTTTGCTTCTCGTATTTTTTTTTTCAAATTAACGTCTATTTTTAAACGAACGAGCGTTTAATTCGTTCGTCGCAAAACTCGAAAGACAGTTTGTCTGTACTTGGCTAAATATGCAGACAAACTTCGATAAAGAGCAAAAAATAAAATTGAACTTATATTTTGAAATCGTTATTTTTAGATTTACCGATAAACGAAATTGAAACGTCTATTTTCATCGCTTCTTATTTTTTTTTCAAAGTGATATTTTCGCGTCAATCGTTGTAAAACGCATCGTACGCAAGCAAAGTGCCTATAATTACCAAACCCTACGACGCGTGAGAAAAGATGACGTCGCAATGTGTGTCGTATCCACGGCTGATCTAATCAATAATTATCGTGTGAGTGTGTTATCGCGCACCTATACACACAAGCTTACGTACGTGTCCCACCTCTCCGGTACGCTCGTGCGTCCTCTCTTTTTCTCTTCGCTTCGAGAGCACTCCTTTATAACATTTGGAGGCCGCGATTGGCCGAGCGATCTGGCAGGTACTCAGGCGAGCGAAGATCCGGCCTCTTTCTCTCTCTCTCTCGCAATGATTTTCTCGTCGGTATATATAGCGGAAGGAGTATTGTCCGCCATTGCCTGTCCGCCATTTATAAAAGAGCTACGATCATTCGCGAATCCCTCTCTCTCTCTCTCTCTCTTCTTCGATCGGTTGATTCCTTTCACTCGCGTCCTTCCGCTTCGTTCTCTCTTTTTTTTTGTGCTCTTTGTCTCGGTCGTAGTAGTTCGAACGCCCAGATTAATTAACGACCGAGAGACAGGATGACGCCAAGGTTGTCGCTTGATCACCAGCCAGCCAGCAAGAGAGAGAGAGAGAGAGAGAGAGAGAGAGAGAGAGAGAGAGAGAGAGAGAGAGAGAACGAGATAGCTAGCTCTTTTCGACCTCATTCGCTTCTTCGCTTTTATTTAGCGGCAGCCTGTATACCTATATACATATACTACTACGCGAGCGAGCATTGGACGCTTCGTCGTCGTCGTCGCCGTCTCTCTAAACCCAAGCGCTTTAATGGCTGTTATGTAAAAGGTAGAGGATCATAGGCTTGTCCAAGCTCTACTGGCTTGATATTATGTTTCTTTACGAGCTCGCTCTTTTTTTTTCTAACGATCGCGAAAATTATTTTACGAGTGGTTTGTTTTTTGGTATGTCATTTGTTACATTACTGTAAGTTTTACAAGACAAGCATCACGTAACGTTCGCCTTCAAGTCTAGATCACAGTTGTTTGTCAAGCTACACACTGAATCAGCCGATGTTATTCAATGAATTCAGCAGAGAGATTGTAGAAAAAAAAGAAGAGAGAGAGAGAGAGAGGAAGAAAGTTTCGCTGATTCATAACTGCGCTTCGTCTATCTATCCGCTGCTGGCGCGTGGGAGTATTAAACGAGCTTGCGCGCGCAAGCATCATGCACTTTTCGAGGGGCCTATCCCTGCGAAAAACAATTAAGCTTGCCGATCCACGCGTTCACTCAAGCGCTGCTAGAGGAGAGAAAAAAAAGAGGGTAAAAAAGGGGGGAGTAGTAGGGTGGAGGATCGGGAGGGAGTAGCAGCAGTAGCATCGCGTCTTGTATGATAATGCGCCGTTGGATACTGTCGCGCGGAAAAGCTCGCGGAGACGTAGGAGTGAGAGAGAGAGAGGGGGGGGGGGGGGGGGGTTCTTACTTTGCATTCCTTTGTGCGGCGTTATTCTTGGCCTCGCCGCGCGTCCTTCATATCTGCGCCGCTGCATCAGCCTCCTCTTAAAGTTTGAACTAACGCCGAGCCGTTTTTAATGCACTTGTCTACTTCAGATGTGCCTTCATAAAGACGCGCATATAGCGCGCGTATATATCTCTACTTCGTGTGTGTGTGTGTGTGTGTGTGTGTGTGTGTGTATATGTGTGTGTGTTTGTGTGCATGCCACGACCCCCTCGAGAAAGACGAAAGAGGGTGAGTCGAGCGAGATGCAATACGGACGCATACCGGCCGCCACCGACGCAGCCGCAGACTTTTTCATTCCGACGCATTGTTTTCCCTTGTCCTTGAAATTGCCAGAGTCAAGATTTTTTTTCGGTTTACTTGCCTCTCTCTCCCTTTTTTTGCCTTGATGATTTAATGATTCGAGGCCTTCTGTGAGCTTTCGGAGCAGAGTCCATACATAAAATTATACAGCCAATAAATTGGTTGCATATACTTTCAATGAAGCAGTAAAAATGTAAATAAATCTATTTAGGAGCTTTTATCAACTCCCAATCTACTTTTTAATAAATCTCTAGCAATAAATGTCAAATAAAATCTTTATTTTCAATTTTTCACGCCTACGAGCTTTTCACGAGTTTATTGTAACTCTGAAAACAAAAAAAAAAGCTACTTTTTCCCTCCCTTCCGACACAGTCAATTAAAAATTCACTCGCGCAGAATAACACAAGCTTTACGAAAGACGAAATCGATATAAAAAGAAAAAGTACTCGAAGAAAAAGTAGCACGTGTGTAATGACTTACCTCTCGTCGGGTGTATGACGCGGTGTATCAGCGCGCACCAGTCAGCTCTCCTTAACGGCGTTATATTCGTCAATCTGCGCAGAAAAGAGAAAGAAAACACGGTCATTAGTTTTCAGCGAGACTCGCTTGAGTGGAAAACGAGAGAGTATACAGCAAAATTAAACGAAGGGAGGAAAAATCTGTGTACAAGGAAGGAAGACGTTCATGATGACTACTAAAAAAAAGAAGAAAAAAAGTGATGACGATAATTGCAACGTGGGTGAGGATGCAAGCCAATCTCTGCTGTATATAACTCACAGTGAAAAGAAAAAAAAGGAAGTCTCTTCATGAAATCTCGTCATCGTAGACGTCGTCGTCGCAGCCACCGCGAGTCATCAAGCTTTTCAACGCGCGTGCACGCGTGTTAATCAAGCCGCGAATGATTCAGTTGGCTCGTATATAAGCAAAAGCGTGTGAGGTGGGTTAATTGTCGTCGTCATCGTCGACGTCGTCGTCGCTGGCGCCTTAGAATTCCAAACGAAGGGGAGAGAGGAGAGAGAGAGAGAGAGCGACCGCACCACGGTTTTTCTATGCGCGTGAGGGCTGCAATTACCGAGGGTATACTACCACCACCAGCCGACTCAATTGTCGCAAATTAACTGTCCTCTACCCAAGCAACCAAAAGGGGCTTTTTCATTTTCGTTTCTTTATTAGGTGTGTACCGAGTGTTGTGATAGCTTTAATGGGTAATTCATTCCGTTTACATTTGCATGATTCCGATCGTTGTCTGTTTTTTTTTTTTCGAAAGCCAATTGTTTTAGATATTACTATTTAAGGATTCTTCATTCCTCGAAATAGTTTCTTTCATGCAGAAAGTTACGAAGTAATCCAATTAAGTATAAGCTTGTCGGCAACTCACTCGGGTAATTATAGCACTGCCAAAATTAGATCGAGTATCAAAAGATCGATGCACACAAGACGACGACGAAACAGCAAGTTACAGCGTAATGAAAATGAGATAAACCCAAAAAGAGATGAGAGAGAAAAAGAAAGCTCACAAGTGAGCGCATATACGATTTGGAGACAAAGTCTTACGCTTGGTCTGATTCACCCTTGTCAGCTTTCTCTCTCTCTCTCGCGCGCGCGCGCGCGTGAAACTTCTTGGCGATGTAATTAGCGCCGCGTCTTTACAGGACGAGTGAGAGAACAATGGCTCTGGTAATTAGTATGCATCTCGACACCACGGCTGCCGCCGGCACTGTCGTCGTCACACCCCTACTTCTTTCACGAAAAAAAAACGACGACGACGACTATTCCCTCGCCGTCGCGATTTTTCGTGCACACACAAACCGCGCCCGCACCCTTGTACGCGAGCCAGCGCAATGTTTCTTTGCTCTTTTGTCCCCAAAACGCTCCGTATTTCATTATCTTATTTCCTTTTCTTGCAACACCAACCCCCCTTAGAGCCGTGATTTTCACGCGCGTGGCGTTTTCACGATTCGCGCCCGGTTGAATATCACTCTTTTTATGTTTTTATTTTTTTTTTTCGCGCTTTTACGCTTCTCATTTTTTTTTTCGAGTACGATGTTGTCGAGATTTTTATTTCGTGAATGAAGTTTGTTAGTAAATAAAGATTACTCAGTGAATGAATCAGTGAAGTAAATTACAAATGAATACACTTTTTTTTCTTCTTTAAACTAGTTAAATATTCAAGTCCTGCAACAACAAAAAATGTAAAAGAGTTTTGAAAAAAAAGTCTGAATATTGCATACGTTTAAAAGGTCAGCCACCCAAAGCCAGCTCGCGCCGAACGCGCTCGAAGAGATGAAAGGCATTCTCATCGCACGGCCGCGGTTCGGCGAGAGAGAGATCCTTGCCACGCCACCTACAGGCATTTCGCGTAAAACCCTATTATACGGCTTTCTACACCGTTGTAGCGCCGCCCATCGCACGGAAAATCAGCCCTACACTCTACTCTCTTGCAAATTTTCACAATCTAAAGTAACAAAAAAAATATTTTTTTTTCTTTTTGCTCGTAACATTCGTTTGAATAGGACGCATTTCCGCTGCTCGAATGTGCTGCAAACGCACGAGTTCTTATTTGCCTCGCGTACGCGCGCCCGGCCGCGACGATAACGCCTTTTCACGCATTGTCTCGGCTCTCGCACGCCAATCGTGCCTTTTTTTCTCTCTTCTGTATTCTTCTTTTTTTTTTTCAAAATTAGCGCACGTAATGACTACACTGTTACGCATTAAACGGATTGGCCGTCGCTGAAATTTCCGCTGGTGCTACTGCCATGTTGAGCTTGAGATATAACGCTATTCTGAATTTCACGCGTGCGAAAGCTTTTATTTTCGAGTTTTTATAATTCGATGAACAATGGATATACGTTTGAAAGAAAATGAATATTTGGGTTGAATTCTGTCACGATACTGTCACGAAGCTTTTATATGGATAAAAGTGAAATTTATTTTAGAATATAAGTGTATCAAACCCGAATTCAGTCAGACAGTCGAATTTTTATTAAAGCATACAACAGACAACTCTCACCAGAGCCTCTTGAGTTCAATAGATCATCGGATATATCGGCCGCGAGTGAATAAAAACAGGTGAATGAACATATAATTCGAATACCCAACGGGCCAAAATAAATTCGGCCTTGAAATGAACCCACCCAAAATTCGGCAACCCCTCTCCCGTACGAATGTGAACCGCATTTGGTCCTCTCCCTCGCTCCGACAAAGCAACACCCGAAAAAAAAGGCTGGCCGCGAAAAAAAAAAATTCCCGACGAGCGCTGCACTCGGAACACTCGCATTATCCGTATAGTATACTCTCGCGGGCGGGGGCGCGAATCATTGAAAAAGCGGAACATTTCATTGAGCGAGAGTGCGAGTTTCGGGTTCTGGGTCAATGCCACGTTTTGAAAACGCGAGAGTGAGAGAGACAGAGACAGAGCGCGAATATCGAGGCGCAACGAACTTTTGCATAATGAGCCGGCGGCAGTATAGTCGCGCGCATATACATGTGTACGATGATATATGTGTGTGCGTGTGTGTGTGCAGTGTATGTACGAGAAAAGCCTGCACACGAATGTCAACGCGCCGGCGCGCGCTAACGCGAATATTTTCATTTGATTGCGTTAATTAAATTCGAATCTCCCCTCCGCCTCCCAGCGAGCTTCGCTATATATACTATATGTATATAGCCAACCCTCCGCACAACGCCAGCAAGCGTTTTGACCTTTGAAGTCGTCATACAAGCTCTCTCTCTCTCTCTCTCTCTCTCTCTCTCTCTCTCTCTCTCTCTCTCTCTCTCTCTCTCTCTCTCTGCATACCGGATAATGATTCTCTTGCGTAAGTACTCGTATCAATTATGATGATGTTACTAATTCCTTTTCTACCGTATGAGTTTTCCCGCGTCGTTTCTTATCTACAGATTATCATCGCGCTTAGGTGTAGATTAAGAAGATCGATTTAGGTAATGGTTGATTGTTTTTTTTTTATTTAGGAATAAAATTAATATTGCTCTGATAATAACTCGTACAAGCACTCATTCCAAACGAAAGTGTAAAGGCAAATTTAGCAAGAATCGGTAGGCACGAGTTGGCTAAACTTGGCGAATTTGGCACAAGAAATAACAGGCATAACGCACAGAGAGAGCGATATTGCCTGGCACTTAGCAGCGTCGTAACCCCTTAATTACTTCTCGACTCGTTACACCCTCGCGCGACTGTCTCTCTCTCTTTCCCCAGTTCCTTCTCTCTCTCTCTCTCTCTCTCTCTCTCTCTCTCTCTCTCTCTCTCTCTCTCGCAGTAGTAGTAGTCGGTCGACGCGCACGTCCGAAACTCACTTGGATTCATGCCCGTAACCGCACACGCAGTATAGCTATATAGGTTCGTATCCTCTGATTACGACATTTTGCGTTACAGAAAAAGAAAGTATAATAAAGATTTTTTTTAAATTCATATAGCTGTCTCTCGAGCCGTTTAAGCTGCAATTCTAAATATTTCGAAAGACATCTTACCTCGCGACGAACTTTCTTGAGGTAAACCATCATGGGAATATCCCCCTATCTAAATACACTTAATCAAGAAACACGCCGTGACGTGCCGCAAATCTCCTCCCAACGAGGCGAGCTATCAAGTTTTCTAATTCGTCGACATCATCCATATAACCTCGGCGCGAGGCTAATTGCTTTAGGAAAATTCACTAAGAGACACGGAAGAAGAAGCGCGCAGAACGGAAAGGAAACGCAAAATAAGCAAGTTAAGATGATTTCGTATAATGGAGACGCCGCCGCGACGAGTTTAATTCTGTCGCCGATCAACCACTCAAACGGTTCTCTAAGCTTCCTCTGTCTCACTTTCGCAGTGTATCCGCCTTCCGAGTTGCATAAACTCTTGCGGATATCAGTCCTTCCTTCAATTTCACCACTAAGTTTACTTTTATGCGCACTCGAGTCTACGACTATGCTTCTTTTTTCGTTTGGTTTATGCACGATCGAAAATGCCAAAAAACGTATCAGAAAGTAACTCAGCCGCGTTTAATAATAAGCCCGACTCCCTCCGAAAATTCATCATTCGCAGCGATCAATGAGATGCACCGGCGAGACAGTTGGGCAGTCGTCGCTATGGGAAATTTGACGGGCGCGCCGCGACGCAGCGGAAATGTTTAAATATCGGTGCAACGCGAGAGCCCTTATCGTACGTACATAGAGGGGGAGAAATGAAAGGCCCGTCCTGATGTCAATGCGCAACGACGACGATTCGATACATATATACGAAAACGACGAGCGAGCAAATATTTGAGAGTCTTTGCAGCGATAAGGAGATTATATTGTATATGTGTGTGGTATTTTATGCAATCGAAGGGAGTAGGTTATATACACTATTGTGATTTTGTTTCGGTGACTACTAACTATGACCAGATGGATGATAAGAGCGGGCAAGTGAGAAAGAGACATTATGACAGCTGTACTCTATGTGTATGTATGTATGTACGTATTATGATGCGCGGTCTGTACACTGATTGCGGGTCAAAGGCCTCTCGCGTCTAACTTTGCTCTTGATGTGTACGATTATTATTTTTTTTTTCTATAGCGTCACGCTGAGTGCACAAGACTATTTTGCGAAAATAATTGTGCTCGGTTATTATTTCTGATGGTATAGCTGCAATGTTTCCGGAATAATGTCCTGACTAATTTTTATTGCGAGAGATGATAGTTTCGTAAAGATTTTGATGAATTAGAATTTGACAGAAAATGAACAGCACAAAAACTTACATGCATTTTTATCAGTATTGATTACTTCGAAACTAATAAATGTTTTAAACACTTTTTAGACTTCTAAGTACCAATAAATGAAAGAAACGAATTAGCTTTTTTTTCATACTGTTGAACACTTTATAAGTATTTTATTTCATCAAAATTTTAGGAAAAGAACGGTATACGTATCAATATTGAAATATTCCTATTACTTTAAATAGAATGTTCATAATTTACTTTATATTCATGCCCGTAGAAATGATTAGCGCGTCTTTTCTGAATTAGTGGTGTTTCTGGAACTCAAGTTCAAACATGCTCTTTTTTCTAATCCGCTTTTTCTATTTTAAATCTCGCATTATTTTTTTCATCTTTTATTATTTTCATAGTATCATGCTTATCATAAAACGTAAAAGTTTTTACGAATGAACAAGATGTTTAAACTATAGTCTAACTTAAGTATTAACAGGAAAATTGCTGGCAAAATGCATAGGATTGTAATGAAAAGGTTTTACAGGAAATGTTTGAAAATAAACAAAACGCAAAATCCAGGATGTATATTTCAAAACAAAAGTAATACACAGAGATGATATATACATTCAAGCGACATTAAAAGCGATTCATTATAACGCAGACATGCTCGAAGCGCAGGCGTGTAATGAGCAATCGTATTAAATTTCGATAAATTGCCAGTAAATAATGCACGACGGCCCTTCATTCGTTGACCGTCAAAGCCACCGCCGCCGTCGCGTTTACGCTCACGCAATACCAACATGCTGAGTTTCAATTTTTGGCAACAAAAAAGCCGACTAATTTCTTGATATTGCCGATTACAATTTTTTTTTTCGCGTAAAATTCACAATGATAAACGCAATGTAAAAAACTATACACTAAATAGTAAAATATAAATTATGATGAAATTAACAAATAATTAAAATTAGCTAGTCGGAAGTTTTCCATTGTCGTATTGTTTGAGAAAAGTGCATTAAAAGTTGTTCAGTTAGTGTAATTGATGAAATGTTAAGTTTAGTCTGACTAGTGCCGGAGTCACACTACTGAAACAAATTCAATGGAAAAACTTCAGGCAAAGCATCGCATACACAAATAATAATAATAATAATAATAATAATAATAATAATAATAATAATCATTCACAAATAATAAAATGCCAACAATACATAAATTAAGAGCATCGCAAGGATGGACAAGCAGGGATAATCGACGCCGACGAAAATAGAGGTGAAAAAAATGCAAAAAAGTTTGCACTTGTGCCGATTCGTTGGATTTACCTTGAGCTTGAATATGCTAACTGCTGAGCCCGAAACACGTGCACACAGAGTCGCAATCGCAGTCGCACAGGCCTTTTCGAAATACACTCACTGTTACTTGGCGTTGTTGTTGTTGTTATTGGTGAGATGATGATGATGATAGAACTGAGAACCCGGCAGATTATTGCAAGTGCGAAAAAGTTGTTTGGATGGAGAAATGAAACCGTGTCTATTCCGGTAAAAAAAATTAAACACTATTCTGTGCCCCAAAAAACCCTGTCCCTTTTTTCGTTTCGCTTGTCGCAAAACCAGTTGGACCTTGAAGTCCAACCTAACAAACTAATCAATCGTTATCCGAGATACGCACCGTTTATCACATTATCGTCTATACCGCAACACTTTATGTCCCCATCCAACAAAATCACATCAGTCACAACAATGTCGACGACGCAAGAATAATCCTCGATAGCACAAGAGTCGACGATGCGCGACGAAGTCGACGGTGGTTGAGCATGTAGAAAATGATAAAGTCCCGGCACCCTCAACAAACGAGCGCGAGCGACAAAGTCCCGGCACCGGTCGTCAACGTCGAATCCATGGTAGTAGCTTGATCACTGAATTGTAGCACGGCGATGATCATCGGCTTCCTCTCCGTGCTTCATGTTGTAGTCGTATCCAAATAGTTGAAGCACTGATGCGAGAGTGAAGTGTGCGAAGGGAGCACTGTTAAGATGCTGGTCACTACTAGTCGGCGGTCGGCGGGCGTTTGAGACGTTGTCCGTTTGCAGCAAGGCAGCAAGCAAGCAGGCAGCACGTCTCCTTCGTCCTCTGTGTGCACGTGAGTGGGTGGTCGGTGGCGGCGCTTGTTCTCCTTTGAGGGGGGTGGTAGTAGGTGGGGTGTCGTGTGTATATATATGCGGGCGTCTTAAGTGTGTCTCCTCTCTCGCTCGCTCTCTCTCTCTCTCTCTCTCTCACGTGTACGGAGGATGGTGTGAGTGTAAATGTGTGGCTGGTCAAGCCCCGGCAGCGCACCCCTGACGAGAGAGAGCGCTCCGTCTGATAAGGCCGCCGCTTAGCTACTGACGGAGAGAACCCAAGAGATACCAGCCTAACCGACTCTCTCTCTCTCTCTTTCTCTCTCCCTCGCTCTTTCTCTCGCTCGCTCACTCGCTCTCGCACACTCTCTTTCTCGCGAGCTAGCCTCCCCACCAGAGCCGCTCGCTCTTTCTCCGCGGGGGTGGACGGCGAGCCGACAACCCTTATGCCACCTCCACCGAGGGTAGTCTTATCCCCCCTCTACCCGACCGACCATACCTCCCCACCACTATCCAATCCTACCCCTCGAGCGCGCCAGTTGCGCGCCCGCCGCTATCACTCTCTCGCTACCCCTACCAGATTTTCCCTCCACCGGACCACTCTTCTCTCGCGCTTCTTCTCCGCCAGCCGATCAACCCCTTCTATTTCTCTCCAGCCAACTCGCTATATACAACATCCCTCCCCCCCTCTCTATCTGTGTCTTAAGATAAAAACACGGACAATCGGGTTTTATAAGTTAACCCACTCGAGCCATAAACCCACCCCTCCACCCGTCCACCCCCCTGATTCTCTCTCTTTCATCGTTCGATCTCTGCCTTTTTAATTCCGCATCGTTCATCTGTTCCTTTCAATTCGACGACGACGACGAGTTTTTTTCGAGCCACGAACCGAGCAACTCTCTTGCTACTCGTTCTTCTTCTTCGAGGAGTTTGCCGATTTTTTTTTCTCCCGCGAATTCTTATATATACCGAAAGGGGGAGGGAGGAAATTTCAATTTCGTTTGAAGAGCGCGGACGTTGAACTTGATTGTGGGAATTGATTTTCTTTTCTTTTTTTTTTTTTGCTGAACGATAATCGAAGCTTGTATAAGCATCAATCTCGATAGCTGAACAACATTGCGCGAGGATGAATTGAATTAGTTGGAAAGCTATCATGCGCGAAGAATGGAGTTTTAAACGTTGCGAGAGCATCGCGCGGGCTTCAAATAGATTCTCTCTCTCTCGCTTTAATCAAATGAGCTTACCAGCTATTTAAATCTACTTTACCGAACCCCTTTTTTAGCCGTGTTCTAAGCGGTGAAAAACTTTCAGTTCTTTATAACAGAAGCGGCTTAATTACTCTTTTGACGTGCGGAAAATAAAAAAGTTGAATAACGCTACTTCTTTTTTTTTTCGTCGAGTAGACTTCATTATTTAATTAAAATTTACATTATTCATTCGTGCTCGCTCTTGAAACATTCGAAAGTAACGAGTTACTCGAATGCTTGAAAAAAAAAATCAGCACTCGTTCACGGTAGAAATCCGATGAAACATTTGTTAGCGCTTAAACTACGTGTAAAATTAAGTTCTGAAGAAAAAAATTTTTTTTATTCGACTTTCGTGAATTTAAGCAAATTCTAAGCAGATATTAGCTGTAAATGAGCAGAACTATTTAATCATTCACTATATTCAAAAAAATTAAAAGTATCCTCATAGTCAACTGGAAAAAAACTCGAGTGAGCAGCCAAGTGCGCATCGCATCGAAAAAAATATCCACAAACAGAGAGCGAGCTAGAGAGAGAGCGAGAGAGAGAGTGAGAGAGACTATCAGCCGGATACTTTCGATTGTATCCATTGCTAGTCTTCGTTTTTTCGCGTGCCCACCACCCCGCGCGCATATCCCACATATCGGTGACTTCGGCGTGTGTCTGACTATGCTCGTCCCTCTCTCACTCTCGATACACTGTAGCCCTCTACCACCAACCACCCTCCTTCTTCCCCTCCTCTCCCTGACTTCTCGATATGCGCGGAAGAGAGCCTATGTGTGTCGTTTTTATTTTGCGCGTTCGATCTCGCATGTGACGAATTCGCGCAACGTGCTTGCAATTCCTCCCCCACCACCAACATACCACCAACCAACATCTGGGTAGCCCGATGACCCTCAACCGGATCTGATCAAGACGAGCCGTCTTCACTTGTTTTTTTTTTCTCTTGATGAGTCGGGTCAGGATTATGAAATTGTCTCTTAATGAATGATTCTTGCAGGTTTTTGGAAGAATTTGCGGTGGCAGATGCGGAGTTTTGGAAGTGTTTGCGTGCAAGCTTTATATTTTTCTACTGGGATTGCAATCTCTAAGTTTATACAGTTGATTTTGAGGTTCTACTTTATAGGACTCTTACAAATTTTCAAAAAGTAGGTTTTTCTGGAAACCGAACATGCTTGTAAGAATTTGGATCATAAAAATTTCTACATTTACAGTCACAACAGCAAGCAAACATCAAAACTACACAGATACATCGAGAGATTCATACAGAGAGAAGCCCCCATAGGAACACTTCCATGAAAAACTGGCAATGAAAATTGACCACTAAAAAAAGAAAAAAAGTGCATCGAAATTTGAATATGTTCAACACCTTTCGCGAACAAAAAAAAAGAGCCAGCCCAGCTCATATTCCCATTGCCGATATCACCCAGCGAGTAGCAGCAGCAGCTCGGAGTGAAAAGACCCAAAAAAAGCCTCTCGAAAACTAAACTGCGGGTCGAAGCCACTTCAAAGCAGCCGCTCGCCTACAAAGTACATCGTTCGAAAAGCTGCCGCACTGTGTGCGTGTGTATGCGCACGCACGTCCTAATTATCGCTCGCCGGCCGTATATACACGTCGATCTTTGACTGGCAAAACATTATAAATTTTTGACCGAATTAATTCCAACACACGCACACAAACACACACACACACACACACACACGCACACACGTGACTGTGACCGAGTGCGCGTGTACGTGTATACGTATACATACATGCACATAAACACGTGAAAACAAGTTGTGGCATATACACATTGATATCCCCCACCGAAAATCACTGCCCCACCCGATGTGTGTGCTCGATACTCATTTATATACTTTTGTGGTGCGCGACTCCCCTTTCCACCTCACATCGATCGACTCTCTCTCTCTCTCTCTCTCTCTCTCTCGCGGGGAGCTCCAATTGTTTATGACGCGATTCGTTTGCTTATTAGCTGTTTATACGCGCGCTCGCGACCCCGCGGCAATCGATCGCGCAAAACCCAACGCATTTGTAGTCCGCGCGCGACAACCGACCGGCTCGCACTCTGCCGCTTTAGTGTAATTCTCTTTTGTTGTACCAAGGCTACGTCCCTCTCTTTCGTTTTTTTTACATCGTTGGTTTGACCGGTTTGGCTAGTTTGGACGGCTGCGGGAACTTCGAGTTAGCCGCAGGGCTACTATGGATAACTTCCAGTGTGCTACACTCAATCGAAAGGGACGGATGTGCGATGAAGACTGGACGCTTCGACTGTCGTACAAATTGTTCGAGTATTAAAGCAGAGTGCTTGGATTTTTGCTTTCAAGTTTACTACGTGCGTTTATCAGTGTTGTTATCGAATTGGTTTATACGGCTACTGTTGCGCGTTGCTTTTGTTTTTGGCGTTGTGTCATCGGTCGTTTTGACAGTTAAAAGTCGTTTAATAAGTTTACGAGTTATTGAATTGAGTTTAGATTCAAACATTTTTTCTTATCTTATCGTTGTGCCAGTATTTAAACGCGAATACACGAATTTGAAGAATTAAGAATTTCAATTTTTAAGTATTTCGCTTTTTTTTCGTAAATTGGAAAATGTTCAAACTGTAGATATAGATAATTATTTGAAATAACTCCAGTACGTAAACGAATAGTTCACTGACAGCAACATTTTTACGAAAAAAAATCAACGAAATAGACCGTCAAAGTACATCGCGACATCGATTCGAAAGTCGAAAAATATCAGCAAGTACGGAGTCAAGTCAGTTAGCCGTCGGACTATGACCACTGGCCACACAGCAGCAGCAACACGATAGAAGTCTATAACAGCACGAGCGCTTCGTGCATTCCGTCTGACACGCCTGGCGTTTATCTACTTCCAAGGAGTTTAAGTGAGGCGGAAGTCAGACTTGTGCCGTTCAAAGTTATGGAACTTCCATAATTCCATTGTTGATTTCACTGCTATATAACTATGTCACACTATATAACGCTCTCACTCTTCCAATGCTGTCGATATTCGAAACGAAACGGAAAATGTTTAACATATCATTTCAGCATACCGAGTATTGATTTTCAAGAAGTGAAAAGTGAAACTTCGAAGACTACACTTATTCCAGTTTTTTTTTATCAAGTTCAATTTAAAAAAAAAACGCGATTATGAATTTGTTTTACAGAAAAAAGAAAGTATTTTGGTGTGAAATGATGATTGTATTTGGAAAAATACAAAAATAACTGCAATGATGAAGTTTTGTATCATCCACTAATCCACTATCATCACTTCTAAAATTTAAATTTTCATTCAAAATAGTTATTGAATCTTCTAAATTTTGAAATATTATTGCTCTTAATTTCAAAGAAAAATACTAATTATTAATGAGATATTGGAGCATTAATTATGTAATGATATCAAATATGCTCATTACCGCATAATCATCATAATTAATTAATTGTCTCATTACAAAATTGCTCAAAAAATGATCTTTTGTCTCCAAGACATTTTATTAGAAGCTAAAACTTCATCAAACGGGATTCGACAACTCACGACTACTGTTAACTCATCAAGTTTCACCAAGTCCGCTTTGTATGATTTCACTCGTTTGTATTCTAAGTTTCCTATGTTTACATAAAATATATTCACACTATCACTGTCATTAAGACCATATCATTTCATTGTGAACTTGACACGACACGCCGATTCTCTCATTTTTTACTCATCGAAATCATAAGGACTGATGAACCAAAACAAATCATAATCTGATAAGTAATCTCTCGATGCATCAGTGCATTTGGAACATCAAATCATCGGCAAAACTCACCTCTCTCCATCGACGAGGCGACACTCGCGCCAAAGCAGAAAAATCGACGAACCTCCGAAGTTGTGAAATAATCGTCCCTTATCGTGTCGAGCCAAACTGCACTTCCTCGTTCGCTTCGATAAGATATCAGAACAGAATTTGAAAAAAAAAACAGAACTCACTGCTCACGAGTCATGCTCTCACTATGTCTCTGCGCAAGCAGACAGAGCTGCGCTCGCGCTCCACAGTACATGAGCGGCGGCGCGCACATCAAACGGAAATCAAACGGAAATCAAAAGAAACGAAAAAAAAGGCCGATGGAGCCCAGTCGATGGCCAACGAACTTGCAAGCTCCACAAACGACCTTCGAGCAAAAGAAAAAACTCTGAACCAAAAGAAATTTCACACTTGTTCCTTCTTGCTCGTGTGCGATTTTTCGTTTGTTTGCAACAAAACTGTCGTAGATTGGCAACCTCCTCGAATATCTTGACAAAACTTGCGGTACTTCTCGTCGCGCTGTACGTTACAATAAAAAAAAGAACGCTTATCGTTTCGTATATTAATTACAATGTTGCGGCAAACTGTCGGCGCGCAGTGTTGTGCCGGTGCCCGCGAGGAATAAATAAAATACAGCACTCGCACTCTCCGCCGGCCTGATAGTATACGTGTGGGTCGTTGCCGTCGTTGCGGGTGGTGAGCGTGCGACGACGTAGGTCGTCTCGCCGGAACGCTGAGAGAGCGCGTGAACTTGCGGGCTTGCGGGCGCGCAACTGGCGGCGGAGGTGTGCAGGCGCCGCCGGCAGCCGCGTAGGCGGAGAGCGAGACAGAGAGACGGAGAGAAGATCGCGGATGCTGCCGCCGCCGCTGCCGCCACTCGTCGCTGTAAAAGCAGCCAAAGCGACCACGCGCTGAGCGCGCGCAGCCCGTACAGTGGCGCCTCCAGCACACCGAGCGCGCAAGCTCTGCCGACTCTCCGCGCTACGTACCGTGTGCCCGACGAGGAGAGAGCGAGAGCTCATATAGGAAGCTTGCATGCAAAAGTGGCGGGGGCTGCTGCCACTGCCGCTGCCGACGCTATTCTACACATTGACCAGCGGACCAGCTAAGAAAGGGTCCGTGAGAGCAGAGAAGTGGGGTTTTGCCTCCTCGAGCTTGGCGTGTACGTGCACGTGTAAGCCAGTGTGCGAGTTTAGACGGACAAGGGGTGGCACGTGTACGTACACGTGCCAACCCTAACTCGCCTGTGTTGGTGAAGAGAGTCCGAGGAAACGGCCACGACGTTTTTGGGGATGATGCTGCTTCGGTGGGTGGAGTAAGTGGTGGTGGCATACGTCCTACTACTAGCTGCTGCCTGCTTGTTGCCGAGGGGTAGTTGCTGCGACGTCTGGGTGGGAGAGAGAGAGAGAAAGACGTGGCTAGGCTAGCGATAAGAAATTTTCAACCCCTTCGCTATCGTCCACCACCTCCCTCTCTCTTACTTTTCTTCGTTTTAACGTCGTTCTTATTTTTTTTTCTTCGCCGAGAAGCTCCGTTTCTTTTTTGCTTTTTTTGCGGTCCTTGAACGCTCTACCTTCGAGTTTCAAGGCTAAACCGTGACTTACTTTCGTCCGTTGCGAGGAAAAAAATGTCAAGGATAATATTATAAATGCTTTTTATGAAAAAATTATTAATCCGTATGGACAGAAGGATTTGGATTAGTAGAATCATTGTATTTGATACAAAATTTAAATGCTGCATATTATTTGAAATTCAAGAGTGACATAACACTCTTACTTTACAATGCTCGCAACATATTTTCAAATAAATCTTGATTTTTCGATGAACAAAGTAATCCTCTTATCTTTTCGCGAAAAGTGTGTTCCAAAGAGACCTCGCGCGAGAGATCGCACAATGCACAGAAAGCAAAAGAGAAAAAAAAATTTCGACCTTCCACCTATTAATCCCAGCAAGTTTCGCATCGAAAAACCCTCGCACATATGATTCATTCACAAAAAGCCACGGCCTTAATCATTCATTTCCGCTTTTTCTTGACCCCCAAGCACACAAAAAAGGATCGCCGCGCAGCCGAAAAAGGAAAAAGCCAACCACCCCCACATACAATCACACAAACACACACACGCACACACGAGAGCGCTTTACCCCGATCATGCGCGAAGGTCGAGGAGAGTGGGTCGTCGTTTTGCTCTCGTGCGCCGACGTAAGAACACGATGTAGGGGGGAAAAGGGTGGTTGGCAGCGGGGGAAATTTTCAGCGCTCGCTTGCGTGTGCATGTGGTGGTGAAGGGGCTAGCGCGGCGAGTTTGTGTTGGTGACCCCGAAGAAAAATCTCCGCTTGCTGGTGGTGGTATATCTAAGGAGTATGCGCGCTACTACTACCACCCCGCGAAAAGGGGTAACGATGCAAAAGGGTTGCCGGACAGTGGCGAGCTCGCTGCTTAGGTGGCCGATTGACGAACTAGACTTCAGATTCCTTGACCATGCGATTTTCGCGAATATTCGGTTAGATAGCTTAAATCTGATTTCATCATTTTTTTTTATTAATCGTCGATAATTAAATGCCAATTAAATGAAGTTTACGCATCTCTTCGTTTTCTGACTTAATTTCGATAAAAAAAATTTCGGTCTTCTATAAATTTGTTTAAAATAGATTTGAATGGAGATTCTATAAAAATTTTATCGATAGAGAAATGAACAATAGCATTTCGAACTTGCAAGCCTCATTCTTTTATTTGGCTAGAATATCGATACTGTAAGAGCGAAAAATAATAGAAATAGCCATATTCAATTTTTCGGATATAGTACAATAAAAGACTGTAAACTGTATTCAAAAGTTTTTATGGAAAAAGAAAGAGGGGCAGTGTGCAGCTCTCTAAAAAGTAGAAATAGACCGCATTGATCAGGCACGTTTTGAACTTTTCTCTGAAAAATCATATCGCTTTCGAATTCATATCCTGGTTTTATTTCAACTTTCCATTCCAATCTGTGTATCGAATTTTCAAATATTTGCAATTCTATAACTTGGAAAACGGTTTTTCAAAACTTTATAACTGATCGTTCATTTTATTTCGGACATTCGTATACAAAATTTTATAAATTATTTTTTCTTTCAAATTTTTTCTCGCAACACTGTGATCTTAGAACTTCCAACAAAATGAAGAAAGTTCGCACATTAGAAAATAAAATATCTTAAAATCGCAATTGGCTGTAAGTGGAGGGTTAACAAATACATCTTCAAGATCGTGCTACACCCTTCAGCCAGAAAATCCAAGCAATCTTGGCGCGCGCAACCCTTGGCGTGCTGACGTCAGATTGGTCAATAGCGAACGCGAAAGAGAGAGACGCCACCTTACATCTACCTCCGTAGGTCGCGCTCTGTTCACTATATAATCGTCTCTCGATCGGCCGTACCTCCCGCCACCACCGTCGCTGCTATTTTTATCCCCGCCTTCGTACTTTTTAAGGTCACTTGTTGCTTTTTAATCTGCTCGCTCGGGCTCTTTGCTCCTTTCTCTCTCTCTCGCTCGCTCGTCGGCTTTCCTCTCAAGCTGTGTGTGCTCTGCGGCGCCCATGTGAGAGAGAGAGAGAGAGAGAGAGAGAGAGAGAGAGAGAGAGAGAGTGAGCATCCTTTTTTGCTGCTCGCACGCGACCTTAAGCCGGGTTCGTACGTTTTATCGTTTTACTATCCTCCGGAGACGCTGTAATTAAATGACCAGCTGGCAAGATGTCATAAACTTTGCGCTGATTGTTTTCCTTTCTTCTTTTTTTTTTTTTATTTCTGCGGCTCGGCATTTTTCAGTGCAGAATGGATTACTGATGTGTTTTACATGGATAAAGGTTTTATATGGATTTTCACGATTTGTTTGCCTAAAATATCTCGAGCATTGCAGTTTACGCTGTCGGGGTTTATTGCATTTTTCGGTTTTAGATTAATGAATAAATGCACTTTAATTTTGGGATACGCAGCGATGACTACGTCTGTGTAAAAAAAAGTCATGTTTGCCAATCTGTTATTTTTCACTCCAACTAAAAATGTAACTTTTTGGGCATGATTCGTTCCCGTGACAATCACTTAAAAAAATGGACTGTAATGAATCCGATGCGCGTACCGTAGTGCAATAACAAATGCACTTTGGCTATCTGGAAATTGTATTTGTTCAAACGTGCGTCAATATTGATAAAAAACTTAAAAATATTTTCAATCCAAAAAGGTAAGTAAAGGTATATTTATCTGCTTTCTAAGTCGGATCTCAGTATACTAAGCGACCGATACGTAATTCCTTCACATTACATATGAGCTCACATCCGCACGAGTACACATCGCTCCAATATAGTCGATCGACGAGTATCCCTCCCCCTTTTCTCTCCCCCAAAGCCCACACACATTTTTATTCGCAGATTTTAAGGTCACTTGTTGCTTGTTTAGTTATGTCGGCGGGCGCATGCACGTATATGCCTTGCGCGCGCACACACAGACAGCACAGTGGCAGTCGCACGCACATATATCGGCCAGAGCAGCACACCACGCGCAACGAGAGAGAGAGAGAGAGAGAGAGAGAGAGAGAGAGAGAGAGAGAGAGAGGGAGAGAGCACATCGGACCGATAGGTGAACGCCCTGTCGATTTCATTTCTACCACCACCACTAGCGCGTCACTTTTTTCGCGCCCTTCGCTCGCTCGCTCTCGCGCAGATTTCACGTTGCAGCTTTTTTCGCGCTTCTTTTCTTTCTTTTTTTTTTCATTTGCTCGTTCGGCTCTCCCTTTTTTGGTCTTTTTTGCATTTTTGCGTTTTTTTTTTCGGTGGTTGTCGTTTTTAAGCTTTCGCTGACCCTGCGCGCCGGATATGCTGTCCCTTTTTTTTCGAAACGCGTTGCGCGAGCACTGTTTGTTTGTCTCGCGATATGCCTTTCTGATTCACTTGGTGCTTTCACTTTCTATAGTTACTAGTTTGAGTACTATCTTCATCCTGAGACGTTTAAAGACTGTATTGGATCTTCATACTAACTTTTTGATTTTCGCTATTTCTTATTATATGTTTCTTCTTCAAATCAGAATTGATAAAGTACACTCGTGACCTTAATTCATAAGCAGTAGTGGACAGTAACGTCGTTACAAATTTTTTTAGAAAGTAACGTCGTTACTTACAAAAAATTTTGTAAGGAAGATACCTACAAGTAATGCCGTTAAATAATGACGTTACTTTCTGAAAATTATGCATAATTTTTCATTTATTTGATAACTTTTTTTAGAAAAATATTTTACGAAATATTTTACTGTGATGATGTGGCCAGTGGAATTTCTAAGTCCGACGCTATAAATTTAATTGAAAAATATCGAAAAAATGTAATATTTCAACGTGTTTTATGGGAATTTCTGAACGGTTCTAGTCATTAAATGTACGGTTTATAGGAAAAATTTTTTTAAATTTGCTATGGTTGGCCGATATGACTTAGAAAAACGTTCGAAAAAAAGAACTTAAACGTTTGATCCATGGCATGTCTAAATGAAGAAAAAAATTCTGCCATTAAGGGAGGGGGGCTCAACTAATTTCGACCTTAGGAATATGGTAACAACCCACAGAAACCAACCATTTAACGTTATCCGCTAGTTAGGGTTAGTCATGTTCTCGCGGTTCTGTAGACATATTTGGCGCCGAAAAAATTTCTGGCAATGTATAAACATTCTTTAAACAATTCGTGCACATTTGAGCCTGCAACCTTATCACGTGCATTTTACCTGGTTCAGCTATATAGACTATTAAACTGCTAATTCGAAACAACATCGCCATCATTCGATATGTCTGTTTTTAAAAATAGCAAAATTTAAAAAAAAGCGACATGCAAGCGCTTATGAAAAAAAAGCTCTCTCAAGATGCCAGATTATCTTGAATATTTTATTATTCTATCAAACTTTTTATTTTGATTCCGCATTAGTTCATAACCTCGCCTATCAAGATGAATTATTTAAATAATGAAAAAAAAATTTCCAGAAAAAATTTTGAGAACAAATTTTTGAAAGTAACTCGTTACTTTTTGATGTAACGACGTTACAATAACGAATTATTTGAGTAACGACGTTACTTTTTAAAATAACTGTAACGCCGTTACAAGTAACGTCGTTATTTCCAAAAATGTTGCAACCAAGATACAAGTAATGTCGTTACTTTCCAAAAATGTTGTAACGAAGATACAAGTAACGACGTTACTTTTGTAAAAACGTTGCTTTCCAAAAAAAATTTGTAACTTCATTACTTTCTAAAAATTTTGTAACGATGTTACGAGTACGTTATGAGTTAAATCACGACGTTACTGCCCACCACTGGCTGATAATTGTCGAAAACTTGATAATTATTCCAATTTTTTAATTTAGATCTGATTTAGTTCGACTGTAGATAAACATCGAATACAAAATATAAAATTAAATTTTTGTATTACTTTAAATTACGTTTATTTAATGAATCTATTCATCGATTAAAGACATTGTATACGAATAGAGGATACATTTTTGCAATTAATCATTTATACTTATTGCCGCACGAATTAATGATATTAGAAATTGAAAAATATCTATATAATAAAGAAAAATTGAAAAACTGTACGGTTAAAAATACATGGCAAATTTATTAATTCAGTAAAGATTAAAAATAAATGTTTCTCATTAGTCTATAAGTTTATAGCTTTTAAGATTTAGTTTGTAAGAAATTTTTTATTGTAGCTTATATTATAGTTATATCTATGTAATATATATTAGTGAAAGATAGATAAATGAATAAATAAATAAATAAAAATCGAGATAGGCAACCATCCTAGTGCACACTATTCGCGTATATTTGAATTGTCAATTTTTGAATCCATGAAACAATTTTTTTTCACGCTCAAACAAACAGTTATTTATTTTCCTAAATACGGCGCGGCGCGCACTGCGATACGCTTACGTGCAGCCTATAAATATTCCTCATAAATATTCGTGTTTGTAAATGATCCTAATTGATCGTAACCGAAGTTTAGCGGCTATTTGACTTGTTCGCCAAGTTTACATCGCGGCCGTGCGTGGCTCGTCGCGTATACTGTGCACACACGCGACAGAAAAAAAAAATTTTTTATTGCATAGTATGCGCGTTTGACAGTCGTATTGTATGTACACGCGTATGTACGCAGCGCGCCCGCGCGCGCGTTCTTGCGTATAACCCTTAGAAATAAAAATGAAAACAGAATGCGCGATAGTAAACAGACGCTTTATCGATGGGGTATCTGCAAATAATTCGCGCGCATATGTGGATAGCCTCCCCTGAGTGCTCGTGAACGCGTCGCCGCTACCACCGAGTCTCCGCAAAACTGTTGTAAATAAAACCGAATGCATCCGCAATAGTTTCTTATTTTTTCGATTTTTATTCAAAAGAAGCTCGCTCCGAATTATGGAAGAAATAATTAGCTGATTACGATGATGTGCTTTACAACTAACTAGGAAAGGAAGTTGATACTAATACGCTCACAGTAGAATTCCGATCAATCCAAATGCATAACAGCTATAACTCATGCAATTAACGCATTTAAGGACATGTTCTGCCGGATCTGTCTATACCTCGCAGCTATATGTGTGCCTGTGGGCACATCAGTCTCTCACGAGTACACGTGTGCGTGAAGCAAAAGCACAGGTACTAGAAGATAGAGAGGCACACCGAGACTGATTTGCGAGCATTGAGTTGCCATAGATTGAGACTGGCTTCGGACGCTACACCGATTCTACTGAATCCCCCCCAGAGCCAGTCCTTTCTGCTGTTCTAGAGAGGCCATCGATGGGCTTGCGTAAGCACATGATGCTTCCTGCTGCAGTATCATTACGTGAATACCTGACCCAATTAAATTCGATAAAAATAGTCTCTTCTTTTTTCGCTGTTCATTCGTTACGAATCGATGTATTTGTGTGCGAGGATTGTTGTGTTATCGAGAAAAAAAGTATATCTTTTTGTTATATTATGTAAAACTATAAATTACTTTAGGATTATCCACAGATAAAAAAATTTGTAAAGTATGAAACGAGGTTTTATGAAAAATGTCTGATTAACTTATTGTTAACCACCAACATCTTTTATGAAACTTATTCGTCTTTTTTTTTCAAATTACTCTCACACCGAAATGGTAAAGTCATGGTGTACATAAGTAGTATACGAATGACGGCAAAATTCGACATAAAGAAAAACAAATTTGTACGGTATCCGGTGGCGAGTGGACTTTTAAAAGTCGAAGTAATAACATATGGCCAGAGAAGCGAGACACGTGACTGAGCACGCGTCAGAAACGTCATGCTACAAGACGGAAGGAACTGATCCGCCGTCCACCCCAATCAGGAAGGAAAACGAGCCGGAGCGTAACGACGACACCGTGATTACGTAAACACGGCGGGCTTAATGTATGATGTTTGACTTGAATCAAAGACCTGCAATTGCTCTCCGTGTAATAATGAAAATGCACACGTGGCCCTGTGTAAACTCTTCTTATTAGTGTATTTTTCGGAAACTCCTTCGACTGAAATTGTTTGCTCGCGTAGCACGCGAAAATTTGATTGTTATAATCAGCGTTGCGCTACGGCGAATGTTTTAATAAGGTGTGCATATTTTGATCGCAAATGTTTGAGTTGCGGAGGAAGGTTTTGCGAAGATTTTTGGAGAAATTTTATCCACGTATATTTACAGTCACTCTTGAACATTGGAAATATGATAATTTGCGCTTTTCTATAATAATCTTGAAAAATTCAATCCAATATTTGAAAAACTAAATAAAAATCTACGGATAAAAAACTGTCAGCAATTTAAATTTTAAAATAATCCATATTTTCGCTATTCTTTGTTTATAAACCTTCCAATAGTTTCTGCATAATACAAACGTCGGCGCGTATTTCCCGATGTATTGGCGAAAATTCTACAGTTTAGAATCGACGTTTCGTTAGTACCGTATAGTTTAAAACTTCATGTGGGTATTTGGATGCAAATACGGGAATATTTATTACATGCCTATCCTGTCAGAGAGTAGTGTGGCCGCTCTAGGAATGAAATGAATGTACATTGGAGCGGCGGCGGTGGCGAGCTAACTTTGGTAAAATTCTATAAAAAGCGTTTGGCGTCGATCGACGCGCATAACTTGACTATTTATGACTTGTGAAAAGCCAATCGCGCGCGGCTACAAATATTTGGCTGCAAACGAATAAATCAGCGACTTTTCATAAACCCATACGAAACTCATTGTAGCACCGACAACCGAGGGTACACTCATCATATGAGAAATTGCACTCTCCGATTGTGTATGTATAGGTAGACGAAATATCGTTCGGAGACGCGCGGCCGTGTATGTACCTCTTTCTACGTGTGTTGGAGCATGGCTTGCTGCCGCTGACAGGCAGCGTATTAGCAAGCAACTTCTCTCTCTCTCTCCCCCGTGCGGAAAATAGCGCGCAGCACTCTCTCACTAGAGTCGTAATAATAATCTCGCCAAATGAGAAAGCACACACATACACGCACGTCGTGTTTTTCAGCTGTGCGCGCAATCAAAGGCATCGTCGTCGTCGTCGTCGTATAGTCGCTGAAGTCGTTTAAGCGCAACTGATGGCTAATTTCCTTGTGTCCCCGGGATTTTGTTATTAAAATTTACTCTTTCCGGGGCGTTCACGCGTTCATTTCGTTTTTTTTTTTACTTTCTGTCCCCTGCTCACGCGTCCCTTTGATATAAACGCAGAGTCTTCTTTATTATTATTCCTGTCCCGTTTGAAAAGATTCGCCGAGGCAATTCTTTCTTCTTTTTTTTCATTGTTTACTCGCGCGCACGCGAATAACTTTTTTTTGCTTCCTCTCTTTTATCGACGTTGTTATTACGCCGAGCGGCTGCTTCATTTTGAGAAAAATTATAGCACGGTCAACTCAAATACAGGAAATTCTGGGGGGGGATGGGTGCGCGAAAATAGAGCGCCTTCATTATTCAGTTAATTAAATTTTTTTTCTCCATCGACGAAAACCAGGCCGTATTTGCTCGCGCCCGGTTATGTTCGCGCGCCTGTACAGGCCTCCGGTTTGATATTTGCGTTTGTCTCCTACTAGTAGTTAATTAATTTGTTTTTGCCACATGCGCCGTTGGTGGGCGCAGCTCTCTCACTCTCTCCCTCTCCCGTGTAATAAGAACAAATTGGAAGAATTGTTGTCGGGGGAGCGCGTATACAATTTTTCGTTTTTTTTTTCGGGGGGACGATGCATACGCACGGAAAATTTTTTTAATTAAGTTCTGATAGAAAATGAGGAATAATTGTGTTTGTACATACCTCCTCGCGCGCTTATTACGTATTTGCCGCGGTATGATATTTGATGTGTGGAAGAACTAAAAATTAATTTTCGGCCTCTCTACCCAAATTTTAATACGGCGAATATGTACCAGCAAAAAATTTCTCATTTCGGGGAATTTAAAATAATTTTGATAGAATATTGCTTGTTTGTACGTACGCGCGTTCATTGTGAGTACACGTTTATTCGCGAGTTTGAAAGTATATGGGATTGCCCGCCGGAGATGAATGTAATAAAACAGTGCAAACGTTTGTTATTTTTGCAGATATTAAAAGTTTCAAAGCAGGTCGAGTATGGAAAAAATTCTGTAAAAATTATGAGCGTAAAATTCAACATTAATCATCGGAATGAAGTTTCTTAAACTATTGATTGCAATCAGAAATTGCGCACACGTGCAAATCCGACAAAAGAGTTTCTTAACAGAAATCAAAAGTGAAAGCCCCGAGGCGTTGAAATTGTGGACGGCTTGTGTTGAATGGATTTAGAATAGACTAGGCATTCTCGAACGGTGGCGGCGTCGGCGTCGGCGACCGCGAGAATATTGACTGGTACAGTTGGATTTTAGTTTAATGATTTCCGCCGGACAATGACTGCGGTAATAGCGTGTCCGAATCCAATGGTGGACGCGCCCCCGCAGACCTATGTGCATTCTCCGAATGGCTTGCGCGACCGAGCGATTTCGCGCCAACATCGCCTCGCACATATATATATATATATATATATATATATACATACGCGCTCCCGCGCTATACGCATTGAGAGCGAATGGGCCGCAGCAGGCTCGAGACGCCCAAACTTCCGACGAAAATGACTGTGTGCGCCGAGGCACACACCGCTTGATTTCGCTCGCGCGCACCGGACGTCAGATATTCAATTGCTAACCATTGAATTCTTCAGGAAACAACCAACTACTTTCCTCGTCGTTAACTACGCACGAATGATATTCACAGAGAAACTAAAATATTTTTTGCAAAATACCGGATAGTTCCATTAGTAAATTTAGCATGCCATCCAACTTATTTCCGCAGTGTCCATTTAAACTTTAAATCGAACGTCAAACAATATCTGTTGCTCAAGCGTGACTTTCTCCCTCCGGTATATATCGAGGCAAATAGAGAGAGTAAAAAAAAAGCCATTAAAGAAAGCACCGATGCTCATAGCACCACGATGAAAAGGACAGATGCTCCCCTTAGGTAGTCATATCACCCACACGTCGTACGTATACTTCTTCCTGTGCGCGCGCGCACATAACTATAGGGCCACTGTGTAAAGAAAACGCCACTTTAAACAATCAAGTCCAACGTCTTAGAGCCCCCCCCCCTTTCTTCATTTCCTGTGCGAGTGGCCCCCCTACAGGTGTATACTATATAGTATAACCAATCTCCCTCGCGCTCGCGTGTACGGCTCGTGCGGACTTTCACGCGTCGATGATTTTCTTAACGACAAGCTTCGTGTGTATCGTGTCCCCCCTCGAAGTACAATACCCAACGGCTTGTTGCCTTATCTTCGTCTAAGGATGTACTGTCGCCTGTTGGTTTGGCAGTTTTTTTTTTTAGTTTTTTTACGGTGCAACCGTCGTTTTTCTTCGTCTTCTCTCTTTCTCTTTCTTGTTCTTCCTTTGCTGGGACGTGTGTCCAACGGCTTTTTTAAAGGAAATGCTAATTTCGAACATTGACTTTGATGTTTGTTTTCTAAATGAAATTGAATTTTCACGAATGATAATATCATTATTTATAATGAAAAATAAAGTACATTATTCAATTTAATGAGCTTATCATTGAATCTATTTCCCCTTAAAAATGTTAAAATTGAATGAAAAAAATAAATCTAGATTAATTAAAATCCTCGCTATCTGCTTTTCGAGTTTCGTTCGCTCTAATATAGAAAAGCTTAGCGTGCACCGATGTTTGAATGCAAACAATGGAATATGCTCTCGATAACAGCCTCTCCATTTACACGAAAATAAAAAAAAATAGTTTTAGGGGATTTAATTAAAAAGCACATTTGTGAATAACACGAAAGTGCAACAATCTCTCAATATTCCATGAAAATAATTGCCAGCTTCGTTATGGCAGAAAAATACTTATCCTGGCTAAAATTTATTCTCTTAAAAGCGATCAACAAACTTTTCAAACCCCGAAAGAAAAAGAAAAAAGTGCATGATCATGAAAGTCAAGCAAGCGGAGTATTCATCCTCGTCGTAGACCGTTACACATCCGTCTATAGTTTCCTCTCTTTCTCTCTGTCAAGAGAGAGAGAGAGAGAGAGAGAGAGAGAGAGAGAGAGAGAGAGAGGCACGTGACGCGCGCCACCGTTGGGGGGTGTAAGTCATTAAGTGGCCGATAGTCCATCGAAGATCATCTCGAGCGTGCCACATATACATTATACGATCTCCGAGCTACAGCGTTTTTTTTTATGCTCGCTCCGATTAACGAGCTTCGATTCTACACGCGCGGCCAAGGCTATTATCTGTTCGACGCCCACGTGCCATCTGGCAAGGATCCCTTTTTTTCTTCATCTCTGTTCGGCTCTTTTTTTTTAAGTAAGTGCCTGTCCTCTCTTCCATTTGTGTTTATCGTAGGGGCGTCAGTTAAATGAAAACGTGAGAACATTTATCACGAAGATTGAAATTCATTAGGGAATGAGCAAGTCAAATACGTTACTCGTTTAAAAATTGAAAAGGGGACATTTGGTTTATAGTTGAAGAATTTTCTCATTTTCGTTTCTTGGATATTACAGTGTAAACACTGAAATATCAAATGAACGAAAATAATGAACCTATAGTAAATAAATCCGTATAAAAAAAATTAAGAAATAACAGTGTATATAGGTAAGTCGCATTGTCTTTGATTGTACATTGTAGATTCGTTAGTCGTAAATGAGCAATGAAGAGCGGGAGAATTTCGGGCGAAGGTTATTGAGACGGAAGATGGCCAAACATTGATAACACGATACTAAGATACTGCTCAACCTTCGCAGTTAGTCCTTCCAGAGAAGCGTCGTATCTTGATTGAAATCTTGGCCTCTTGCTTCGTTCCACCCTCACTCAAAGCATATATCCATGTATAAACTCGAATTGCGCCAGGATCTTGCAATTATTATCAGAGTATTATTGCACTTCGGCCAAACTTGTATACCAGAATTGGATTAATTATATTATGAACCGAAAGATGAACACTATTTGCCGTTTATTCGTTATACGATGAATTGAAAAAGCATACAAGGACATTGTTCAATAATCCTCGAGAATTCAACGAGCAGCGATAATAGCTCGAATAATATTCCACGTAAAAACAATGCACGACGATAGAAAAACTGAAACATTTAATTATAACGGAAGAAGTTGAAAACGCACGAAATTATGGGCGGCCGGCAAAGAGAGACAGAGAGAAAAAAAACAGCGAGGAAGGGGCAGCGGGTGGGCATATACAAGCGGGGCCGCTGATAACGTATTTTAATTTGAAATACGAAAAATATGTGCACTCTTCGTTATGCTCTCGAGATGAGCGGGAATAACGCGGGCGTCTCGTCTGGGCATGATAAAGCTGCACTCACTTTAATCGGCCGGGAATAAAAGTAAAGTGAGAAAAAAGAGTAAAGTCGGATAGGTAGGAAGAGAGAGAGAGAGAGAGAGAGAGGAAGAGAGAGGGAGAGAGGGATGGAGATGTGGAAAAGCGTAGGGAACGAGGGAAAGCGCGAGAATTAGTTAGAGAGAGAAAGCAACGGAGACGGAAACAGATCGATGGGTAAGTCCAGAACGAGCAGCAAGCTGGGCGAGAAAAGCGTCGACAACACGCCGTATACAAGTTTGCTGGCTGCACAGCTCTCCCTCTCGGACAATGAGATATTAATACCCCCCCTTTATTCAGTTTCGATATCCTGTAAAAACGCTTGATGGAGATCGAATTACAAGCGACAACCGAGCGCACCGTCACAATAAATCAAACGCATCAGCGTACATCGCGCGTCCCAGTCAAAGCTTTCGCTCTATACCTATACACAACTCTTGTAAGCTACTCGCGCGGCACGCAGAATCGGCGGCGTGTGTGTGCCTTGTGTACTACCTCTTTTTTCTTTTACAAAGGGGATTTAATGAACTTTTGTTTTTCGCCGATATTTTAATACCAAAGAGCTTTTGATTACTCGGAAAATTATTGAATTCGCCGCGCGTTTTGTCAGACGTGAAAATCGGCGAGAGATCAAAATTTTTCTTCCTCGTAAACGATACTTTTCAATAAATTTTCAATGAAAATTATATGGTCACGATTTTTATACTGCTCAAATAAGAGTGTACGCACAATACCCATAGAATTAAAAATAATCGTTCGATGAAAGTTATCGACATAATTGATTAAAGGCTGCTAAGTAATAATTAACAGGTTAGTCTTTTGGTGCAATTCAACTTTCATTTCTTTTTGAACGACTAAAATTTTCATAATTACCACAAAATCAATAGAGAGACACTTACGCAGCTGTATAACCCTCCCCAATCAAAAGCCAACGTTGACAAGTTGACTATACGTCGTCACAGTGGGTCACTGACAACACACGCACGTATGTGAAGGGTAAGGGTTGAAGCAACGGTAATGACGACAGGGCGGTTGTTGAAGGCAGTACAGCGCGAGCGCGAGGGTGGCGAGTCGTCGATAATAACGTTATGACTCGTCTGATTGTGAAATAAACAGTGTTCGCTGGCTACATGCGTACATGTAAATGCGTTGCATGTAATCATCGTGTATACTGATTGGACTACCGGTACACTGCACTTCGTTACATCAATTTGGTCTTCGGACCATGCATCGAATTTGACTTCAGTCTGCGACTATATAGATAAACGCGGCTTTGCATTCGGCCCTTTTTACCAAAATAAATATTAATACCTACAGCCGCAAGCACGAGTGCATTGCATAACCAAAACGCTCCGATTGGCAAGCATGTATAGGAACTGCCTGAGTTACGTGACGCACGCACGCGCCAATGCATCGCCGGACAACGTTCAACAGGCGATCGCGTACACACAAACACACACGCTTGCGAGGATCTTACGTCACATTGTTAAGACACTCATTAGCGCTACGTGTTATTTATAGACGCAGCTCACGTAATCGCGCGCAGACACTAAACTGGAGTGTTAAAACGTGCATCTATAGTTCTGTACTCAATGCAACATTATTTCCAACTACGCTTCGTATGTTTTATTATTAATCTATACTGCGATTACGTAACTCGAAAGGTCGAACGTTTACTTGAAAAGAAAAAATTTTTTTCTATTCGTTCCCAAGTGCTGAACATCGCTATTGACCTTGATGATCTAACCGTCAGATTATGGCATTCAGCTCAATAACCGCAAGCAATCTCTGCGCGATACTTGGCTCTACTGGGTAAATGGAGGAGGCTCTCTCTCTCCCTCTGTCTCGCTCTCTCTCTCTCTCTCTCTCTCTCTGGATGGGACATCGTTTGGTAGTGAATAGATATAGTACAGCAACAGGCGTCCCGAGCGAGGATACGCATCCAAACGCTCGCCTCAGAATCTTCGGTATTCGATCGGTTATACCTCGCTATACACGTGCTCGCACATATATTCACATACACACACAAGCGCGCACGCATGTACAGAGCAGAGAGAGAGAGAGAGAGAGAGAGAGAGAGAGAGAGAGAGAGAGAGAGAGAGAGAGTGAACGGGCCGTTTTGCGGGGGGCCTCAGCATTGCCACGGTCACTGTGCCAGCAGTATCAATCTACTCTCGCTCTGCCAAGGGTTACAACGACGAGGGGTGTGATTTGGCATCGATCGGCTTTGATATTATGTACTCGCATTATATTCCTGCAGGCTAATATATATACACACATATATGTATATATAGGGCTGAGTTGCGATCAGTTGATTGGGAGATGCTAACTCTGCATCATCATTGGATTGTGAAAAAAAAGGATTGATTTTGAAAAATTTTAGTTTTGCATAGACATTTGAATGCACATAAGTTTTTTGCTTTGGTGTTTGATTGCACAAATTACTATTTGCTCGATTTGTCAGAAATTGTTGCTCAAGTCATATTCTTATTATGAATTTTTGTATTCTACTACCAAATTGCAAAGGAATAGTTCGAAATTTATATATTTTATACACATCATAAACTGCAAATTAATACCTGAAAGTTCAACAGTTGAGCTAATTCCTAATTCGCAGATAAGAGTAACAAAAACTTCTGGGCCAAAGGCTGTAAATAAAAAATAAGGTATTCGTAAGTAAAGAGCGAAAATATATCTATTAGCTTCTCTCTTATCATTTATTTTTTCTTTTTAATAAATCCCAAAACTGCAGGCGTTGTCCGAATACATTCGTTCACGTACTCTCACCATATTATTCGAGCGATAAATAAACATTCGGCAGATATCGCTCATTATTTGCCGGTACATATCTGCAAACCGGATATTTTTTCACACACAATATTTTAATGACGAGTAAATCATTCATTTATTTACGCTTATCCCGATCAATGATTGACAAACAATAAAGAATCCTTCGCAATAATGAGCATATACTCGTTAACAGCGTGTAATAGTCATTAACGTCAAGTAAATAATCATCGATAATAACGCTTGTTGCAGGTATAGTAAGAGCAATATCATAAAATGCAATTCCCAGTTGCGTAATTAAAAAGAGCATCATCAGTGCGAGCACTCGAGGAAGCGCAATCAGCTCTCTCCCTCGCGCGCGCGTGCGAAAAATTATCCGGCAATCGAGAAGTGAGCGAGATAGATATGCACATTCTATCCCCGTAAAAACATCTTGACCGCAAAAGTCGTTAGAAAACTGGTAGGAAAGCACCACTAGCAGCCAAGTCTCATATTCATCGCTGCAGTCGCGCGGTCCTTTACACGCATACACACATACGAAAGAGAATACAGGCGGGCGCGTTAGAGCAAGTTGGTAGAAGACAATTCACGGGATTAGTGACGTAATAAGAGACCAGTGTTTTTGGCTCGGCTTAGCCGAGAGAGCGAGAGAGAACTCGAGGCTGCTGCTGCTGCTGCTATAGCGAGGTCGGCTGCTGCAGGATCATCGCTTCATGGGGTGGAAGCTGGCGGCGGCGGCGGCAGTGGTGGTAGTGCTGCTGCTGGCGGCTTGCAGCGAAAGGGGAGAGACAGCGAGAGGCCAGATAAAGAGGAGAAAGAGAAGAGAGAGCACCGACGCCGACGCCGCCGCCGCCGCCGCCGCCGCCGCCGGACGAGGATGAGGATGTCCAGCGCGCGGGTCACCATGGCAACAGACTGCACCGGCGCTGCCGCCGTTGCACCCCCGCGACGACTGCATCTCTCTCGCTCTCGCTCTCTTCCCCTCGCACCCTCGACACGGCTGCTGCTGCTGCTACTGCTGCAGTCCGAATTTCCGCGGATAAGAGAGACGCGACCCTGGCAAAGTCGAAGCCTACCTACCATCCCTTCTCGCTCTCACTCTATCCCTCTCGCTGTCAACTCTCCCTCTCCCGCTTTCTCTCTCTCTCTCTCTCTCGAATCCATACCTAATGACTGCAGCGTCGTCAAAGCTCATTTAATGAGAGCGAGATCAAACGACGCAGGGGCTGGCTAATCGAATCCAGACTCGCCAGGCTGACCGATTTCAAAAGTCCGTCCCGAAACAAAAAAAATCAAAGCGCCACGGCTCTCGCTCCTTTTTTTTATTCGTCACCGAGCTGTTTACTCGAGCTTGCGGGGGTGTGGGCGCATTGCAAGCGTTGGTAAAGAAATTGGAATGTCGCGCTTTGCTGAAAGTCGATCGTGAACTTTTTCATTGGTTGCTTGATTGTTCGAGGTGATTTTATGACCAAATTTAACTTTATCTAGGTTTAAAAATTTAGTGCGTTTATTCGAAGATTCGTGATTTTTTAACTTTTATTTTGTTTTTTTTTATTGGAGATTATAGATAATTAGAGAAGAGATAGTCGATTGAATGAATCGCATGTACGATGAAAATTTAAGCTCAGCAAAAAATCATTCAGAAGCTAATTAAAAAAATGTTATGCTATTTAGAGATAGACTTTTCGTTTTGTACTAGTCAAACGGTTTTCGATGCGAAAACGTTACGAAAAAAAGCTTCTCTATATAGCTAAGCCAAATGGAATCGCCGTGCGAACACGGTACATATAAATACACGCGTCCAACGAAATATCAATAATTTATCGTATTTACAGTGGTCGCATGCGTTTTTTCGATTCAATGCGCCGATTGCGGTCACGTAGACTCTCTATCAGTCGCCGTATACGACGAGTATATTGCCAATGGCGCGACCGCCTAAATTACACCATCTCTGCTGTGTGTATGTATACTTACTTCGAGTCGAGTGCTACCTGAATATTTCATCGATGCATTCCCTCAATCGCGTGTAAATTCTCTTATTTTGTTTTTTTTCTAGTCGTCAAAAGAAGCGTTCACGTGTCGATGGAATGATAGTGACGAAGAAAAATGTCGATCACGCCCGGGAAATCTCATTTGTATTAGACGTAATTTTCTCGAGAAATTTATCTGATGCGCTCGCGAGCTCGTTGGAAATATAACTTGCGTATTTCGACTGATAAGCGATGAGCGAAGAATGCACGTACAGCAATCCGTATACGATTGAGTAATTTAAAGCAGCGAGTGGGTCGTAGATAACTCTGCATGCTTTGCACGATTTATTTAGCAATCGTTTCATGACTCGCTCTCTCGCTCAATGCTCCCAATAAATATCTCCGGTTTTTCCTCGTAAGCTCGAGATATTTGATTTTTTATCGAGTTCGATACGAGGAACTATTGTGAAGAAAAATGCGTAGCTCGTTTTTTTTTCTTCGTCGTTCGGCCGGGAATTCCACAAACGAATTACTCTGCAGTTAAACAACAAGATTCTCTTCCTAGCTTATGAACTCGCGAGCAGGCAATAATCCTTGAAACTTGGCCAATAAAATGGACGTATACACCTCTAAGATACTCCAAGGCTCGCAAACTATGAATTTATGCTAATCGTGATAAGACTCTCTCGCGGTCTCTTCGACGACCCCGTTGTCTACTTACTCGCCCAAGGGTGGCTTACGTACACCGAGTCTTCGTGCCAAATTGTGCACAGGTCTGTTCTGTATATGTGAATCTCCTGGCTGACTCAACCCGTGCATTGTGGATAGTTCATGCGACAACTTCTCGTCTGTATAAAAAAAACTATCCGAATTCTTTGAAGTTTTTCATTCAATGTCATAACGTACGAAAAGTTCATTCTTGCGAGTGATCGACTCTTCTGAACTCAATCGACTGCTTATTCATTCAATTATATCAATGTCGGTCAAGTCAAGAACGTCTTCTCGATGACTAAGAACTTGTGAATTAATTTCAATCAGCACAATCAACACTGTACTATCATCGTCTTATACATTGTAAATATACGGTTTTGAAATATTCGACGATGTACACGAAAGGCAATCAAGTCAGTTTGGCAATCAATTAATTAGAAAATCTTCGCGTCACATAATCAAGGAAAGCAAAGCCATGTCGAAACTCCAGATACACGCATGCCGCAGTACAGTCAAACAAAAGCCAAGCCTCTGCTTTCGCGTACAAGCTAGGCAGAGATATAGCAACAAGAGAGGGAAAGAGAGAGAAGTCAACGTGAGATAAGATCAATCGCGTGACCAGAGGCAGAGAGGGGGGGGGGGGGGCACAGAGCTGCACTATACTATATAGTTTAACCCGGAATGGTCGTTCTTGTTTCAGGGGCTACGTACTACCACACCCTCGCGTTAGCTCAAGTAACTCGGTATTTGCATTGTCGGACGCAGCGGCCGACGATATCGGAGCCAACCCTTTCCCTATCCGTATGTGTGCGTGTGCTTGCCTCGGCCAACGCTGCTACTACTGCTGCTGCTGCTGCTACTGCTGCTGAGGCCTTTCTTCGAGCGAATACCCTTTGCCTGATCGCCAAGTGATAGCCTCCCCCGAAAGCTTCACGACTTGCACGTGGGATACGCGTTGCGAGTGTCTATATCGTCTCTTTATCGCTGATAAATTCGAATGCATCATTCATTTTATCATTCTTTCTGCAATGAATTGCTATTCGAGGTTGCGCAATAATCTTTTTAGGGTGTAGAATTAATTCATTATAGTGTAGTGCTTTCGTGCGAATGTATCTGGAGCTTTCGATCTAGTTTCGTCATTTAGTTCCAGCAATTTGATGCGCGCAATCTAAACTGTTATTTGTAACTGCGCCATTGGAAAATTTATGCAGCGTAGTAAAATGACAGTTTGTCCTTTATACGATTGATATAATGCACTCCATAAGAAATTGATTCCGCTATTCGATCGAACGAACGATAGTTAGCAGTGATATTTGTTTTTGTTTTAATAATCTTTGTTTGTTTTTCATTTTTATTTATAAAAAATTAGCCGAGCGTATTATTCATTGGAACGTTGAAATTTCGTACAAACATGAACGGAACAAAAAATTCCTTCGTGATGCAATTATCATCCCACTTCTTTTTCGGTAAACACGCTGTCAGCGTGATGCTTCAGAAAAATTTCACGCACAGTAAACCCATTTTTCAGCAGTGTAAACTAATCTAAAAAAAACCCGCCCAACAAACATGCGCTTACCTACGAAAAAAAAAGAAAGAAGAAGAGGAACCTGCCGAAAGTCTCCCAAAACATTCTCGCAGAAACAACACAAGCAAATCAACTCCTAACGTAATCTCCGCCTCATAAAGAGGCAAAAAGCGGACAAAAACACGAGAGAGAGAGAGAGAGTCGCAAGACCGTGCATCGTTGCCGAAAAAAAAAGCAGCCCGCGAAATCCGTGGGGCCGCCCGCCCGGTTGGCTTATGTCAGCTCTCGCATCCCTACTCGGTTTGAATGCGCTCTCTCTCTCTCTCTCTCTCTCTCTCTCTCTCTCTCTCTCTCTCTCTCTCTCTCTACGCGAACGTCGTGCGCGTAATTGCTTTTAGGAGAAGGATTGAAGCTCGACGCGGTAGTGGCGGCTAGGCGCAGGATGACCTCATAAACAGTGCGTATTTTTTCCGTCGCAGACGAGCAAACACATCTTTTTTTTCGTCGCTCTCAGCACATTGCTGTGTGACTCGCGGCTTACATAGACAGCGTTCCGCTCTGTTTTCATATTGCATTTTTCCGTCTTTCTTTTTTTCTTTCTTTTTTTTTTGTTTTTCAGTCGTTCATATAGCTTGGCTTTTGCGAGCAGCACGAGTAACTTAGGTGTATGTATGTGTCTCTTTCGCGTGCTTTCTAAAAGCCCTCTTGCGAGCGCGCCAACTTGAAAGGAACGCCACTTGAGCGACGCGCTTAGCGCCACTCTCTTTCGTGCGGGTGCAGGCGCGCGCCGGGGTAAACGACGGATTCTCGAGGCGCATCCGCGAGCCTCTTCACTGTCTTTATGGCCGCCCTGGCTGTGACAATAGCCGCTTGTAAGAGCTGCTGCGCTTTTTCTCCTGATTAAAAGCGCGTCGTAAGTCGCGCTCCCTCACTGCGCGCTTTGCGGAGGAAATTACGCGCTGAATTAAGGCGACACAGTTACTTTATCCTTTTTTTTTCATTGTGTTTTGATACTTTCATCTATTAAGTTTATATTATTTCGATATGAAATGATTTCTGATTAGGCGTGGAATTGATATTAGACAAAAATGTAGGTGAATAATATTGATCGATTTCATTTTCTTGATTTAATCGTCCAGATAAAGTAATTAGTTGTGATAGCGTTATATTATATTTTTCTCTAGAACGATTATTCGTTTTGTACGAGAAATAATTTATCTTTCACTATCTGAAGTACTTCAAGTATATTTACTTTCCAACATTGAAATAATAGTATCCAATTAATTAGCGCCGTATGCTGTTCAATAATTGCATAATTCATAATAAGCAATTCATTTTCTTATATCCAATCACTTATCGAAGTATGATTATATACAATATTTACGATTCATTTCCAAGAATAAAAACAATTCGTTAATAAAGTGGAATTATCAGGAGACTAAGGTTTCCGAAACGTGTCAATTAGATAACATTTAATTACACACTGCAATCTACGTATTCTTTGTATTTTTCCCAGACTCCTAACAAAGCGTATAAACGTTGGTATCTGCTCCTTCCGTTTCCTTCATTCAAAATAAGCTGAAAATAAAAGAACGCGCAAAAAAGTTAAAGTTAGACCGTAAGTACGTTCTGAGCCTACTAATGACAAAGAAATCGGAGTTTCCGCGAGCGCGCGAGTCGAGTCAAGGAAGGCCACATGAACAGTGAAAGAATACGTTTTCGAGCTCGACGATATTTCACTTGGTACATAAGACTGCGAGAAAGAGCAAACTAATAGCCAAGCGGTCAAGCGTAGAAGGACACAACGGTCAAAAGTCTCAAAAGGGAAAAAGATTTGTACGCGAGACGCTTAAACTTAAGCCGGCGTTAATGAGAGCGAAAAACGAGGAAAGGAGAAAAGACAGAGAAAGAGAGGATTGCCCAACGGAAGGAGCTTTTTCTCTTTGCCTTCAAAGTCCAGCTACTTTTCCGCTTTGAAAAGACTTCCGACTGGACGCTTGTTGCTCGTCCGTCGCGCTTTACACACACCTGCGAGAAACTCACAAGTGACGGAGATTGCCCGGCAAAAAGTTACGATCTACGACTTTGTAAAGAGGACTTAAATTCTCTTAAACTAGCAGTTTTTTTTCTGCTCGGGGATATGTTCTTTTTAGAAGAGACTTTTCTTTCAGTCGTTACTGACACTATGACGTGAATAAAAAAAAAGTTTTTTTTAAATTTTATTTGGATATAAAGAAGCATCTAAAGCAAACATTTTGATTATTAGAAACAATTTGGTAATGAGTTGAAAGTATCGATCAGCTAGCTAAAAAATTTTCAATATATTTGAACGAAAGTCGCAAGATTGAAACTTTTACAGTGATTGATTGCCACACTGACTCACAGGCGTGTGAGTAAACACTACAATCTCCAGAGTTTAGATAAAAGTAGATGTCCTCTGTCGAGCATATGACGTCTTTTCTCGAATCAGGGAAAGCACATACGGCAAAGACGTGTAGTCACTTGTCAGCAAGTGTATCATCGTTATTGTTACTTTTACGCATCTGTAATCTTTTTTGGCCAGATCATGGGTGATTAGATAGTTTATAAATATTCAGTTACTGTGTAAACACTGATTTCTCAATAATCGTTCATTCAATTAGTGACTCATTTAAATTGAGGTTTGGAGTTTGATTAAATAAACGTATTTTTGTTTCCAATATAAATTTATTATGCAATATATTTGTTCAAAAATTGTTCGATATAAGCGAGAAACGTTTACAAATAAGTCATCAGTCTATAGAATTAGGACAGATCATTAAAAAAATTCAGATTCACTATTTATAAAATTCTTGTCACGATTGGAGTAGATCTTTAAAATTAATAGTCTTTTCCTCTGCGTCCAAGGATTTTCTCCCGTTGGGCCATCAATTCATCCTCAGTAATTTGAATTTGGCATCTGCGAGCGAAACGGTTGCAAGCCATTTGCTTGACTGGACAACAATCTCCAACGCTGTTGCACTGCAAAAAGAGAAAATCACAATTAGATTCGATGATTTATAAGATATCTGAAAATCTTTTTTTTCTGTTTGAAAAGCTTGAAAATAAGTTGAATCCATTTCACGATTCAGAATCAAAATTAACATTTGTCGCCAATTTTACTTTCAACAGCTTGTCCTTGGCCCCGTAGACTTTTCGTGATATGACTTTATTAGCTTACGCAAAAAGTTTTATCTAAATATTTTGTTCTCGAAATTCGCGCTAATTATATGCTTGTTTATCAAACAAAATTTTATCCAAAAAAATTCAATTTCCCTAATTGTGGGCGTAAAATGAAATTATAATAAAAATTTATGATATTTCAAAAGACTTAAATTTGTGGCACACGAATAAAAGTCCGTTTCTCAGTTAATATGCATCAGCCAACGAATATTCTTATCAAAAGACGAAGTTTTTTTCAGCTTAAACAGATACAATTTACTTACTGGATCACCATGTCTGCCACATCTGTCTTTGCTAGCTGCTGAGATAAGTGTTGTGGCCAATAAGAAGACGAATGCGAACATCATGAACTTCGACATTTTGCTTGTTGTAGTTATTCTGCAATAAATAATCGAGTTTTTAATAATATGACGTAAATTGCTACGAATGCAATTATTATACTTTTTATAGATAACACGAACTTATTTTTTTTAATAAAATTGCGCTACACTAGTCGAATAAATTTTTTTTAACTTTAAGTGTAAATTGCTTGCACCGATGATTCATTTCTTCTACGCACTTTAGAACAGTAAAGTCACGTAATGCTTTTAAAAAAACTACAAGAAGGTCAAAATCATGCATGTTAAAGATAAATATGAAGTCAAATATTTAGTATATACCAACACAATTACACTGAATATTTTTGTACTGAGAAAAGTATTTATTATGCCAACATTGTCAAATCCTCTACTATTTCTAACTTTCAAAACATTTGGTTGTAATCGGCATGAACATACGTCACTCTATCATTAAACTTATTAGTTTATTAATGTAGATTTACTAATTAATAAACTTATCGAAAGTTAATGTGTGGTCTTACACTGCCTACAAAAGTATTACAGTAGCAATTGTATATTGTAAATATTAATTTGTACTCACTAGTTTAACTGGGAAAACGAATAAAATGCGACACTATCTCGTCAGTAGTTCGTATTCAACTGAATCTCTCTCGTTGAATCTTTCCTTCTTATACCATCACGGCTTCATTCCGGGTTTTACGCTTCGTCATTTGAGTCTATAGCTTATAGTTGGTTCTTTGTTGTTGTTATTAAATGCAGAGCGTGTTTCTTTTCGCACGTAGAATTACTCATGTTTCAACGAATTTCTTTGTTGAATTAATTTCCACAAATAATAGGCAGAGAAATTTTCCACATTTTCCATCAGACAATTCAATTAGTAATTCAGATTGGAGATTAAGAAAATTAATTAATTGGCTACAACTAAGTAACTTGAAGTTTTTATTGTATTGTTAAAATCAACGATTGCTATTAAAAATTAAATTTGAAAAACTTTTTATATACTTTGATAAAATGTTATTCGTAAATAGCAAAGACATTGAGGTTTTTAAGCTACCTAACTAAATATTCACGACTGGTCGCTTGTCTTTACCAGGGATTCGAAGGCCATTTATTGGTACACACTTTGATGAATGCGAATTACATGCTGTAATTAAAATATTAATAATCATAAATCAACTCTATCCATTCAATAATAAAAATTATATTAACTGTAAGTAATTATTTTTAACACTCACGTATCCCAACCATGCTTGGCAAGTTTGGTTCTCAGTTTTCTCTTGAGCTATAACAATTGTTGTCAACAACATTATTGCGAGTGGTAGATGAAGAAACTTCAGCATTTTGAGGCGACACAATGATATTTATCTACAATAAAAAGTATAGGTTTTACAGAAAGAAAGATTAATAATAAAAAAGTGTTGAAATATCAAAACCAAATCGTTCAAAATCCTCAATAGATAATATTTTTCAAAGAATAAAGTATATTTTTTCGAAGTAGTCCACAAACCGATAACGCAAATTAAAAGTTTCTGCTTGTTTATCGGATTTTTCATATTCGATTATGAGAATCTATATGTACTTACTATATAAATTTTCTTAACAAAAAAAAACAACTGCGTTTCTGAGTAGTTACCGTTTCTTACTTATAGTGTCTTGCACTTAAAGAAGATACGTTCGTGCAAAGTGTAGAGGGGATACCTTGCATGAATAATATCGTATAATCAGTAGTTAGCCATTAAACAAGTTTTTGTCTCGTAAAGTCTTATATATTATGATTTTAAAGGAAATAATTTATAATTTAACAAGAAGCATACTTACAGTTCAAATAAAATAGGAAAATAACAACTTAGTTCGTATGAAATTACGTCGTGTTCGTTGTAGCTTTTATAAAAAGTATTTATATATCATTTTCAAACTGAACAAAATTTTAGATACTAAACTTAAATGTTTTTTATTCATTATAGTCAATTTTGTATATTGTTATAAAACTGATGAGTATAATGTATGAAACTTTATTATTGATTTTTTCAAGAATAGATATAAAAATGCAAAAAAAAAATTAGAGCATGCTTCATCTTACAAATATCGTAAATAGAACAAAACTTGAAAAAATATTGAATTCGGTATCACAGAAACTTAAAACATAAACAACGAAAATTTATGAAATAAATACGAAAAATTATTTATTTTGGAAAACTGCAATTTATTACTAGTCTAATTCACATACATGAATGAGAACAATTTATTACTAGTCTAATCCACATACTGATATTCAAATTTAATAGCATAGGTATTTAATTTTGTTCTTCTGCTGGATTTTCTGGGGCAGGATCTTCTTCAGTGCCACTGGGATCAGCAGTCGTAGTAGTTACTTTAGGTTTTGTGCAACGTCCAGCCCAAGGATTGCAAACGAGTCCAACGCAACATTCAGAGGATATAGAGCACTGTCATATAGAAAATATTTTAAAATAAAATTCAATTTAATTAAAAGTTTAATTAAAGTCAATTGAAACTCTTTATTTCTATGAATCGAATTCTAAGTTCGTAATATTCTGTTCATCACTACGCACAGGAATAATCGATCAAATTGATATCTATTTTGATTATTACTATAGCTTGAACTTTTATATATAGAAACCTATAAAAAGTAGTCAGCACTAACATTTATCGAATATTGCATGACTTTTTGTAGTACAGATAATAAATGAATTATCATTTTTTTGCGGTTTCAATGCTTGCTTACCACAACTCCGCCTGGTTTACAAATTGGATCTTGAGCCACAATCAAATTTATTGCCAAAAAGGCAATGCAAAGAAATGCAATCATTTTGGACATTTATTCTGAAATTAAAATACTTTAAAATATTTTTTCTACTTTAATCGCCACTAAAGTGCTTTACTCACATAAATTTTAATCTAAATTTTAACGATTAGAACGTATTCTCCAGCTTATTACAACTGACAAATTCAAGACCGTCGATCACCTTTTTATACACGATATTATCGATATAAACTCATCCTGATTACTTCGCTGGTGGGATTATGTTTCAAGTATCGTAGCAAAAATTTATCTTTATTTATTTAGTTTAGCTTTATTTATCAGATTTTATATTATTGCGATACAATTCAACCAGGGTCGTATGTATCATTAATCGCTTCAAAAGATAAATATATAGCATATATGTTACGTACGAAGCCCGACCTTGTACGGAGTCGGACTCCGTATAAGCGATTTTGAACGAAGCTGAAAGTACCGGGCTTCGTACAGCGATGATTGTACTGAGCCGGCTCCGTACAACGCTTCCGAAGCTCAATCATCGAGACTGGATCGATACTTAATGCGTTATTTTAATGTTAGTAAATGCAAGTATTTGGACGATGAATGATTAGTAAGTTTTATTTACACGTAGTCGTGTTTGGAATTATTTTTTTATTCTTGCAATTGCCAACATTTTACCTCATATTTTATTTTGAATCGATAATAGGGTAATGGCACTCGTTTCCGCCCCCCCCCCCCCCCCCCGTTTTCGGCCACTTTTATTCGAACGTTTATTAAATGAATTTCGGTAATAAAAGCTACATAATTAGTTCGATGCTACTCTGTCGAACTTATCTGATCTATTAAATTTGTTTCGTTGCATAAAAATATAGAATTTATTTATTGATCAATGATGTAAAAGTAGCCGAATACTAGTGCATTCAGTAAGACCAGTTACCGGCCATTAAACAAACGCGAATAAAGGGACTTTCTTTTCGCTTGTTCAATGATATGATTGTTTTAAATCGTGCTACAGTATACATTGAACACATTTTGATGTTACTTTTATTTTTTGTAGCTTTCCAAAATTATATACAGCTTAAATGGTCGAAAACTGGAGCATTGATTCCTTGGCCGAAAACTAGTACCATTACCCTACCACTGTAGATTCATTATTAGATTTATAAATCGAAGCATGCAGTCTTTTTTATGCTTTTATCCTACGCATACACGTGTCAGTGAAAAATGAAGTATATTTGTAATTAAATTAAAAAACAATTATTGAATTACAGAGAGTTATAAGATTTTGTTTATCATAAAATACGCAATATGAGTATAAAATACATGTGATTCACAAAAATGAAATGATTCATTCAATGTCAAATAAATATCTTAGTTAACAATGCTATCATATATATATTTTTGACCACTTCCTTTAAATTATGGATTATTAACTTGAACATTGAAATATGCGCTTTCTCGATCGGTGGTTGAGCTTCGAAGAAAAAACGTTGTATGGAGCCGTAATCAGTTCAGCCGTAGTCAGAATAATCATCTCTGTACGAAGCCCGGCACCAGCTTTCAGTTTCGTACAAAACGGCTTTTACGGAGCTGACTTCGTACAAAATCGCTTGTACGGAGCTCGACTCCGTACAAAATCGGGCTTCGTACGTAAAATATACGTAAACTATATTCTTATTATTTTTTCATAACGTTGAATAAGTTTATTCAATACTCCGTTATTAGCCTTGATAGATTATAAAAAATATTATTTATCAATAAGAATCCATCACGTTACATGCAAAATTTTGTGTAACGTTAAAATCGAAGTTGGAAAAAGTGCTGCTGTTGGAGTTACCATGTCACATTAGCTGCACTTTTAGAATGAATTATGGGACATGTATTTACAATCTGTCATTATAAAATAATTAATATATATTAAAGTCTGTAAATATGCGTGAGTCAGTTTCAATTTACTTATAATCATGTATGATTATAGCGATCAATGTGTGAAGCTATGATTAGAAAGTACAAAGAAAATAAAAACATTGTTCTTATAACCATTTAAAATTTATTCAATTTATTAGCAGTAAAATGTTACAAATTATTGGAAGAAACAGATTATAGTTTAAAAGCATAAATTTAGTCAATTAGATACATAAAGTTAGAATAAATTGTCTTTGCATAGGCAGAAAAATCAAAATGATGGTTGATTTTTGCCCCCAATATCACCAATACTTCCTGGGCCTCCTGGAGATCCTATCTTTTTTGTACATCTTCCTGCCCACGGGTTACAAGCGAATGGTGGACAACATTCTGAGTCTTCTGAACACTAAAAGTAAGAAACGTAACATGAGAAAAACCATCAGATATTTAATCATTTATTTGTATTAGTTGATTGCGAATAATTTTTTGGAGCTAGCTCCTTTCTCCGCGACGGGCTGCTGCCGCCGTATGCGGCAGCTTCATAGCGGGTTTGACTATGGGAGTAAAATTGAAAAACCGAACGGCCGAGACGGCCGAATGTCACGGAAGTGTCGTATCTAAAAATAGCTCTTCTTTCGTGCGCACTCGGCTCGGTTCGGCTATACTCGACTTGGGACTCTCTCTGGCGCCCCCCTCTACTTCAAATCAACAGTTGTAGTGGATGCGCGCGTAAATTGACTCGACTCTCTCTCTCTCTCTCTCTCTCTCTCTCTCTCACTCTCTCTCTCTCTCTCTCTCTCTCTCTCTCTATAATTGTGAATTTTATCCTATTAATTAATTTGAAAAAGTAGTCAATCAACGCCGGGGATGGAGCTAGCTTCCGCCATGAGTGCAATGGCCACTCACACCTTTTTTGTATAATAATTTTTAATTAAGTAGAACTTTTATTCTTGAAAAAAATTTCATTTCATAATATGCGTTTAAAATTTTTTTTAAATTAAATAATTACATTTGTATCATAACTTACAACAAATCCTGGAGGCTTGCAACCCATAAATTCAGTAGTAACGAAGCTAATAGCTATAGTAGCTATGATTAATAATAGCACAAACTTCGACATTATTAATTATTAAATTTTAATAGTGCTATGAAAAACGTTATGATTTATGTTTTTATTACTAAAAAGTTGTCTACGTCAAATCTGCTGTAATAATGATCTTGAAAGCGATTTCGTGCTTATATACCCAACTGAACAGATATTTCTTAGGTGGAAAATTCTATCACTCAACTTGTATGCGTTATACCTTATCATTCTTTCTTTCGCGTATGACGTGGAAATTTATAATCAATAGATTAGATTCTAAAAAATGGTTGAGTCAGTCTGTCGGAAAAAACCGGTGCCAAATATTTTGAAAGATTCGGACAAATAGTACTACTTTGAAAAGTTATTAATAATCGATGATTATGAAGCTTTTGAGTTATTAAAAGACATAATAGTAGAATAAATAGTTTACTTCTTATTTTGCCATTTAATTAACGATATTTTCAACCATTTCATTGTTCCTACGATCAAACTGTGACAGAGCTGTTAACGATCGTCCTGCTTAATAGAATTATGTCTTATACAATCGTATACAATATATATTTGAAAAAGTAAAAATTAGTAGAAAATTATAATATTGCTTCAATATACGTGCATTTTATTCGCATTCAATATACAACATAGAAAATATATGATTATAATAGTAATTTTAATATTTCATCAAAAATTTTTTACAATAAGTATCCATGTTTCATTTCACACTTAGATTCAGCGTTGCACATCATACCGTCACAGCAGTCCTTGTTGGAGTTGCACTAAAATTAAAATAATAATAAGTGAAATGTGACACAGAATTTATTTGGAAAACTTTGAAATAGAAAATAGGCACCTTTTCATGTTCATGATGACACATTCCTTTTTTCTCGCACATATGTTTGTCCATGTTACACATCATACCATCGCAGCAGTCCTTGTTGGAGTTGCACTAAATTCCAAATATTAATAAGTGAAATGTTCCACAGAATTCATTTGAGTTATATTTTAAAAACTAAATATGTACCTTTTCATGTTCGTTATGGCACGTTCTTTTTTTCTCGCACATATTTTTGTCCATATTACACATCATACCATCACAGCAATCCTTGTTGGAATTGCACTAAAATCAGATGATAAGTTGAATGTATTACAGTATTTATCTGCAAAACGTTTAAATATCAAATCTGTACCCTTTCGTGTTCATGATGGCACATTCCTTTTTTCTCGCACATCTTTTTGTCCATGTTGCACGTCATGCCGCCGCAGCAGTCTTTGTTGGAGTTGCACTAAAAACAATAATTGAATGTTTATAACATTTTTTAGGATTTCTTTAAAAAAATTTTGAACAATAAGTAAGCACCTTTTCATGCTCGTGATGGCACATTCCTTTTTTCTCGCACATATGTTTGTCCATATTGCACATCATACCATCACAGCAATCCTTGTTGGAATTGCACTAAAATCAGATGATAAGTTGAATGTATCACAGCATTTATCTGCAAAACGTTTAAATATCAAATCTGTACCTTTTCGTGTTCATGATGGCACATTCCTTTTTTCTCGCACATATTTTTGTTCATGTTGCACGTCATGCCGTCGCAGCAGTCTTTGTTGGAGTTGCACTAAAAACAATAATTGAATGTTTATAACATTTTTTAGGATTTCTTTAAAAAATTTTTGAACAATAAGTAAGCACCTTTTCATGCTCGTGATGGCACATTCCTTTTTTCTCGCACATATGTTTGTCTATATTGCACATCATGCCGTCGCAGCAATCTTTGTTGGAGTTGCACTAAAAATATCAATTCATATTTAACGTTAAATATTGCAACATATTCATACAGTTAACTCAAAGCCTTGCCTTTTCGTTTTGGTTTTTGCAGTTTTTTTGACAAATGTGTTTGTTTTTATTGCATTTCATATTATTGCAACATTGTTCATCAAAAAGACACTGTAAATTGATTTAAAGTTTAGTTTTTTTTACGCTAGATCGTATCTTGTCTTACAATCCTTATTTCATAACCTTACAATTAGTGAATATTATAATAAAAATGTAAAATATATAAATGTGGGGTTTGTTACCAATTCTCCTTGATTAGAGCAGATTCTAATACATTTATGCAAAAAAGGCGAACACATCATTCCCTTACAACAACCCTTTAGCAAGGAACACTGAAATAAAGTTATTGCTATTATATGTACATCTGTAGGTAATAGAAAACAAAATTTGTATTTTTGAGACTTACTGGCTCATGTTCTCGACAGGTATGTCGTTCACATTGTAAAGTAGTTTTGTTGCATCTCATTCCCCAACAACATTGCTGACTGGATAGACACTGAAATTTCAAACTTTCAAGTAGATTCAAACTTTCTTCCATCTAATTTTTTTTTATTTTCATACCCATTCTTGCGCACTATGACAACTTCTTTTCTGACATGTTTTACTCTCTTTGTCACATTTCATCAATGAACAGCAATCTTTACTTCTTTCACACTAAATAAAATAGCGTTATTAAAAAACTATAAAGTTGAAATGTAAGCGAGTAAAATCTAAAGTTAACAATACATTTTTTTATTCGAATAGAATATTATAACTAGAAATTTATTGCTGACGATTATTAATATTTAAAATTATTTAAAAAAAAAAATATGGCTCACATTTTCTCCTTCTTTGACACACGTTGTACATGAAAGTACTTCATTATTTTCCGTATTACTGCTACTAACCAAAGTGATCAGTAATATAAAGCCAGTATTTACTAATAAAATTTTCATTTTTTTATAATTGAATTGTAAAATAGTTTTGGAAAATAATCTTTATCCTCACTTCAATTTTTATGTTATAAGTAAAGCTAATTACTGCTCTCGAAACGAAAACTTTCTGCTGCTCTGTGCTACTTTCTCCAATTTATATACTATGAAGCACCCGGATTCAGGAAAGTAATCGATAGGATTATTCTTATATCCATATTAAGAAATGATGACAATCGCTCGTCTTATCAAAATTCAAATTGTCTTTCACCTACGTACACATTCAAATCTCATGTATGAATATTGCATAAAAAATTTTTTTAAATAACTTTCATTGAGATAACATTGACAATATCATTTATAAAATGATTTAGATGGTCTTTATTAAAAGTTTTATTTTCACAGCTAATGTTGCAAGTATTTCAGCTATCCGAAACAATTGCTATACAGTATTCTCTCTTTTTGAATGGAAGACGAATTAAAAATATAGATTAATTTTAATCATCCACGTTATAAATTTTTGGTATATTTTACAGGACACAATTAAAATTCAACAATGACAGTATCACGTCTTAATAAAGTAGGCGCACTTGTGAATTCTCCATCTTGTGACTTTTCATATCATTTTTGAACAAAAAAAAAAGAAATAAATTGAGATGCATAGCAACAATGCAAAACTCGTTTTAAAAAATTTTACATAAAATTTAGATGACTTTTAATAAAAATGTTATTATTGTTTATGCGTAATTCTATTTTCATGACTCACATTGCCCTTTTTCAGTAAAAGCTAAAAACTTGAGGAAATTAACATTATTTACTCTATTTATTATAAGGCCAAACTTTTATCAATGGACTAATAAATATTTTGATGTAAGTTTCTAATTTATTACTCATTCTAATTTATTTCTATTTATAATAATGAGCGAGCGCATGAAATAAAATAGTTCATAAGTATCATGGAATTTGAATTTCTATTGATTACATAACAAAATTTTCCTTGGTAATGAAGTATAATAAAAGTAATTTTGGGAATTCAAGAGTTAAAGATTGAAGAATATTACTGCACTTAATGTCTTTTTAATATTCCTACTCTATACTTTCAATCATTTTTTATTAGTTTTTTTTTTTACCATGATATTCGCAAAATAATCTTACAATATCATAAACATATCAATCAACAATTTGCGATAACTTAGTCCTGGAAAATTTTTCTTCCTCTAACTGAAAGCTTCATTGTTTTTACCGCGGATAGCACGTTCCAACATTTGTACAAAAGCAATAATTGTTATCGCACGCGCGCGTAATATTCCTGCACCTGGCCATGTAATACGCGTCCACGTAAAGCTGTCGGCGGTATCGTACGTCGCATGAAAACCGCTCGCTGAAATTGATTCAATTGATATTTCCCGAGGGAGCGACGGAGGCCTCTTCACGTGTGGACCATCCCAATATTTTTGGCCGCGGTTCGTCGACCTTTCGCCCATGAAATGTTAGCTGCCAGCGTGTCGCACATTGTAATTCATATGGATCGCCATACGCGAGCAAGAATTGGGTAAAAAGATCACGAGACTGCCCTTTTCGGGATTCTTAATTGGACGCGAGTTTTAATAAAGTTACATGTCGATTTTTTTTTCTTATGCGGTAATAAAATTTTTGACTGGCATTGTCGTTCCATAAATTGATCAAATTATCGTGGATCTAAATTTGCCAAGTAATAATAAATATTTGTCTTCGCAGCATCTGTGGTTTTGAAATTTCATTTTTATCAAACAAATTCTTAGAATCAATTATCAGATCGCTCTTACGCATCTGAATAATTTTTTGTTCGCTTTCATATCAATTCTAAGACGGAGCGAAGATTTGTAAGCATGAATCAATGCCATAAACTATTATCTCTCGGTTCGATGTAACTTCTGGAAAAAAAATCTAAAGTTTATCTGGCAGTGAAAAATAAGATGAAAAACAATGAAGCGATCTAGTGACGAGGAAACGAGCGGAAAAGAACAAACGGATCGAACAAGAATGCAGGTGTTGTACACCTCGCGGGAGTCCAATCTTATCATGTTTATATCATTCGATTTCCAGGAACTTATAAATTATCAATTTTCTTTTGTAAGAATATTTTTGATTGGACTTGAAATCGATCTGGTACTTTCATCTTTTTTGTAAAATCTAATGAATACTAATCCTCATACCATCGGATCTATCAATAGCATGATGGGTAAGATCAATAAAATTACAGAAATGACGATCGCAACCACCAAATATTATTATTGTGCCATCGATCAGATTACAACTCATATTTCGTGATAACTTTTCTCTCGTATATTCCGGTTCGTATCAACCTGTTTATTGTATTATTATTTTTAGGTATAATCTTATCTTATTAATTTTAATTAAGCCTTGCATTATCTTGAGCTTTTTAAAGAAAATATAATCACTGTTCAAGTGCATCCGTATTTGCCTTTCTAGTGCAAAACACTGTATCCGTCACAGCCAGCTTTTTCTCTCTGTGACTCCCAATGCAAGATCTCTTAATAGAATTAAAGCAGCGTTACGATCTCTGGAAACTTGGTCCGTTAGAGTACATCGTCTCCCATAACCCATTCAATCTTCGCCGAAGAAGTAGCATCGCAAATGTATACTAATAAATCTCGGGTGGTTTTGGCCCGTGTCTCCGTGCTTCTTCTCGACGAGGCAAAGTGCTTCAGCTGTTAAAGAGACAGCGCGTGTATACGCGCAGCCGGACAATTTGATAATTGGATCTGTGGCAAGGCCGTGATTTAGCGCGACCGTGAGGGCTGACCAGAGTCGAACACGACTTCGGCCGTGCAATTGCCAAGGGGTGAAGGCAGACTGCAGCTTGTACGCGAATTAGCTAAAACTGCCGAACCCCATGTACAGATACTGCGTGTATATGGGGTGCGCGTATGCATAGACGCAAGCGCAATGCGTTTGTTTATTGAGTTAGGATACAATGTTCAGTCTTGGAACGCATGCACTTTGATGTGCATTTTACTATGGGGGACATCTGATGGCTATGGTATGAGGAAGGGAATTATCGAGCTGCTATATAGGACTGCATCCTCTTGTAATGTGGTTTAGTTAATAAGTTTAGTATTTCGAAATTGCCACCGTATACGGTTGGAGTATATCTAGTAAACTGAGGGCGCACATAATTTTTTTTTTCCTTCTCGCTCAAATTAATTCGTCAGGGGCCGTATTAAGAAACTGTCGTTAAATTTTTATTTAAAAAATAACGATAGCGTTATTCGTTATTTTTTGGTCAACGACTAGAATTTTTGGGGAAAACAATTATTTTTTATCAAAATTAAAATAATGCAACATTGGCGTTATTCATTATTTTCAATGGTAAAGGTGCTTTTTCTTATGTAAAATATCGACGACGTTATTCGTTAAAATTATATTATATAGCGAAATCACGATAACGCTAGATCGCAAGAATGAATTTGTTCAAATCTTTTATCGAAAGCGTTATACGTTAAAACGTTAAAAATATATCGAATAACGCAATCGTTAAAATATTTGAATGAATTCGTTCTTGTGATCTAGCGCTAGCGTTATTTCGCTATATAATATAATTTTAACGAATAACGTCGTTATTTTACATAAGAAAAAGCACTTTTACCATTGAAAATAACGAATGATGCCAACGTTACGTTATTTTAATTTTCATAAAAAATAAGGTGTCATTTTCGTTATTTTACTCTAAAATTCTAGTCGTTGACCAAAAAATAGCGAATAACGCTATCGTTATTTTTTAAATAAAACTTTAATGAAAGTTTCTTAATACGGCCCCAGGGACAAGAATGGCAAAGTAAGCGCAATTAAAAGTGAAAATATGTACAAGTTGATGTAGCATGCCATTGAAAGCTTGCTCTGCTCATTAATTTTTTCCGCAAGACGTGAAATTGTCTTGTGTGCTAAACGATAAAAATGAGTGGTCTTCTGACCCAGTAAGTAACTAAAAAGACGATTCGTGAAACTAAAGTAAATGTTTGTATACACGCCGCGCGTTCATTAGTAGAGCAAACGTTGGCAATTGAAAGAACTCGCGGCGCGCATAATGCTTGCCAAGGAAAAGCAGTGCTAGTTTGAAATTAATTGCTCCTGAAATGCCATAAATATTTGCTAACGACTCTCGCGGAGAGAAAAGCGCTTTTCGCAACGAGAATTCCTCGCCGCTAGACTACCCTCGGGTAATCGCACAACATTTTCATCTTATTAATTAACGAAAAGTGTATGCAGCCAGCAGACAGCCAAGACTTCTGTAGCGAAAGAATTTCTTTTGGTGTATACACGTATATACACGCGCGCTTGTGTACGTGTTAAGTCTGAAGAACGCACGCGCGAATCGTCGACGACGTTAATTAATTAAACGCAGGCCAATGAAAGAGCGCGTCGAAACTTATTGCGCCAGGCAACTTGCGAAGAAAGGATGGCAAAAAGAGAAAAGAAAAGAACGAGCGTGTATAACGCACACACGCACACGTAGCGTGCGCATTAAAGCACATTAATTTAGAAAAGCTTGTCGAAGCAAGCGCCACGTGTCAATTAAAGTCCTTCGCCGAGCAGCAGGCGCGAGAGTGTCAAAAGGAGCGCGAGAAATGCATGCGCGAAAGTTGAAGCGAGAGGAGATGGGGAGGGGGGGGGGGGGGAGGGGCTAGCCCGGCAATTTACTAGGAAACGAAAGTTTCTCTCTCTCTCACACACTCTGTCTCTCCCTCTTTCTTTTTTTTTATTTTAGTACTAATTCCGCTGGCTAAGGGGATTTTTTTTAAACGATGCTAATTGTGGCACTTTGCAAAATTTAAACATCTGTCGCAATTTAAAAGCACTATTTTTAACAAGCTGAGTAATTTGTTAGCAAAAATTATGTCATGTTTGATTTATTACATAATTTTTGAACCCAGATTCAATCAAACCGCGTTAAAATAACTAATACGATGGAATTTTTTATAAGGTAACTTAATGTGCTAATGTAAAGAACAGGCAGAGCTTATCATCGGAATAACAAAAATATACATTTTATTTGCACAGAAATATTCTTGTTTTCTTTCATCACAAATTCTTCCATAGTACATTGAAAATCATTCGTTAATTAAAAATCTCTAAATAAGACGAGGAAGTATTGAAGTCACTTCAGTAAAAAAAATTACAAGTTGAAAAGCAAACCCGTCGTCGCAATTGTTTTCGAAAAGCAACGAAGTCATGGATCCTGCACTTCCTCACCCTTCTTCTCTAACTTCCACATCCCTTAGCAGCATTGGCTTTTCGTATATATCGCTTGGGGTGTCAAGGTTTATTTCGCGTCGGGGTTCGAAAATAAAGAAGTCGCGTGCGCTTACACAGCACGAGCGCGAATCTCTTTCCGGATGGCCTGTCTCTCGACTCTCTCGAAGTTGAATCAAATTCACGACGAAGGAAGCGACGAATCGTAAAATGAAACGCGAAAAGCCAAAGCCATCAGCCGCAAACGCGAAACTCATAAAGCACCGCTTCTTTCCTTTCCTTTCCTTTTTTTTTTAGCAGCGTGCTTTGATGACGGGCGCGCAGCACGCGTTCGTTTTCTCGCGCTTTCTCACTTTCTTTGTGTATGTATACATGTATTTGTGTGTGTGTGTGTGTGTGTTGTTCTTTTGACCGTAAAAGCCGTTTTAATGATAAGGGAGTGTGAGAAAGAATACGACGCTGCTAAAGTGCGGCGAGAAAAGACTGTTTGCGCAGTTCTTTGAGCTAAGTTTTTCTTTTTGCGAAACTTCTGGTTGAAGTCGCAGTTTCAAAAATTAATGAAGTGTGAAAATGAAAAAGCTTTGGCTTAAACATTAATTTCATCATCAATACTCAAATATCAATGTTAAAGAATTCGATTGCTCATCAGAGACTTGTCAATATTGACCATTTTTATTTTTTATGAAATCCCTCTACTTAAATCATCAATGTCAGAAATGTCAAATTTAATTAAAACCTTGTCATTATCTTTTTTTTGCGGATGTTCTGCCAACGTGAAAACAGTATATTTACATATCATAATTTTCGCTTTTTCAAGGACTGTTTTCGATAACGGTGACAAAAAATGTAAAAATATTCCATAGATTTTGTTTTTTTTTCAAACTGGTTAGCAATTAATATGAATTTTTAAAAAACGCCTAGATCCGTATTCATTGATTTTTTCAGGTAACCAATGATACCTATACATTTAATATTTTTGAAAATAGAAGAGAAAGTGCTGAATCCCATTGTATAAGTACGTCACATTCGCGATGACGCAAAACATTCCAGCAATGTATATCTGAATAGCCATATAAAGCCTTCTTTACATCAGGACTATACAAAATCCTGCATTGGTCTTTTTACGGATTTCTTTTACTGTAAATTGGCGAAACATTTGTTTCTCCTCTCACCGCACATAACCATTTTTCTCCTCATTTGTCAGGCTTTCTTTCTTTTACACCGATCCACTTCTTTCATTTATCTTTGCTCGTCTTTCTTGGCATTTAATTCGAGCACGCGTACATTTTATTACCCTGCAAACACAGAGAAGATCTGGAAAAAAAACTTCGCGAAATGACTTTCGCAAGACAGTTTGAGAAAAACTCGTCTGTAGTATCTACGCGGCAATAACGTTTAGCGCCGATAAAAGGAGATTCGAAGTAGCAGGACAAAACAACGTTGGCGGACTGAAGAAATAAACTTTGAGAACTTGCAAGCCCTTAAATTTACACCCTAGCCATGTGACAGCAAAGTCAAAGTTTAGTATCTTACGTGTATTGCATAAACATGAAAGATGTTGTGTTGTGTGTTGTGGCTACATTCACAATTTGCCATTTAAAAAAAATGCAAGAATTTTTCTCAAATTTGACAATATTATTATCATTTCAATATTGCTTTACTGATTTCAAAAAAATGTCATTTAAATGATAATTTTTCTTTATAATGTATTGATATCTACATCTCAATTTATCAAGGAAACATTATTTTGTACAACAAATAAACTTTACGCTTATTATAACTTTTCAAATACTATCTTTTAATATTTTATTTCAGAATAATTTTCTCATAAGTAATCATCATTTTTTTTCCTACCGAAACGTCAAGCCAGTCATTTTGAAGCGGCATCGTACGGCGTCCGACTGGTAAACGCACAAAGCGCCAAGTATATATATAAGTAAAAGGTTTTGAGCTTTCGGGGTGCGCGCGCTAGCCATTTCCTGGCAATTTCCTGAGGCTGTTTTTCAAGTCGAACTTTTCAGCCTCGTCGTATATGCGTCTCTATGTAAAATATTTGCTAAGTAGTCGCACGCGGATGTAAGGGCGCGACCGCATTATAAATGGCTACTTCGAAAATGTGTGCCCTCTTTTGTGTGCAGATGCGTCCTTAATGCTGGCGCCAGCCACTTCAGGATATTGAACGGCGACGAGGCGATTTCAAAGAGGCGTTAGAAGCTTCTACTTTGAATATCTCTTGTCGCGTTGGGATATGCCCGTCGACCACTAGAGGAAAATTAAGAGTCGACGACGTCGATAACTTCTGAGTGCGATGCACTCTTTTTCCTTATAAGCCTCGTGACACCTAAGGAATAATGAAAAGTCAAGTGCTAGTTAATTGCACCTATCGTGAAATACTCTCAACCTTATAATATTGCTCGCTTCAGGAAAAATGAAGATTTTCGATGCATTTTTTGAATTTTTAATTAAACCTGAAGAAGTTTTATAAAATTCTCATAGATGCGAAGTAGAGGATTATACCACCCTCAATTTGATCGCTGGTTCACCAGTGAATCTCGGTGCTTCCTATTGAACGAAAAAAATATCGCTCCAAACCGGCATGCATTGTAGGTTGCGCCATACAGGCGAATATACTACTCCCTAAAATCAAATCAATCAACGTTTCCTGTTCTACCCACTACTTATGTCATTTCATGCTCATTTAAATTATTTATAGGATAGAATTATTCATTGGAATATCAATCAGATTGTCATCAATTACTTCATTCAGATTAAAAAGTTATCGAATTAAATAAAATTAAATGAACGGTGTGAATTAAATATCAAGTCGCGATGAGGTATGTAACCATCCGATATCACGTGTGTCAACGGGTCGAATTTTAAAGTAAATCTGTTCACGTGAACCAATAACAGATTATTACAATCGAATTGGAAGTGTATCAAAAAGAATAATTTTAACGCGAAAAAAAGCAAAACTTTTGCCCTCTGAGCCGCGCGCGCGATTGTCAGACAAAACTTTATCGGTCTATTAGGCATGCTGCAACTGACATCTACCGTCGCAAAGTCGAACCGAGGCCGATATGCGCACGCGCTGACTAATGCGGCTTCTTTATGAATGTACATATATGAGGGAGAGAGAAAAGGATAGATGTACATTGTCGATAAGAGCGACTTCTGTAATGGATCGTCGAAAGCTCCTTTAATGATTGACGGCGATCAAAAATTTATAGGAGCAGAGAAAGAAAAAAGCTACGTTGAATTTGATTGTATTTGATGGGGAAAACAATTTCAAAAAATAATAGTACCTCTACTAAAAAAAATAATTGTTTGCAGTTTGCGCATATCATGCCGGTAGTATAAATGCAGGGGCTGTTGTTTGTCGAGTTGACCAATAGTTTGATCAATGGTTTGTTTATCAACAAATATTACGGGGGGAAACCGTCACACAAAAATCAATTCCGGCCGACTAAAACTATCGCGATAAAATTGCTCTATGGAATAACATCCACGGCAGATCGGATAGAGGCACGAATCGAAAATTTCGAAATATGAGAAAGATGTGTATTTGAAAAAAAAACTAAAGAAAAAGAGATTCGTGTGCAAGAATATCGGGATAATCAATCCAAACATTGACGCGATCCTTAAAAAAAAGAAGAACCGTGGGCAGGGGGAAAAGTTTTCCAATCGCGAAGGCATAAGCAAATATTAAAATGCGCATCGTTGCGAGCGTCTCGTTACACAATAAGCTCTGCGAAATAAAGTCATATTAAAAGATCAAAACAGTGCAGCAAGAGAGGAGTAGTGAGAGGGCAGGGTAAAAACACGCGGGAACAGTTGGCGAGAGAGAGAGAGAGAGAGAGAGAGAGAAAGAGAGTCCAATAGCGCCAGCGCGAGCGAGCGCGCGGGTGGTCACTCTACTCGTTTATCCAATCGATCGAGCTGAAAATTTCCAGCCCTTGATTAAGATCGCGCAAGGGCACTTGAGTTTTCAATCAAAAAAGAACCCGCGCCGCTTTTATTTCTTCCTCTGTCCCGCTCTCGCGCTAGTTTTTTTTTTCTGTTTTGTTTTTTTTTTTTTTGTTCTCGCTCACGCAGCCTTGTTTTTTGTGTTTGAGGGAGAGAGAGAAAGAACGCGTTGCCTGATACGCGAGCAGCAGTAGCAGCAACAGCAGCAGCCTGACAACATTAAATCCAATTTCCCAGACGTTCACCGCACTCTCTATTTCGACTGCCTTTCGGCCATTCTTTTTTTTCGGCGTCGCAAGCTCTCTTTCTCTCTTTTCGGCCGCGTTATGAATACAATTTCACCTTGTGTGATGGGTTCTCACGCCCGCGAACTTGCAATTATATTTTTCTCCTGCGCCTCTCTTTTCTCTCTTTCTCTCTCTCTCTCTCTCTCTCTCTCTCTCTCTCTCTCCCTGCGTTGCGGCATGTAATATGCCCACATTTTTCCTGCATTTGATTATTAAGAGCCGTACCGCTTCCACACAACGAAGTTTCGATGCGCTTCTGCGTTTGTTCTTTCTTATGCTTTTATTCTTCCTGTGCCTCATTTTATTGGCTGTGCGCATACGCTCGACTCCCTTTCGAGGTTCTTCATAATGAAAAATATCATGTATATTGTGAAAAGTGCATCCTGATTTTCTGTAACTAATTAACAATTTTAGTAAATGATTGAACATATTAATTTTCTTCTATTTTAAAATGAATTGTGGAGGGAGAAATTTCCTTTGCCAAATAGCAACCATCTGGTTCAGTTCAGGTTTTCATAGTTTGCTGCAATTTTTATTTAAAAAAATGATACAAACGCTATTGACATAGTTGTCAACTAATAAACGTATTTTCATCCTCGTAGAAATACTTAGTTCATGTACAACATAGTAAAAGCAGAAGTTTCACAAATTTTCAAAACGTGCACTCATAGTTCTATTTTCGTTCTTGCTCACTCTATCGATAAAACCACTAAACTACTTTTTACAAATTCCAAACTCGTCATAGAATGGCAATTGTAAATAGAAAAATCGGATTAATGATCTCATAGTTCTGAAGCGACGCGACGTCTGCCTAAACTTGTACGTCATTTTCCGCAGCAGCTAAAACACATTTGATCTGCACCCCCACCGTAATCGGTTGGCATGAATTTTTTTCTTTTCAGATCGCCTGCGCACAACCACCCACTACCCTCGCTATAGCACACAGCCAAACAAAAGCGTGCATCAGCGACGTACGTACACACGCATACGCATATAAACAAATGAGAGCGAGAGTGCAGCGAAAAGCGCGTCGATAATACGGCAACGATGACCATGGGCACACACGCGAGAGAGAGCGAGAGAGAGAGAGAGCTGATTGGGGTGCAAGCCTCTGTCTCTCTCTCCGGCTATGCAGTTTAATTTATGTTGCATCAGCAGCTTGCTCAGTAGCGCATTGGCGACAGTCGCGTGTGTGCGAGAGTGTCATCCGAAGCACGAAATAAAAAAATAAAAAAATTCGCGAGCTTTTTTCTCTCTCTCTCTCTCTCTCTCTGTCTCTTTGCGCCGAGAGCGTTTTTAACCGAATGGTTTCAGACGCGAATGATTTTTGGGAGGGCCAACGTCCTCCTCCGCCGGCTGACGCGAATAGACGAATGGCCTCGCCAAACCGACTTGCTATGTGTGTGGTAGTGCGTGTATAGCTACACGCTCACGCGCTTTCGCTGCTGCTGCTGCTGCTGTTGCTGCTCTGCGTGCGTTATATAGATATAGTCATTGAACCACCAACCTCGACCGCCGCCATGTTGCTGAATGATGGAGGCGCTGCAGCCTTTCAGGGGTTGCAACGACGGGTCATGCATTTTTTACGGGCGTCTGTGAGTCTGACTTTTTATTTTTTTTCTCTCTCTCTCTCTCTCTCTGTCTCTCTCTTCGAATTTCGTTCAATTTTTATCATTTTCACAGCTTTTTATTTGCAAAAGCTTTACCACACTTACTTATTGACTTTGATGTTTATACAATAAAAACGGGATTCCACTCAGAGTTGTCTACTGATGGGAAAAAACGAACGTTTGCAAGCAAATGTTTTTCAGCTTTCTGTTACGTATAATATTAATAAAAGTCTAGTTCTCTGAAATTCGCAATCATGTGGATCTTTATTGAAAAAGTAAACATGATCATTTGAAGGAACAATGAAAAATATAATGCTCGAAAAAAGAAGCTTTGTTTTTTAATTGTTTGATGCACATGATAAAAGGTGGTGCTGAAAGTTTAAAGTGATATCTGAGTGTAAAATAGTTTCTATAATTCTTGGAAAAATAATCATCGGACATACAACTTTTGCTTTCTCGAAGAGAAAGCTTTGTAACAGTGAAAATTTTCGATTGCACAATTTTGATATTTTTCTACGTTTTTGAGGTCGCTGATTACGAATATGATGTTTTTAGAAAATGTCCGGATCCCCAAAAATGTGCGTATGTGTGCATGTATGTGTGTGTGTGTGTGTATGTGGTCACTTTTTCTTTCCTTCTTTGTCCCCATGATTAATTTTGACTGGCTAGAGTTACGATTATGAAACTTTGCAATTATGTTTCTTTTCCCTAGATATATTTCTGATTAAATTTTCAAGTGAATCGGTTTAATTTTTCCAAATATATTAAAAATTTTTATTTTCCAATTTTTTCCCTTTTTTTTGCAAAAAAGAAGTTTGTTTTGAAATGCCAAAACTCGGGCGAATTATCATCAAATTTATCATATGGGGACTCATTTTGAAGGGTAAAAAAGGAGCTATTGAATGAACTGTTGCATGTCAAAAAATTCGCATCCAATCGAAAGTTACGATCGATTGTGTAATTTAAAAATGGTAATTTTTGCATTCTGAAAAAAAAAAATTGTTCAAAATGCGATAACTTGGGCTCAGTATGATAAAATTTATCGTATCTGGGCTTATTTTAAAGGGTGAAGAAAGAGTTTCATAACGATCTATCGCACGTTGAAAATAGAGAAAAAAAAATTCAATTGTTTACAAAATTTTCGAAATAAATGCTTATACAAAGAAAGCAAAATATATATCACTAAGAATATTCGATTGCATAATATTGATGATTTTCTATGTTTACGTAACACTATAAAGCTTACTCGGATAACTATAACATTTCAAGAAAAATTTCAAGACAAATTCTGATGTATGAGAATTTTCGTGCTCTTCGAGAAAGCATACTGCTATTGTAATTAGCAGCAAATCTGTTAGCTTGGTATTTTCTGTTCTTTTTTCCCTGAAAAAAAATTACGTTTCGAATTTCATGTGTTGGTTACTTTCGTTACATCTATCATGAATTCTAACGCAGTATCATGTACATCCGCAATCAAGTTTTTACTTTTTTTTTCTCAAACTGCAACTATTTTTTATAAGCCATAGATACAACAAATAACTAAAAATTAGTTCAAAACTGTACTGTGTTATTTAATTAACAGAAGAAAATGACTCGCAAACATCACATCAAATATTCATAAATTCCAGTCTCGTACGTTCAGAAAAAAAAATTCATCAATCCTTTGAGTAAATATGAAAAAATATATATTTAGACAAGAATAACGAATACGGACAGAGCGTTAAGGATAGATTGAAGCTGGGACTTCTGCCGATAAACGATCGGTCAATATTTGAGCTGGGAACATTGGCCGGTCTCGCTCCTCTTTTTGCTCCTTCGGGCGCGGCGCCGTCGCCGTCTCAACGTGTATGCAGCGCGAGATCCACCTAAGGGAGATCCGTCGCGAACGTAGGTAGGTTAGTTCCTAAGTGTTGGGGCAAATAGCCCCGTGATATTTGCAGAGGCTCCGGACGGCGCTTTGTACGCCAAATGATTAATGATCCTTGCCGTCGATCCGTTAACGAGTTTCAACTTTTAAGTATTAGCAGAGCTTTTTTCCTTCTTTATTTACTATTTAAGATAGCTCAACGCTTAATTTAATTCGCACTTGAATAATATTCAGTTTATCATTACGCGCTCTAACAATTGATCGAATTTAAAGAACTAAATAAAAATTTCACTATTTAACTGTGTCATTCAACATATGAAACTCCGCTAAATATATTGAAGCAAATGTCAATTGTCTTCACAACCAGCTCAGATTAAATGTGACTGCGAGTCTACATCCAAATGTTGAATTTCACTTCTTCTCTCCCATCGAATATTAAGCCATTTTATACCAAATTCCACCATATGCTTTTGTAATCATGGAAATCGGTAATAGAAAAAGTCAACTGAGTATCGAACTGAATCTTGAATATCTTACGTGAGTCAATATTTTTTTTATACTTGCTCAGGATGAAGTTGAAGCTGACAAACTCGGTGGAGCACAGCGGTTAGGTCACTGGCGGACATACCGAGGGTCATACGACTTCGTGGATACATGTAAGATTATTGTCGTTTAAACATGTATTTCCATCAACAATCAATGTTTCGAAAACTCGTTCTCATGTCGAACAACAAGAGTACAGTTAGATGACTGGCAACCATGAGTCCTATCGAGCAACGCTCGGTGTTCTTCTATAAAATTGTCGCTCTCTTGGGTCACTTGCACTCTCGAATCAGTTTCTAACGAATTTCAATAATATATGGAGTCAACGCATTAAGTTTCTTTGAAATTTGTCTTTGTACCGAAATTATGAGTCGGCGAAGTTACAAATCGCGGGGTCCGATAGCAAGTGATAGCTCAATCTTATAAAAAATAATGATGCATTGCGCAGACTATTTAAAACATTTTTTTTCTCGTCGAAGGAGCAAAAAATGTCTGAAGTGATTACACCTTAATAAAATTACTTGCTATTTTCATAATTTTTCTTAACTTTTTTAGGATAGGAAAAAAACATTATTAAAAAATTAACAGTCAACAAACCACGTTTTATCGGTTGGTTGTCAATAATGTTTATAAAACATCAACAGTGACAATAACCATACAAAAGCACGACGGCCATCACCACAGAAAGGATGCAATCACACGCAGGCCAGGTAGAGAGAGCGAGAGTCCATTGTCGGCTGGCGGTCGAAGCAACGCGGGCTTGATCAAAAATTTTAATTTTCATCGTTCGACGCGCTTCAAATTCGTAGGCGCGAGGCTTCGCTCTCTCTCTCTCTCTCTCTCTCTCTCTCTCACATACTCACACACACACACACACACACACACACCCACCCATACATACACACACGTACATACATACATTGGCGTTAGTTCTAACGCTCGCTCGCGCGCGCGGAAAAATAAATCGCTCGCGTAACAGAGAGAGAGATGCTATTGTCGCTTGGAGAGATGGTCGAAGCAACGCTCGACTGGACAGTAGTTACCAGGGCGTTCTACGGGAGGAAACAGAAGCTATTGGCTGATAAATGGAGCCGTCCTACGTTGATAGATACCGCGAACCTTACAGCGCTAATTCTTCACCGGACGTCCATTTCGACGTTGCTCTTTTTTTTTCGCGCTACTCCAAAGCGTGGCTGCTGCTGCTACTGCTGCTACTGCTGCTACTGCTGTTGCTACTATCGTTGTTATTGTGTTTACTGTCGTTTTGATCTCAAGTGCTCGGAGAAACTATGAGAGTCAAGTGGTTCATTGAAATATTTAACGCGCGCGCCTCCTCGAGTGCTTTATTTTTTGCTGCAGGTATGCACCTTTGCTTATGCGATTAGTTGATGTGCCTGCGGCAAACAGAGAAACAGATTCGAATTCGTTGCAAAAATTTTGAATTTCGTTTTGAATAACTCGCGCGTGTATTGAGTTAAATTCTTTCAAGATTCAGCGATACAAAGTAGTTTTAAACTCGAAATCTTCTGTTTGATAAATTTTATTACCAACACGTGCGCTTAGAAGATACAAGTTTCTCAAGTATTTACTTCTATTCGGAATTATTTATTATCTGAATGTTGCCCTTATCAATACGATTAGATATCTAAAAATATTCAAGATTCAGTTGATGAATTATTTATTTAGTTTTACTCACAATTGAAAACAATGCATTTCGTCAAGAATTTTCGATGATCAGCATATTTTTTTAAAAATATATCAACAACCGCAAACATTAAATGATGATTTCGGTAATGAAAATAATTGAGCGTAGGTTCAAGAGAACTTTTTTGCATATAGAATTAAAAAATTTAAAAACGTGATTTCTTCTACTCCCAACCAAACAGTGAATGACACTGAGTATCGCCTAATGAGTATTTCCAATCTCCTTATCACAATATATTTCAATTGAACTACGAAGAAGCTTTGAATGAACAAAGCTAATCGAGAACAAAAAATTATAAATGTCTCGTAGTTTTACCCTTGGCAAAAGGATTCTTGCTTTTCGTGTCAAGATAATAGGTACCATTGAAAGGCAAATAAGTCTTAACGCCACCCATAACACCTTCGTCGCCATTGCATATGCCCTCTGAGTAACTCTTGTAATCTCTGCAGTTCAAACCATAGAAGCCATCTGTGGTAGTTACTGATTCGGCAAAGAACTCATAAGATCGTACGTGAGAGCACACACCACCGATGTCAAGCAGGCAGCCAGCTTGTTTCTTTCCACCGTTGGGGAAAAAGTCAGCCTTGCCAATAGCACTTGGGTAACCCAGAAGACCGGCGTTTGTGTGAATGATTTCTACGTGTTCGGCATCTTCTTTGGAAATTCGAGAACCCGGACCAGCCATTGAGAATAGAGGAAGCGCTGGGTCTAGTCCTGCAATACATTTAGTTGAGTCATTATTATTTATCTAGTTTTTTCATTAACTATCCATAAAATTTCAAAATTTAGAAAATATTATTTATTTACTTTGATATACGTACCAACTACGTAGTTAACTCGGCCCTTGGCATAAAATGCAGCTAAGCCCATAACATGAGCACCCAATGAGTGACCAACAAGAGTAGTGTTCCGAAGATTGATTCCTTGTGCTTCCAAAAAATCGACCATTTTTGCTGTGTATTTTCCAACGTCTATCACGTGAGTTGCTGCCCAGCCGTAAAGTCGAAGAGTGTATTTGCTCCAGTCAACTACGACGACATTGTAATCGCCTTTCCGTAGATATGCTGTAACACAATGCTCCAGATTATCACAAAAATCATTAAAAAAATTACTAATTTATAAACAATCATCCGTACCATCTTTGATCAACGCGCAGGATTTGCTGTTTTTCGAATTAATCCAACCGTGAGTGATTAATTTGGTTTGGCGTTTAGGATTAAAATGAGTTTTCTTCAAAGTACTCTTATCGCCAATGATGATTCTCTCAGGATCTTTGCTCTCCCTAGTATATAGGAAGAATTGAACGTTTTTCTCTACAGATGATGAAAGCCTTGTTAACTCGACTGGCATGTCCAGCGTAGCTCGCACCATACGGCCCTCATCGTCTAAAAACCAAAGTCCATCGCCTGAATTGAACAATTTGAGATCTTGATCAGAAACCATAGACTGAAATCGTTGCAGAGCTCGGGGCTGTGGTATGGCAAAGCCTGAAAATTAAGATCAACTTTGAATGTTTACTAACTATATGATCAATTTTTAATAAATGTAAAAATTACAATTTTTAATTTTTAGATTGTTTTTAATGAATACATAAGAAGCACATACCCTCAATTGCCAAGATTAGTAGAAGACTACCCAGCGTGTGAATCCTCATCTTGTTCTGACAATTCTGCGCGTCCATAATACTTTACAACCTTTATAAACTCACTGATTTTCGGATACAGTGTAGTGATAAGATAAGATGTCAATTATTGATTAAGGCGTAAATCTGCGGAAACCTGCAAGACCGTAACATTTTTATTTCAATAACAATCAAAACAAAACCCATTGATGTGAGTATTTAGTTTACGAAAATTAATTTTTGGTTATTTATTCCTTTAGTATTTTTTTCCGCTTCAGTCAGCATTAGTAGAAAAAGTAAAACTTTCCAACATAAATAATCAATGAATCACAATCTTTGAATCTAAGAAATCAATCAAAAATGTAGATTTGGTCATATTTGATAACAAACATTTATCTTTGATATTCATTTGTGTCAGCTTTAAATTCTCAAATATTTATATACGTTAGAGATAGGATTCTGTGAAATATTTAAATTCATTAGATTATTGTTATCCGATAAGTATTAGTTTACAAATATGTAATTTACCGACTTAACAAATTTTTGCATTTTTACCTCTGTGGGGGAGAACGGAGTAAAACGTCCATCTTTTTGGTTTTGAACTTTTTAACAATGTTCCCATACATTGAATCGATTTCTATTAATGGATTCTTCAAGCTCAACAGTTGCAGAATCTATTACAATATTTTTTTAATGTGGGAAATTATCATTTTCACATTTTAATTTCATTTCCCAAAAAAAATTTTTTTGGGTAAAAGTGCCCCGCCGGCGATGTAAAATTACCCGCTCGGTGGGGCACTTTCCCTAAACACTATTTAAACAGTAACGGGAGAAAATAACGAATTTCTTGACACGAAAATTTTAAATTTTTATATTCAGAAACAGTCAAATTGTTCCGCGAATAAATAAGTTTTTTTCAAGTCTAGATTTCGACAATGAAAATAGGATTCAAAATCGCGAGGTTTTGGCAAAAAATTTGGAGATGAAAAAATTTAGCATTGAGTTCTTATAGGAGGGGGAAATTGCCCGACAGAGTAACATTGTTTTGACAGGTTGTATCTTTGTTGTAAATTAACTTTCAGAGGCGTGCGACCCGTCAAAATTTTCGTCTTTGACAAAGACGGCAACTGTGTAGCAATCTTGTAATTATTTATTTGCATACATTTTGGAAATGTATAATTGTTTAGCCAAAAAGTTACGAAATCATAGATCGAAAATGACCATGTGCCAGAAAACGTTCTAAAAGCTATTTCTAAAGCCAAATTTGAGTGCCATTGGAAGAGCACGAACACAAACATAAATAATCTTTCTTAAACGTAGTGGAAATGTGTCTTATTTCAAAGATATTCAAGATTGGGTGTTTTGCCCCAAGGTTAAATTATCCCGCTCTCCCCTAATTACTGGACGAATGAAATGAATTTATGGCATATGTAAGTATGATACATTAAAGATTCACATCAAATGTATGAAAATAAATGAGTACATGTTGAAAAAAATACAGCTGCAGTAGCAGTGACACTTTTACATTTTTTAATGTTGAGATTTTCCTTAGTATTAGTACTGGGAAGTTTTAAGAAGACCCGTACCATAACTTAACTTCGACAATTGAAGAGCTACAATTATTCTAAGTCATTTTCTTTCCATGAAGAGTACATCAAAAAGAAGATAATTTTTTTAAATCATATAAAATACAAAAATTTGTCAGAGCTGGAAGAGCTCTAGACAATTTTCTTTTCATGAAAATCAAAGCTTATATGGATTTGCCGATATCAGATCTTTTGTCAGGTATTAACAATGTGTGATTTTTTTAAAGTTATTGGTGTATTGTTAAGGTGTCTTGATATAAAAAAAGTAAAACATGATAATTTTATTCACACTACATTGTTTATTCAGTTTAAAATACATTTCACAAATTTTGTAACAGGAATGTATTATTATTGTATTATTTTTAGAACAACGTTAATATTGAAAATAATAATACTACTGGCGGTGAGTGTAGCAAGTAATCTTGACATTCAGAGTTGGCCCAGGGCGTAAGGTGGTTCATCCTTAGTTGTTACATAATAAATACCATGCTCAGCTGATTTTGTATGCTGTGCTCCCATAAGGACTATGGACCCTTTGCAATTGCCTTCCTTCATGGACGTCCAGTCGCTGCATAAGTTAGCATAAAAGCCTTTTGAATTGGGATCAAGAGATTCTGCAAAGAACCGATAAGATCTTGCGTGGGAACATTTATATGTTGTGCAACCAGGCTGGCGGTGTCCACTGTTGGGGTAGAAATCATAATGCCCCAATTGGTCTTTTAAACCACACTCGTCAATTTCGGAGTGAATAACTTCTACTTGTGCAGCATCATCTTTTGAGAGTCGTTCATTTGGTCCCTTTTCTGACATCAAAGGTGCCGCAGGATCTAATCCTATAATAAATGAATTGGAATATTACCGCATTAAATAATTATTGTTATTTGAGATTTGCCATGTTATTGAAAATCTCTAACGATTAAAATCAACTTACCAACGATTCGTCCAATTTTACCGTTAACCTTATGCCCTGATAGCCCAGCTACGTGAGCTCCAAGTGAGTGACCAACTATAGTTGTGGTACTCAAGTCTACTCCGTAGGTTTCCAAAAATTTAAGCATTCTACTAACATGCTCTGCAACTGCATCTAGCTTTTTCACGACTGCCTTATACGTTGATGGAATAGCATGACCTATTCCCCAATATTGAACTCGGCTCCAGTCAACAACGATAACGTTGAAGTCTCCACTTTTCAAAAAGCCTAAAGTTACATTGAAATTATAGTGACAGTTATTATAGTTAATAGTATAAATGTTAATGCAAGTTTATTTAGTGCTCTAATTATTACCATCTCTCGTGAGAATACTTGCAGTTTTATTAAAGTGGCTTTGGAAACCGTGTATAAAAATTTTCGTTAATTTCTTCACATCGAAGTCTCCTTTTATTAACGAGAACTCATCATTTATGAATATCTGAATTGGATAAGGTTCATTTCCTAAATATCGTTCTTTGTTGTAGAAGAGAAACTTTACATCATCCTCAGAAATAGAAAAACTTGACAGTTGCTCTTCAACTGAACGATACATCCTTCCGTGGTCCTAATAAATTCAGTATACTTGGTATAGTTACTCATGTCTTTTTTTTTGGCAATTTTAGGAAATGCGATATTGAATTATAAACTCACCGCATTGTTAGATCCCCAAGCACACGCTGCTTGTCCATCGAAACCAGCTCCATGGCTTAATTTAAAAATCAAACAAGAACACAAACTAAATGTTATAGTTAAAATCTTCATAGTGAAACTTTGTTCAATCAAAGTAGCAAATGGACTAAATCTTTTTTTCCTTTAAGGAACACATAGCCATGACTGTTATTATCGCTCACTGAGGCACGATAAGATAGTACGACTTGCCTTATTGGCTGTAACAAGTATTAACAGCAATTTACAATGAAGAGTAACACCGCTAAGTTGACCTAGGAACTAAAAATAGCTGTGACATTTGAGGAAGTTGAGAACTGTAACATTTGGTCTACGTTTAATTGTAAAGATATTTTCCTAAGTGAACGCATAAAGTTTCAAAATGATATAAAATTTATTAGGAATGAGAATATCAAAATTACAATACTATAATTATACAACATAAATATAATACAAATAATAAAAACTCAATAAATTTTTTATTGATTAAAACGTATGACTAAAAATATTTTTCAATCGTCGAACAATTTCAATTTTTCGACTTTCACGAATATGTGAAATTTACATAATTCTCAAACAGTAATATTACGCTTGTTAAGGAACTTCGACATCGTTTATATTTGTCAATGACCTTGTACTATTTAACAGACTCGACCAGTGATTCACAATGAAATTAAATGAAGTATTACTATCATGTATGCAATTCAACTAATATACTTGAAATGAATTGCGATTGTACTTCAATAAATAATACTTTAATTGTCGATGAAAATGTATACAAACTGATCAAGTAGTAATGAAAGAATGACAGGTTAAGCATAAAAAATACGAAGTTGGTTACGTGAAAAATAGAAGCATATCAACATTCGATTATCATACACAATAATTACTTTGGAACGCCTGTACTACAAACAAAAAATTAATTGTTGTTTTCTACATAATATAAGGATAAATTAAATTTCTTGTTAACAGAAAAGTTTATACATGTAGCTGATAACTATATATTAATTGTTAAGTATAGAAGTTGAAAATTAAACAAATAATCTCTATTCAAAGTAATTGCTTTAACAAGCAGTCAAACAGGCTAATTAATCTTATATAAATCAGTTTAATCATTTATTGTGCTCATAAATATTAATTTCTAGAGTCTAAAATCGTGTCAGGATAACCTTTTGCAAATGGTGATTCACTATTGGTTTCAACGAAATATATACCAGGACTAGCATAACTTCGAGTCATACCTCCCATCAAAGCAATTTCACCTGCACATTTATCTTTTTCAATACTTTCTACATCGTCACAGCGTTTCCCGTAAAAACCTATCAAGCTTGTTATAGATTCTGTATAATAACTGTTACTTCTAGCATGTGAACAGGAGTTTCTATCACAACCCGGCTGTTTACTTCCCCCATTTATATAGAAATCATAACGACCAACTGCTTCTTCCATTCCACAATGACCACCGTTGGTATGAATCACTTCAACATGTGTCGCATCTTCTCTTGAAATTCTCTCTCCAGGACCTTTGTTTCTATAACTAGGTTCAGCTGGATCGACGCCTACGAAAATTTGAAGTACCACTTATATAATTGTGATAATGGTCTAGGGCGTACGAAATACAAATTAATTACCGACAATGTGGTTGATTTGAGATTTACTATAATAGCCAGCTATACCCATGACGTGAGCACCGAGTGAATGACCGATAAGCGTAGTTGTACTTGCATTCATACCATGCTCTATCAAAAATGTCATCATTTCTAATAAATATAATGCCGTAGGTTTCGCTTTTCTGACTACGTCAAAATAATTGATCGACTGGTATCCATACCAATCCATAATGATTACGTTGAATCGTTCATTTGATAAAAATGCTGAAATTAATTATTCTGATCAAGTTTACTATTCAAACAATCATTTATTCCACCGATTTGATTCCGAATGGTTTATAGACATACCTTCCATTGGACCCATGCAAGAATCGTCAACTCCTTTTCCATTGAAACCATGAGTAACGATACGCGTCGGTAAATTAGCTTCAAAGCCACTTTCTTTTAAACTCTGTTCATCTTTAAAAATGACTTCTTTGCCATCCGGATACGTTTGCGTGTACAAACGAAAATTGATTTTGGATTCGATACAATCATCATCCGTTATATTAACAAGTTCATTTATTTCCTGTCCGCGATTAACAAAAGCGTAATGATATTTAAAAAAGATTGATCGATAGTAGTTTCATAAAATTAACTTGACACATACAACATAAATGTTACACTTACATCGTTTGATATTTTTAATATACATGACAAAGTTGAATATACTTCTTGACAGCGACAACATAATATCTGGCAAGCTAAAATAACAATGACGAAAAAGCACATATTAAAATTTGGAGTGTCAGACGATGATCAATTGCTCAATGAAAAATTAAATCAGACGAAGCTGTTTATATACATGAGCGGCTATCAAATTATATTCCAATATATCTTGAACACTTCAAGATTTTAATTTTATATCTTCGAGCATATTCGTTTTAAGACAACCATCGATTTGCAGTATAGAAAAGCAATTATGAAAAGCCAATAATCATTCCACTTTTAGATAACACCGTACCTTAGCATGCGGTACACGTAAAATAGCAGAACAATCAAGTTGTCAACTAGTCCTATCGCACGATATTGAGTTCAAAATAAAATTCTTAATATTGATTCTAGATAGTACATATTTCGTCCATCGAATTCCAAGACTGTCAACTTCTACATAAAAAATGTAGGTATTAAAGAATAACGAATAACCTGTTAAATTTTAATAAATTTTGTTTAATCACATATGTACATTTCATAAATAAATACTTTATAAAAGCATCGGAGTATTAACGTAATCAGGCACACTCGCCGCATCATTACATGAATATCATGCAAAACACACAAAACAATAGCAAAACCGAAAATACGATTATTGTTCCATTCCCAAAGCGTAGGGCGACGATTCGTTGGTTTTCAAATGATAAATTCCAAATGGTGTCTCTTTCTTCTTGCTATGTCCGCCCATAATAGCGATATGACCATCGCAAGCTCCACCCTCGACAGCTTCCAAACCATCGCATTTTCGGCCGTAAAAGCCGGTCTCGCTGTAAATGGACTCGGCGTAGTATTCGTAGGCGCGCGAATGCGAGCACGTATTGGTAACGCAGCCAAGTTGTTTCGAGCCGCCATTCGGGTAAAAGTCATAATGGCCTATTTCATTTGGTATACCGCAATCACCGGTGTTTGTGTGTATCACCTCGACTATTTCAGCATCTTCCAATGACAAACGTTCGCCTGGTCCTTGATTTTCAAATGCCGGTAATGCTGGATCCAATCCTGCAACAAATTTTTTTTTCATTATTCGTTCGGCTACACTCGCAATTCCAATGAAATTTCGCGGCAAATAATTTGAGTTTCAGAGTAGCGCACACCCACCTACGATGTAATTGACTTTGCGATTGGCGTTATGGCCTGCAACTCCCATTACATGAGCACCCAGGGAATGTCCAATCAGAGTGGTGGTTTCTAGGTTCATTCCCTGATTTTCGAGAAAATTGATCATTGTTGCCACGTAACTACCAACTTCTCTGACGTAACCAGCCACCGTCCAATAATCCAGTGGGACTGTACCCAAAATTGATTGCATATTCCACCAGTCGACAACAATTACATTGTAATCTCCACTTTTTAAAAATGCTGTAATCAAATTTACGTGAAGTTAGTTCACTCGAAAAATGTTGCCAACTATATAATATTTACCATCTCTTGCAAGCGTGCATGCTGGTTTGTCTCGAGCGCCAAGATAACCGTGAGTAACAATTTTCGTCGCACGGTTCTTGTCGAAAGAACTCTTCTCTACACTTGAAGGATCTCCAAAAAGAATTTCATGCTCTTCGGGTTTCTCTTTCGTATAGAGATAGAAGAAAACATATTTGTTAGCTACTCTCTTCCCGCTTGGATTGAAGGCATTATAGAGCTTGGTAGCCACATCGTCACTTTTCGGAGGATTGGGTTTCTGAAAGAAACAATACCATCAAGATTAGATAACTGACTTTACGATAAATTCCATTTTTCAATCTTAAATCTCACGACGCCAATGGCACACGAAAACACAGAATAAGCTTCCTGACACGTCGAGAATGTTGCGGTTTGCAGAGCAACCAAAAAAATAACGTACGCGGAAAGCGTCATACTGATAGGCTAAGTACAATACGATGTGTACCGCCAGAGCTACATTTATACTTAAACTATTGATACTCTTTTATCGGTGTGTGTATTTGTTAGATAAGATTGTTTCTACGTGGTTCACGCTGCAATTGATTAAAAGTCCATTAAGAAATGAAAATTCATCTTCAATATATCATTCTTTGCAAAGCACTAAATCAACGAGCATAATACCGCGCAACAATGAGAAGAAGACAAAAAAACAGGAAACGATGGCTTACATAATGACTTGGAATTAAATTTAAAAAAAAACAAACGCAATAAGTACGCACGCGTATGGGTAAAAAAACCTTGGCTACGCATAGTAGTAGAACCCTCGTCATATTCCCATCGAGAGAGAGAGAGAGAGAGAGAGAGAGTGAGAGAGAGAGAGAGTAGTGGCCGTAACTTGGGCGCGGACGCGCAGGCTTATCAAAACAGTAGCCGTACAAACCCATGTGTGTACTCACGGAGTAATAACCAGTGAGCGATCGCAATTGATCGACGTCTACTATCTCGCCGACGTCGCTCTCGCTCTCGCGTGTGTAATTACGTTTTCTGATGAATCTAGTGCCAGCAGCTACAGTCTATACCTGCCGTACACGTATACATATATGTACGGCTATACATATGCCCGTAACGAAATCAAAATATATATGTACACGTATACATATACGATTTGCGTCGTTCGCTCAAAACGTCAGAAGGAAATATCGGTGATTTATCAACATTTACATGCAGGCGAGTTTATTAACTGGCTCATTGACTTTTATCATGTGGTATAGCCGATAAATGCGCTCTGCGTTCGCTCTCTCTCTCTCTCTCTCTCTCTCTCTCGTGTTTGGCAATTGCACGGAAATCATTGCAACAAACGATTACAATGTGTTATTCAATGAGCACAATTAATTCATAATTAAATCCGGCGAATTGGCAATTTTGCGCCGATTGTTCGTCATGTATTTATTTAGCACGCTTGCTGTCGATTGTACGTATGTACACAGAACATGCACACACACACACGCAAACTTCGATATACTATATACATGTCGCGCATCAACAGGCTATTGAAATGTATACATGTGCTCGATTAAAAAGTGAAAAAAAAATATTTTTTTTATGGCGCTTTGTAATCCTTCTTCGCGACGATCGACAACAATCATTATCAATCAAGCTGCACTTGACTTTTGGTCATCGATGTCTTTAAACTGTCGAGATCGAAGATAGTAAGATACAACATAAATCCTTGACTCGAACGATCGCGATAAAAATAAATTTCTTAATCGTATTCTTATTCTTCTCCAACAGCGGCGAAGTTATATTTCTTTTCGAAATTCAAAAGCTACTCGATCAAAAGAGCAATTGCCCAACCACACGAGAAAAAAAAAGAGAAATTCTTTTTTTTTTTGCGTACGGCATTAACCGATCGGAAAAGCAGGCAATTATCGAATTCTAATCGGGCGCGCGGGCGACGGTCCAAACTATCGCGCTCGCGCGCGGGCAAAGTGCATCAATCCTTTGAACGAAGCGCGGAGCGGGGCGAAGCCCTCCAAAAATACGCCCCGCATTTCGCAACGAGCCACTACTCTCCCGTTTCATCCCAGCCAGAGCAGCAGCAGCAGCAGCAGCAGTACACATACGCGCAATACGAACACACAGACAAAGAGAGAGGAGTAGAGTGAGAGAGCGAGAGAGAGGAGCGTCGTTGCCCTGGTGCAGTGCATTAGAAAGCTCCGCGCGCACGATCGCGCTCGTCGAATTACGCTTAGGCAAGCGAGGGGGGCTCGACTCGACTATTGCTATATAAGACCTCTCTTGCGCACTCGTCTCTCTCTCTCTCTCTCTCTCTCTCTCTCTCTCTGTATGCGAGTATAGATATACATGCGAGAGTTGGCGGCGCGAAGCTCGAAAATGAGGGCTTCGGCCGGGAGGGCTGCAGCAGCAGCGCACGGAAAGGTTGGGTAGAGTGAGAGAGAGAGCCGGGCCAGAGGGGAAAAGAGCGCCTGCAGTGACTAGCCTCCATCGATTTGCCATGCGACGCCATCTTGCCAGCAGCACCACCACCACCCCACCCAAACCAACGCTCTCTCTCTCTCTCTTTCTCTTTCTCTCTCGCTCTCTCTCTCTGTATGCATGCACACGCATTGCCGGCGGCAGACATTTTGAAAAATGATCCCAGGAAGTCATCGAGCGAGCATTTTTTCTCTCTCTCTCGCACTCTCTGTACCAACCCCTCTCGTTCGTGGGAGGACAATGCACCGGCGGCGCATAGCGCTTGACGAGACGTCGCGCATGAGAGAGAGAGAAAGAGAGAGAGAGAGGGTAAAGTTATGAGGCAAACGCTCGCTTTGGAATGCGAAAAAATTAATTATAGCGGATTAATGCGAATTAGGCCGCCACCGACCGCTCTCCCCCCGCACGATTGTTTATGTTGAGCGCCGTAATTGAAGAATGCAAAATTGCACTGGCTGCACAGAGTCGAGCAGAGCAAATGGAAAATGTGTGTGCCTTGTTTTTTTTTAATGATTATTTTTTATTACACTGTTCCTGCTGTAATTTACTGATTTAATAAGAACGCGATGTATGGATTGTTGCGTTTTTTCTTTTGTTCGGTTACCGAAAAAATAAAAAATAATTGCGTAATTTTAATTACGCGCGGTAAAATGTAGACGCGATAATTCGTCGTGGTGTTGCCGCGGGCCGAATTTATTAACAAAAGCCTATACGGGCAATAAGTCCTAATCGCGGGCTTTGAGAATGTGCACGGTGGTTTTTTTTCTCTCTCTCACCGTTCGACCGTTGCGTCGTAAATTCAAGGGACCATTATCAAAAAACTATGCCGAATAGAGACTCTCTCTCTCTCTCTCTCTCTCTCTTTCTCTCTTTCTCGTGCTTATAAACAAACGCGACTCTCTTTTTCTGTCTCTTTCTCGCGTTATTAAATAAAACAGAACGACGCAGACGCATGCACGCGTCGAACGAGCGCCGAGTTTTTGTGCTCTCGCTCTCGCACAAAAATAGAAGGAAAACACAACGTGCATATACATAGGCACACGCATACACGTATACGTATAGACGATACGCAACGCATGAAGACTCGTATACGTGTGCGAAAGTATATATACACAAATACGCGCGAGAAGGGGGTTTGCCGGAGAGTTCGTTTGGCCGAGCGCAATAAACAGGTATAATGGAATACGAGCTAACGGTGTGAGTGGGAAGGGTGCGGGGTGAGTGGGGTGAGGGGGAAGTAGGGGGGGGGGGTTGTGAGAGGTGTACAGTATGCGCGCGCGTAGAGAAAGATTTCAATCGCCTCCACTCCAATCGGTGCGACGCGCGGACAATGCGAGCATTCGCGGACTCGTCGCGCGGTCGATCGACTTTCGATTAACCCAAAAGATTTTTCTTGTTTTCAGCGCTCTCTTTCTCTCTCTCTCTCTCTCTCTCTCTCTCTCTCTCTCTCGCTCTCTCGCTTTAGCATACGCGCTTGCACGCGCGATAGAGAGGATCGAGAGAAAATAAAAAGGCAGAGAAGGGAGGCTAGCCAGATAGATGGCGGGAACGTTAAATGCGTCCGCCGTTTTTTTTAGAGAACCCACCGATCCATTGTTGGCCCTCCCGTGAGAAATGCACTTACAATTCTGTCTATCGGCCTACCGATCGGATCTAAGTTAATAACCCCTTCCTTCCCTCTCCCCTCGCCACCGCCGCAGCAGAGAAATCGAGAGTGCGAGACATGGACTTTAATCACTTGCGAAGAGAAAAGAGAAGTTGGCTTGTTGTATTAAACGTGACTCTTTTTTTTTTGCGCGTCCGGGATGCAACGAGCGCCTCGCGCCACATTTTTTTCTCTATTGGTAGAGAGAGAGATAGAGAGAGAGAGATAGAGAGAGAGAGAGAGAGATAGAGAGAGAGAGAGAGAGAGATAGAGAGAGAGAGAGATAGAGAGAGAGAGAGAGATAGAGAGAGAGAGAGAGAGAGATAGAGAGAGAGAGAGAGAGAGAGAGAGAGAGATAGAGAGAGAGAGAGAGAGAGATAGAGAGAGAGAGAGAGAGAGAGAGAGAGAGAGAGA
>JAWWMK010000032.1:5696151-5734665 GCA_035047105.1 Galeopsomyia nigrocyanea | reverse complement strand
GAGAGCGCGAGAGAGAGAGAGAGAGAGAGAGAGAGAGAGAGAGAGAGAGAGAGAGAGAGAGAGAGAGAGAGAGAGAGCTGGATAGACACTGATGGCGACTTTTTTCGACGCGTGTACGTGGCGGGCATTTTTTTCGGAGTCATTAGGCCACCAACCAACGCTGCTGCGCCGCTGCATGCGTGGGAAGGCGAACGTTCGCGCCCTGCAATGACAGCGACAGAATGCACCCTGCGCTCTTTTTTTTTGCTGCTGGCCGTGATTACGTTTTTTTGTGTTATTTCGTTTGAGTTTTTTTTTTCATTCACTTTTCAACTTCACTGTTCAAATAAGAGTGCATTTAATATCGCGTGATGCGTGCGAATTGTTTTAATGGGCAAAAAATTGTTGGTTTTTGAGCTTGTGAACGAAATTATTATTTTTAAGCACATTTAAAATACTTCATCATTATAAACCCTGATATATTGCTCGAGACCTATTGAATACGTGACTATTTTATTGTCCCCCAAAAGAAACTTTTTCGAAACCGATTCGGAACCGTATTCCCAAAGAGATCAAAAATATACAGTCACGATATGGGGGGGGGGGGGGTTTAGAAAAAAAAAATGCGCAATATTAACAAAAATCCTCTCAATTAAATCGTCACCGTTGTTTTCATTTTATTTGCCGTCAGCCGCGGGCATATAAAAACTCATAAAAAGAGAATCAAACGCGCGGCAGCAGCAGCAGCAGCTAGCTATGAGAATCGGTATGAATGAAAGGAAATACTTCCGGTCGTAATCTGCGGGAAGAGAGAGCTTAAAAAACAACTTTCTGGCAAACTTAATATAAGCGGCGCGCCGAGCATTTTTGATATTGTATAGACAGTCGATCAAACGATGGAGAGGGTTGCAAAGCGAACTACACACACATTCAAAACGAGAGAGAGAAAGAAAAACAAAGAAAGATCAAACCAGTATACAGCGAGAGCGAGCGAGTAGCGTGTGAGAGATATACACACCTCGCTAAAAAGTCGGAGGTGTTCGATCAGAGTCCTTTTCATAGCACATTCCCTCTCTGTCTATCTCTCTCTCTCTCTTTCTCTCTCTCTCTCTCTCTCTCTCTCTCTCTCTCTCTTTCTCTCTTTGGCAGTGGCAAAGCCATTCGTTATTGCATCCGTGTGAACGACGGATTATACGAAGATTGCCGTAAGTGCGAGCGAGAGAGGGCACGTGTTTCGCAATAAAATCAGGGATTATCGGCGTATCGATGCATGCGCGCGGGCTTGAAGGCAACTCTCTCCTCTTTTTTGTTTTTCATCCTTTTTGCAAAGCGGCGATCCATCAAAGCAGCCGCTCGCGCGCAACCGTAGTGTCGCCGATAAGTCGTGCCAGAGCATCAGAGCCGCGTATATGAATGTACGCATAGTGTGAGAGGTACCTTTTCATCGAGAGAGAGAGAGAGAGAGAGAGAGAGAGAGAGAGAGAGAAAGAGAGAGAGCTGAAAAAAAATAGAAGAAGAGACGACCTAACGACGTCAAAATGATTCACACCAGATGAATAATAATTGATTTCGACGTGCGAAAACCGTGTGCGAATTGATGCAACTATATATACACTCTCTATATGCACGATTAATGCCAGCCGCGCGTGATCGTTAGCGATCAGATCGCGCTCGTCGTTTTAGAAAATAACATTGTACGCGTGGATATCGAAGAATAATGATAAGTATCGATTGTTCGCTCGCGCTTTTTTTGTTTATTTTCGCAAAGTACGGTACAGTCGACGAGAAGGAAAAAAAAATGAAGAGGAACCAAAATGTCATCGTATAACAGCAAAAGAAAGAAGAAGAAGAAGAAGAAGCCCCCGCGCGCGCATACAACATCGCGCTCTCATAGCGAAGCCTCGCATCAATAGCCGCAATCATGGCTTTCTGGGGAGGGTGGGCAAAAAGGAGGAAAAGAAAAAAATAGCGCCTCGTCGCGGCGCGTTGCAGCTATATGCTATATAACCGACCCTAGCTCATCGAGTGCAGTTCTCTGTCGCTCGGTCGCACTCAGGTATACGTTATCTAGAATAGGATCGCCTGCACGCGGAACTCTGTGTGGCTGTGTGTGTACGTGTGTGTGTGTGTGTGTGTGGAAACTGATGGTGCTTCTGAGTGTCACAGTCAGGCACATATAGAGAGCGAGAGAGAGAGAGAGAGAGAGAGAGAAAGCGAGAGAGGTAGAGACTATATGTAGGATCCACTTCTTTGGCGCTATCGCACATATACAAACTCACATGTACAGACTCTCATTGCACACGCGGCCGATACACGTGTGCCACGTGGAGAACCTAGCTGCAGCATATCACGTGCATATCCGAGAATCCGGAAAACGCCGCAGCAGCCGCCGCCGCCGCCGCCCGCGCCGCGTGACGTCGTACGGCTTGCGTAGTGCACTGTGCAAGCATCGCAACGGACATGTCAAATCCAAAAGCGCTCGCTCGCTTTCTCTCTCTCTCTCTCTCTCTCTTCCACACATGCGAATAAGCCCCCGCGGGCTATTATTGTTAACAGCGGACTTTTGTGCAGCCATGCCAGCGGCTATCTGCAGTCTTGTGCAGCTGAGTCGGCTGAAGGCTCGTGAATGGCACAAGCGCCGCCGCCGCCACCGCGGCTTCGGCACAACGACGCTGTGTGTGTGTATAGTGTATGCCTATACGACCCATGGAGACAAAAAAAATAACGCGCGATGCTTTTTTAAGCTTCACGCCGAATAATTGCCGAATGAAAATTTCTTTTTTTTTTCGTCTTTTCATGTTGTTGTGTAACATTTTCGGCCTTTTTTAAGTAGTAAAGAATTAGTATGGTAAGACGAAGTGTCGGACTGAACATTTCGTGATATTTACATAAATTATAGTAGAAACCGAAGTTAAATTTTTAATAGTTTAACTACTTCTCCAACTTTACCTACGATAAGCCAACAATTTAGCGTCTATTTGCGGAATAAGCGCGTTCATCAGGAACATAATTTTCGCATAAATTATTGCAACTAAATCTAGTCCTTTGAATGAGCCACCCCCGCCCCCTTCGTTGGGTTCTTCCTGGAAAAGCTCTGATGCAAAATTTCTAACTAGAGTTTCGTATAACACACATCAGCTCAGCGCAACGGCGAATTTCCAAGCGAGTAGATAGTCTATATGCGCTGTCAGACCTCATCGCCGACAAAGTTGCCAGAAAAGGGCAGCCGCGCGAAATAATCGATCCGTTGACAAGGTGATTAAACTTTCATTAAACGCTGACTAAATTGCAGTCAAAAATATATCAAACCCTCGGCTCTATTATATCCCTCATCCTTAACTGTACCTCCCAGTTTGTCCGCGCGTGAAGGCCCTATTTTAAACGAGCTAACATTATCAAATATAATATAGATATTGCCTTATTTAAAGACGTAATACAATTGCTGTGAAATTGTTTGCTTGAATAATAGTAAAAGGTTATATTTATTTTTTTTGCGTGTTTGCAGTCACTTATCAAAATTGAATGCATGGTCAATGCCCTTTTGCTAGGTATGTCAAACTGTTTGCTCGGACAATGAAATAACGGAACGTTACTTTCCATAAGTGAAGAGTGTACGACAATGTTTTCGCGGTATAGCTTGATTGCATTATTCGTGAATATATAATATTCAATCAAAAAAATCTTCCATTTAACGAACACTCGATGCACAAATAGTAATACCGTCGATTGGATGTGCGAAGTGATAACAATACCCAGACTATACGTCAAAACAAGAGCTACAAGTAGTAGTGGATCTGTATTTATCTAATCTCGAAAGATCTACAACTTTCGACAATTACGGGAATTCACCGCGCAAATATTGTACATTACGCAACTCTCATTTTTCAATATAAGTATTTGCGTTCTTTCTTATTTATTTCCTCGCACGCGCGCCTTTCATTATTGCGAGTTAATTTTTACTCATGCTGCCCATTGCCCTCTCTGTGCCGACTATTTCTCTTTTCCGTTCAGACTCCTTCGGTTGCCAGCAGAGTGCGAGCGCGCGCGTAGGCAATGCCCGCAAATCAGAGATAGAGAAAGCAATCTATTGACTTTGAAATTGATTGAATTTTTGGCGAATGAATTTGATTAAAACCAGCGAGCAATGCTCGCTACTCTCTCTCTCTCTCTCTCTCTCTCTCTCGGCTACCAGCTGCGTTTGTCTGTATTTGTATGTGTACGCTTGCGTGCCGTACGAATTTACTGTTTTAATAGTTGACATTGCACAGGCATTCCAACAATTTCTCGTATTTGAGCATTGAATTTTTGTTTTAAATACAATGCGGTCGCTTGATTCGTCAACGCCTCTTTCGTTTTATATTTTAATCGCGTGTCGCGCATTCGCGCTGAGAGGAAATAAAAAATTTTATATTGCGCCACATACTGCTGCTCGATCGAATAGCAATCTTTAATTATGAAGCAATGTGTAATTGTGTGGCAGCGCTTCATCGACCGCGTAAATTTACACGGTATTTCTCCTAACATTTTTATTTATGATTTATTGTTCGTTTTATATAACGCTATTGTTTGTGCACAATAACATATTTTATGTCTTTCTCGAATTTTCACTATCGATAATAGCTTTCGAAGAAAACATTCAGATAAGAAAATATTTTTAACAACTTATCTCGCGATATCCAACTAATCTGATATATTATTCAATTTCATAATCTTCGCAAGATACCAACTTTGATTCCTTAATGCCGTTTTAATCCTTAAAACGTATACTTCTACTGTCATGGAAAAAAAATTTTTTTTCCTTATCTACATTCCATCGTTTATATCCGTTATCCAACTTGTTATTTTCAGACTCAATTACAATTAGCGTCGATTTACTTCATCCGCAAATGCCAGATGGAAACTAAATATGAGACGTCAGACATTAGAAGAGTCAAAAGTAAATCCTAAACGATCCTCGCAATTTAGAATCCCCCGAAGCCAAATGAAGCTCATAAAAGCCGCGAATAAGCTATTATAGCTTTCTAAAAGAAACACAAAAAAAATGAATAAGCGAGCGCGGAGCGTTGATCCTTTCGGAGCACGCGCGCGCGCGCGCTCGCGAGCTAAACTCTGCGACGTTTAATTGTGCAGGGGAATTAACATAGCGGCAGAATCTACTTTGCATGTTAGGCTTTTACGGACCAGCGCGAGGAAGAAGAGTGAGAAACAGCTTGGCTTTGGCTCGTGCCGAGCGAGCGAGAGAACGAGTTGTTTGGAAGGTTCCGAATTAGCAGACGCACAGTCGTAGTCGTAGTAGTAGTAGTGGTAGCCATCGCGCCGTCTCGCGCGACCCCTTTACGCGACGACGACGGCGGCGGCGAACCCTTTTCTTCGGATCCCCCTTACGTTACGGACCTCTATAAATTCCCTCAGGATTTTTCTTTCCTCCACTTGCCTTAATTAAAGCCGTCCCTTATACCATATAGCTCCACCCTCGCGTTCACTTTCTCCCGAGAAACATTTCGTCCCCTCTAGGCCTTAGCCCACCGACGCCGCCGTGCTTTTGTCCGCGAAAGAGAAAGAGAGAGAAAGAGAGAGAGAGCTTGCATTGGCTGTCTTTATACGCCGACGGAGTGAGACAGAGAGATGAAAAACGATTGACGCCCGCAGACTACGACGACGACGACAATTAGAGTAATGCCGAGTGAGCGTAATTCTTCGGGAGCTGCCAGAGAGTTTAATAATGCAAAGTGGATGTACGAACGACAATGGCGCACGGTTTATACCACCTCGAGGGATAGCTTTAGAAGTTTACAAAGATTTTTGTTTTATTGAAAGAAAGAAGTAAACAATCGAAGCCAAATCACTCCGTATATAGCCTCATCAACTTGTCTCCGCGACCGCATCGCGGAAATTTGTCGAACAATAAAGGCCATATCCGCGTTGGGTATAGGCGAACGGCATATCACTTAACGCAGCTTCGCTGCTGCCGAGTGATTCAATTAACGCGCACGTCGACAGAGTCCCGCGGAGCCGATTTATTTAATAAATTTTCAATTTACCAAGCTATATCCTCGCGCGCTCGTGCCCGCTCGTTGTTTAAACAACTGATAATGAGTTAAGATAATTAGTGGCTTGCTTTCGAAATAATGAACAGCGTGCACGAGCGCGCGGCGCTGTGTATGTATGTGTGTGTGTATGGGGGAGGGGGAGAGTGTCGAAGCATCGCTCTGGTCGCGCGAGGCCTCTTGCAATAATTAATTGGAAACACAACGCGTGCGCTACGTGGTGCCACTGTCGAGCGGGCAACGGTCAACATATTGCTTCGACTTGTGTCTCAATCAAACCAAAATTTGTCTGGGAATATCATCACGATCGCTGTTAATGGAGCTATGTATCCGACAACAAATGTTTATTTGGCTAGGATTCAACAAAAATGGAGCGGATGTTCCAGTGTCAAGTTTTTTTTTTTTGGGCGGAGGAATAGTTTGCCGATAGCTATTGATAATTTGGGAGTTCTATTACAGCCACGGTGCGATAAAAGGTTGTACTGGCAATCCGAATAGAATCTACTTTTATTCGACTATGAATAGGAAATTTCGGAGCGCGATACTGCTTTTGCCTAATGTTCATTCACAGTAGTTAGAAATCCTTTTTTTTTTGGAGTCATATTCGAAAATGAAAAAAAAATGGTCTTTATAGTGAATCTACAAAGTTTTTAGATTATTTTGTATTTCTTTTACTCATGATTGATATAAGCAATTTATTCAAAACTTTTTACTTAAACTTCCCGTAAAAATTCTCCTCCTCCGACTCAGAATAATTGAACTTTCCTACTTGCATTTCTAACGAGAAAGCGTTCAAAGTTTCCTAATGAACTATGTGAGAGCTGCGACCCCTAAGAGAGAAAAAGAGAGAAAGAAAAAAAATCGTTCCAAAACTAGGCTCACTTAATTTGCCGGCATCCCGATAAGTCTTACCCAGGGTCGACCCAGAAAACTTCATAATTGCAAAAGTACGCTGGAGCGGAAGAAAAGTTTCTCTCGCCACAAAAGTATTTTAATTCCGGTCGCTCGGCGATTGCGCTCTTCACACACACACACACACACGTACATACACCGCCGGCAAACGGGGACAAAAGAAAGGAGTCGTCATACACATACACATACACAGAGAGAGGTTACGATAGAAAAGTTTCCTTCGACACCGAGCTTGCGCGCGCGTACCACAGCCTCTCGCGGTTTCGCGAGCCGCGCGCCGGATGTGTACCGCAGCCATAGCGCCAGAGATAAGAGAGTTGGAAAAGTTGCGGCGCGCGCAAAAAGCCCAGCTTTTCGCACTTTTCTTCTCGCGCGGCCCTGACGAGTTAGAGAGAATCCAAGGACTCGCTCTAAAAAAAGAGGAGCGCCGATGTATATGTATACACACACGGTATCAGAAAATTTTACACGCCACGATGGAGGTAAATACGCACGCGGGCAATTTGTGTTTGACTTTCGTTACCGAATTTCGACTTCATCTCGCGAGGGTGTATTTCGGAGAATTGAAACGTAACGTTTCCCTTTGATTTGCATTTGTAAGCATTCGAGGAAGCACGTTATATAAACGTATTCAAAATTATTGAAAACTAGTTTCCCGCAGCAAACTGAAAATATTTGCCGTGAAATAACGTCGGTAAAATTTCGTTGGAATTAGATTCTCGGAAAACCTGCACGTAATTATACAGCTAATTATTAGTATTTCCATTCCAGAGTGTGTTCTCTTGTTTCAGTATGTCGAAGCTATTGCGATAGGTAATGCAAACAGCAACTGTTAATGCAGTCTATATAGAAGCCTACTCACAACAGTGGTAAATTAACATGATGTATCTTGACCCTCCGATCGTGATCTATACGTAACTAGATTCGAGAGCAAATGATTTGGTTATAATGGTTCCTGATAGCAAGTAGGGGATACATACATGCATACATGTGCTGCCGAGCATCAAGCTATGTACACGCACTTTGTTGTATGCTCGCATGTTACTGCTTTGGCTAATTAACGTGTACTCAATTACTAGCTATCGGAATTTTTTTTTCTGTGCCGTGTGCTGTTTCATGATATTTAATCGAAGACTTGTTATCTACTAGTTTATCGAATGGAATTCTTTTCGAATCTATTTAGACAATGCGAAATTATTTTAATTCGACTGAACTTTGATGACAACGTTTCCTTAGCGGAAAGATATAAAAATTAGCAAATTCCAAAAAAAAAATCCAAAAACAACGAAAACGCATCAATTTCGATCCTTTGGAAAAACTCAATCTTTCTCTCGAAAGCCAAATGAAAAAAATGATAAAAAAGCTCTCTTCCACCTGCACATTAGCGTGAAGAGATATAGCCTCGTGAAAATCATCTCTCTCTTCTCTCTCTCTCTCTCTCTCTCTCTCTCTCTCTCTCTCTCTCTCTCTCTCTGTCGGCCTACTTGGCTTGCATAGTAGCAAATCCCTACGTAGCGCCGGATATGGAAGCACTCGTCGAACGAACGTTAGTAGTGGTAGCTAGCAATAGTGATGCCAGCCTGAGGGGGTAGAGAGAGAGAGAGAGAGAGAGAGAGAGAGAGAGAGAGAGAGCGCATCGACCGAGAGGCCGTGTTTTTGCGGGTGTGGCTTAGCAGCGCGATGGGCGCCCCCTCCGCCGTCCGGCGAATTTTCGCCGCACGTGCGCACCTTCGCTAGCTCCGAGGGATCGAGCCAACGCCAAGCACATAGACACACACTCATATACGTACACACGCACACGTACACACGTTTGCAAGCGGCAACTAGCTGGCCTTCTGATAATATTTCGTTATCAGCTACCTACCTACCTACCTGCCTCGTACGACGTGAGCGCGCATGTAATGCTCCCCTTCGAGAAGAGAAAGAGAGAGAGAGATAGAGAACCCTTGCGACGGGGAAATGCGCTATCGATTTTCAGATTTTCTCTGCTTTTGAGGATACAGGCTTTCGTTTACCGTGTTTCTTTAGATTATCACTTTTTTGCATTGTTTGTGTGTAAGATTTTTATCTAGGTGATAAAATGATGAAGTATTTAATCTCATTTTAAATATTTTTTTTTCAAGTACTCTTGTAAGCAGATTACTAAAATAATGCAATACGATGTCTGACTTAACCACTTTTTTACTACTGCATGCAAAGTAGTTTGAAATTTCGATCGCAGCAACATTAAATAGCTTACTTGATAAATCAGTTAGCAAGTAAAAAGCTTTATAAACTATCGATACCCCCTGCTATTTATTGTAAGCTCATTTGGACCCACATTTTTAATCACGCAAGTAAGCGTGTATACACGATTCAAGCGACCTCATTAGATCCCAATCAACCAATTCACTACAGCTTAGAATACTTACATAAGTAAAGAATGCTACATACACTCCGTATCGGAAACGTTTTTCTCATTGTTAAGCCTCAATCGATTGATAAATAAAGCAATCGCCGAAGCTTTTGTGTAGTCTTATCACACCTACACGTTTCACAATGAAAAATACCAGGTTACTAACTTTTTCAAGTTCAATTGGAATATCTCAGATAATCGATAAGATCGATGTGAAAATGATTGACAGTGAAGAAAATTAATACGCAAAACTTCATCAAAAAAATGTAAATATAGAACGTAATCACATATTCGCGTTAAAAGAAATTGCGATTAGACTTTGCCCTCGGATCGATCAAATAAAATAATAAATGTCACTTTGAGATTCCGAATAAGACAATCTGGCGATATCTTGGCGACCGAAAGTATGAAAATTCTATAAACACACAAGGTACAATGTCGTGTTATGATTTATTGCTACCAGAGTTTTGCTAAAAAAAAGCGATAAATTTTTGAATTTTTCCGTTCGATTTACAGCTCAACATTAGCGTTACATATGCAATTCGCGTGTATCGCATAAATACACGCAAGCTTCACTCACCCGCGCATCAAAGATTTATCGTCTCTAATACCTATTGACATTGAAAAGGTAATCTGCGTAAGTGGCCTTTGCCAGCAGCAGCAGCAACGCAGAGCGTACATGAGCCTAACCCACGCGCTTCCGGCCATTGGCCCGACACGCTTTTTTTTATATATATATACGTTATATACAATATCGCCGCGAGAGAAATATCGCTGTAGTAGTAGTGTAACAGCTGTTGCTTTTATTTTCATTTTTTCCTCAATGGCAAACAGGTTTTTTTTTGAGATTTTTCATCGCTATACACATGCGTTTTCACTCTTATCTCGTGCTTGAGACTTCTTATTGATTAATGTCATCTGCTTTATATTTTTTTTGGTGAAGTACAGATATGAAGTGTTAGCTGCATTCTCGATTTTGATTGACTGTTTTTTTATCGATGCAATCGATAAAAAGATTCATTAAAAAAACACATCTTTGATCCTTTTAAGTACGCATTATAACGTTCAATTAAGAATCGATCCATTAATAATGATATCAGTAAACTTTGACACAATATGAAAAAAAAACAAAAGGCCGTATTCCATCCAGCTATTCTCAAGTAAATTTTAAGGGACAAGACCGCACCTCCGAAGCAGATGATTAACCAAGTCCCACTAATTAGAGAAGAAAAAAAGCTTGACAGCACTCAGGAGAGCAAACATAATTAGAAGGCTACTGGCGCGCTGGGGGGTGGAGGGGGAACGCGTATAGCGAGAGCAGACGAAGAAAAGGGGAAAGTTTATTCCGACTGTTTGACGACACGCGATACGCCTTTCTGCCAAAGGGTCACCGAGACGACAGTGTAGACGACGACGACGTCGACGACCAAGTGGTCGTCGCATTGCTAATGGCCAAGCGATAAAAAAGAAACGTGTTTGCGCCCGTGCCTAGAAACGCGATACGATTATTCATACTACTCGAATACGTTAGACATCCATTTGTGTATACTATTTGCTCTGTTCGCAATAGACGGACGATCTCCTCTTCCGCTTCAGTTTTTGGATTGATTGACAGCGATTATTTCCATAGTCGTCGGGTTCAATTTTTGTTATTGAAATTTTCAATTCTAAATATACCACTTCCGCTTATATCTTGGACTTTCATCGTACGACTGACAGTGATGGATGACGTCGTGAAAAGAATGCACCTTTAATTAATCAGATTTGCATTGTTTCCTTGACGAGTGATATCAGTAATCCATTCCCCGGTATACTCTGTCACACTGGGTCAACGCAGTGTGATAATTTTAACGCGTATACATTCTAACAATAACCGAGCGAACCGTAACGATCGTGTAATTCCATTTCCTTGGCGATAACCCGCAAATCAACAAAAGCCTCGATACACCAAGAAAAATTTGCGATAACTAATCATGTGCACAACAAAGCGCACGAGGCGAAAACTCGACAAAAGAGTGGCATGGCAATATATAAGCCCGCACGAGTTGCGCGCGCGCGTAATAAACATGCGAGAGCAAAAGGTTGGAAGCTTGCGAGACGAGTTTACAAACTCGCGTGCGCGTTCGCCATTATCATACAAAAGCTCAATTAATCGGGCAAAAGCGAGGGCTTTAAAATCGACAGACGGAAAGTTCTCGGATAGCTCTCGTAGCTCGAAACTATTTTAGCTCACACACACATACACACATACACATACATACAGAGCAGAGCAGAGCAGAGTAATCGAGTTTCCAAACACACTCCGCTTCAAACCAACCTCTCCCCCCTCACCGCTTAAATTTTCGCGCTATAAACGGCCGATCGCCAGTCCGCGACAACTATGCACGCGGCGGTGGCGGCGGCGGCGGCGAACAATTGAGCGCCTATTAGCAAACTATTACGCTTGGCCCCCGCGTAGTATCGATAGATATATGGTGCGCCCGACACGCTTCATCAGCTGTTGCACGCGCGCCTCTATCCCACACGCGTGTGCGTGCGTGACGATGATGATGACGATGATGATTTAGTCATGATGTCCTTCGTATTTGCGTTCTTATACTATGATGAAAAGGTAACGCGTGGATTTACGGATTGATTGCGTTTACCCATGCGATGAATGGCTTATGATGGGAAAAAAATTATACTTTGAATTACGAATCAGTCGGGTGAATTTGGAAAAAAAATATTGAAATCTCATTTGCACGTAATTCGTTAACGAACGCCTGAATAATGATGTCGAAAAATCTCATCAAATTCTCATTATCCATTTTCAATATCAAAATGGACTTCCCGTTACATTATCAAAAGTCCTTTGATAAAGCAGCGAATATTTAAAAAAAAAATACAGCGAATGCGAAATACAATGACTGGAAAAAAGTAATAACTCGATTACGCGCTTCCGAATTATCGTAAATCCGTTCATTTTTATTTCAACTTCCAGTATGTCGTGTATGTCGACCGCGAGCGAACGCGTGCGCGAAATTCCATTCAGAAATGAAATCAAACGTGTTCATTAATAATCGTTCATTCAACGGCTGCATTAAAAGTACAACTTGTTGAACCGCATACAATATCTCCAGCAAACAAATCAATTACAAGCCAATCGATACGCAGAACCTCAGTATCTCCCCTATGAAAAAAAAAATGTTGCCCCCAAGTTATTCTAATAAAAGATAAACGTCGTCATAACAACACGTCGACTTTGAACATTCTTTTATTTTGTTGGTATACGCGTGGTGATCCTCGCACGTATATACGCTCGCACACACATATACATACACCGACACGTGGAGAAGCGCTTGACAAACGCCCGAAAAAAACACGTGTAGGTACAAAAGCCGCAGGGCGCTTTGTCGGCTCGGGCGACCGAGTGACATGGTCGTGTGTGCGATTTTCATTGTAGCTGGCGCGCGAGCGCGGGGCGGGAGGGATATAAAATATAGAAAAAAAAAGTTGGCCGCTCGCTCGCGCTTGCGAACAAGCTCTCGCTTACACGCGCGCACACGCCAGTACTCTTCGATGAACGTCCGCGTGGAAAATATGAATGAAAAACGGCGAGGGAGAGAGAGAGAGAGAGAGAGAGATCGATCGACCACGTGTTTGGCACCTGTTCGAAAACCGACCGGCGAGGAGTCGGTTTAATGGAGTGTTAGTTCCTCTTTCTCTCTCTTTTTCTCGCTCGCAGACTTTTTTACTTTTGTCCATTTTTCTTTCCGCGCGTACCTCTTCTTCAGACTTTGTGCTGCCCGCAGTTATTGATTGCGCTTGTTTACCTTGGCACTATAGGCGGGCGTCTCTCACGGCTCGTTAGACGATTTCACGCGCTCAGCGAAAGAGCTGTATTTGCATTCGCGATTGGTAAATTCGGATAAAATCGACGACGATAGAGGAATTTTTCGTCGGAGAATACGCGGGCTTACGCTCGTGTGTGTCTGCTTCAAAGAGCTTTCTTTTCATTCGGCTTTGACGAGCTTTCGATATCGATGAACGGCATTTATTGCTGGCGAAATGGTTTTCTAACGTTTCGCCATTATCACGGTCTGATCAAATACTCATGTTTGAATCCTCGCTTCGATTTTATAAATCAGTTCAATCAGTTCTTATCCATTTGATAAAAAAAACATTAATGTACAAAATTTTTTTAATTGCTGCAAGGTTGAAAAGAAAGGAAGACAGAAAACAAATGAAGACAGCATCAAAAATCAATCCGCCGAGAGCATTAAAGTAAACGAGTTGCCGATTAATCAGCAAGCCCATTATCGCTGTCCGAGCAGATCACTCGTCTCTTTTCGGACGACCCCTTGTACCCTACTCTCGAAGAGGGTTCTCGTTTTTCACGGTCTCGTCTATCTCGCGTGTAGCTTCTTCAATGAAGCGTGCAGAGACGACGACGACGTCTCGCCGCAAAGGAGACGTATAAAGGGGATTCTCTTCGAAGGCGAGTGTCACGATTAATTTTCCAGTAGACAGCTCGCCAACAATCCCGCCCGTGTCGCGCCATTCGCCCTCTGTGCGCGTCAAGAAAGGGCGCGCTCCTCGCAAATGGCACTCTGCGGACGCGCACGACGGCATGCCTTTTCGACAGTTTGCGACTGATGGTTTCATCCTACAACTATACGCACGCCACCCTTTCGTTGTGTGGCGACTATTTTAGGATCTACGCTAATATTATGCTTATAACTCCTACCCCGGCCTATTCATACTCGTATCCCGCCGATCAAATTAAATTCCTTCAATATTACGCAGAGTTATAATAATTCCCGTCAGTCGCATTTTAAAAACAAATTTGATTGTCAAGTACACCGTTGGTTGCGGAAAATAAATGTTACGGACTTTTGCCCAGTCACATTTGAAGGGCTCTCTCGATGGCAGTTACGGAGGTCTAGAACAGAAATTACGGTAAACGTCTGTAATTAGAAGGGTTAATTCCGTTTCTGAATAGTTGAAGGAATCCATGAAAAATAGAGCAGTTTATTGCGTGACTAAAGCCGTCTGCGTCGCGCCGAGCTAACAAACAAATTCCACGTGCGTGCGGAATTTGCCCGGCTGGCCGCAAACATTTAATATCCTCAAAGCCTTAATAAGACACATTAGAAGGACAAAGCGGCGTACGTCGGTGGTACACGGCGGCGGGATAGAATAGCCGGGAGCAAAAAAGAAGCTTGAAGAAGCGAAAGAAGACGATGAGAGCGAGGCAAGCAAAAGGGGTTGAGACAACCCCTTGCACCAACACACATACGCACACACATAGTCGGCCGTCGGAGATCCGGAGGATCAGAGCGAAGCTTTGTAGCCGTTCGCGTTCGTGGGATGAAGTGGCCGCGCGCGCGGGGGGGAGTTGGGTGGGTGGCAGTTGACTATTGGAGTGGGGTGAGCTGCTGCTGCTGCTGCTCGGTGGGTTTTCGGCCGGCGGACCACAAAGGCGGTCCGCTCTTCCTGCAGCCGTGGCGAAATGAGGAGGTGGACCTAAGCGCAGGCACGGCGCCGCCAGGATAAAGGAGAAGGAGAGAGAGAGAGAGAGAGAGAGAGAGAGAGAGCCACCAACGCCGCCCGGGCGACGATCAATAAGGAAGGCATACTCTCTCTCTCTCTCACACTCTCTTGCTCTTTCACTTGCTGCCTGTCTTTTCCATCGTTCGCTTCTATGTAGACTCCCTTCCCACACATACACCTTTAACTTTTACTCCCAATGCCTTGTGCTCTTACGACACGAACGACAAAAAAAAAGGAGAAAGAGTAAAGAAGAAGAAGAAAAGGATGAGCTTTTAACTTTGTCGCGCCACGGAGAAAGTTGCACGGATATAAGGAGTGGTTGCTTTCGCGCCTTTTTCTCTCTCTGTCCCGAGAGAGCGTGGCTTTAAATGCTAGTTCTTCTTTCAGACTTTCTTTTTCCGTGCGAGCTGACCCTCTCCGCAAGCTTCCCTACCCTTTTTTTTACTGTCCCTTTTTACACGGCTATGGGATAGTTTACCGAGGGTAATTTTATCATTTAGAGTGCAGCTGTTTTTTTTTTCCTTTCTTACTCGTTCTTGGCAGGCAAACAAAATAGAATTTCAAAGATTAATTACTTTTTTTCGTTGACAACGCGTGCAGTGATATATTTGATTTTCAGGGATATTGATAACAATTTTTCATCAAAATGTAAATTGATTTTTTTGTTTTCATGCCGATGCTTTGATAACTTCAAAATGGTAAATACAGGATCAAAATGAAGTACATAATGCAGGAGAACGAACATAGACATAAAAAAAAATAATTGTGCGAAAACACATGTTCAAAGAGCGAGCTTCGGTGATATTTACATATTATTGATATTTATACATGTTATTTATATATCCGAATAAAATTTCACAGAGAATCAATTTTGTACAAAAAAAATAGTAGAATAAAAAAACTCGTTCAAAGAAAAAAAAACGAGATAGGTAGCAAAGCGCAAACAATCCGATCGACAAGCAATAGAAAAATTAATGAGGCACGAAGGTGTAACACACATCCACTTAATGCTCGCGCCCTCGATTTCCATCTCCTGGCCATTCATACGTGGCTGAGCTCTAGAGTCGAGCGAGAGAGTGAGAGAAAAAGGCGATTCTTTAGCTTGCTCGTTTACCCACACACACACACACATACACACACACACACACACACACACACATACACATACACACACGCTCATCTCGTGCAAGCAAGCAAGCAAAAAAAAAAGAGGAAAGGCGAGGAGCAATTGCGAAGGTCCGCAAAAAGAAGAACGCGAGAAAGAGAGAGGAAAAAAGCTCAACGCTTGGAAAAGAAGCTCCAGCGGTGCTATTGCTTGCGTCTAATCCGTTTGTTGTCAGACATATTGGGGGGGTTTGTTCTTGAGGTGTCAGCCGGGCGAGGCCGAAGGCTAGTTAGCTTTATTGATCTGTAAGACTGTATGTGCTTCTCTCTCTCTCTCTCTCTCTCTCTCCCGTGTCCGCGGGGAAAGAGAGAGAGAGAGAGAGAATTCATACGAGCGAGGCGCTTTCTAACGGCTTAGCGGGGAGAGAGCGAGAGAGAGAGAACGTCGTATGTATACCCCCTTGACACCCAGGCGCCACAACGAGCTGACCAACACACGAGTCCCAAGCAAATCCACGCTTAAGCGACGACTCATTGTGTTTGTGCCGACGCCAGCTCGCCCCCGCCCTCTTTTCCTATCCTACCCCCTTAAGAACCAACCCTCTCTCTCTCTATCTTTCTCTCGCTTGCGCGCTTTGTATTCTGACGACGTTGCTCTTGTTTTCTGATTTTTCGTTACGTCTCGTGTGGCCAAGCTTTTTCTTCAAGTTTTCGAGAGTAAAAGTCTTAAACGTGTTTACGAAATAAAACCAAAAAAAAACAGAGTTTTTTCGAGCGAGTTCCGAAATAAACATACATCTAGTAAAAAATATATTCCAGCAGATAAAATCAATAATCTTTGATATTATCCTTTTTTTTAATTTACATTGTGAGGCAAAGTAAAACCCTATGCTAAACCGAATTTTTTGCAATCATGTAAATTAGATTAAAGTTTTTACCAGCCTGCTATCTCGTAATAAACTAATGCATAGATAATAAGCTCCAAAAATTCTCTAATTTGGTTAGTTAATAATGAAATGCATGATATAATTTGATAAAAGCGGATTCGCTGCGCTTCGTAGCTGGGATAATATGTAAATACAGAATAAGGCGTTCATTATTTTGATTAAAGTATTATATTTACGTATACCTCGGTTTAATTATCACGTGGTTAATACTGAATTAAAATACTATGTAATCATCATAATCTGAGCTTGTATTTTATAATAAAAATGATAGAGTATCAGATACATCGACGCCAAATCTACAATTAAGAATTTCGCGAATTAATTGAGAAAATGTAAACTCGACTCGAATTTCAATTGACGAAGAAACCAACGCCGAAATTTCTCTGTCGAAAAGTTCCGTCTAGCTGTCGGGAATGTATACATATCACAGTGAGAATCAAGCGGGAATAATCTGCATGTAAAATCCGAATCGTCTGGAGAGAAAGAGAGAGAGAGAGAGATAGAGCGAGCGAGGTCCATCGAATAGAAGCTAGCAAAAGCGTCAGGGCGATCCCCGAGAGAGAAACGAGCATAGACGCTGGACTCCGTTTTCTCATACATAAAAGCCCCAACGCACACACACACACACACATACACATATATCCCCTTTTGCCTAACATATCTTCGTTACACAGAAGCACGGGCGTCGTGTGTGGCTCGCCATCATCAGCAGCAGTAGTATAGCGGCTAGCTCCCCCACTCGAGCTTTAGTCTCTCGTTCTCCCTTCTGCCGGGTCGTTTCTCTCCTTCGCATTTTTCTTACGTGCCCCTTACCCCGCCTCCTTTTTGGCCAACCCCCTAACGCCCGACGCGCGCACATACACACACACATACATACATACACCAATGTGCGGAGCTTGCTGCCTTGATAAACGAGAGAGGTGAGATTAAATTCTAAGCGGACGAGAGAGAGAGAGAGAGAGAGAGAGAGAGAGAGAGAGACGGAGAAGGGTATATAGCAGCAGCAACGCCGTATTCCCTACCTCTCTCTCTCGCTCTCAGGCATTTTTCTTAGCTCTGCGCTCGCGCTCGCGTATATACCTAAATTAATATCCTAGCCTTCCCTCGGTCGTTCGCGTCGGCAAGGAAATTTGCGAGTCGAGTGGGTGGGCTATGCTTGCTTGCTTGCTTCAGCCTCGGCCATACGGGCTATTCACTATATGTATCTCGCAACTGCTTTCCTCCCCTTTCCACCCTCCTTCCGCTCGCCTCGCCTCGCCTCGCAGGACTTCTAGCGGCCATTATTTAGCGCGCTTAGAACTCGAGCTCCCCGAGAAATACCCCGACCGACCTGTACGTTGTGTTTATGTATAGTTTAACTACTGCACGGGAGGATGTAGTTGATTTTTCTTTTTTCTTTTTCTTTCGTTCTTTTCGAGATGGGAGGATCAATTAGTTCTTGGATAATTCACTGGGGGATCTTTTAGCGATCCTGTCTGCGTTTCTTTCTGAAGAAGATTACTTATTGAAGAGTACTTTTCTATTACAAAATGACGATGAATTTTCCAAGTTTTTCTAATTGATTTTTTTTTAATTTCAAATTTGCAATCTAAAATAGGAAAGTTGCAGCAGCGCTTAATCTAACAACTAACTTTTAGTGAACACACTAGAATATGTTATCTCTATCAAAGCAATCATACTTGATTGTAACAGCAAAATAGAGTAACGAAGCAAGCCACATTTTTCTCAGCAATTACTTCACGTATATACATATACGGGGAAAGTGGCAAATTACAGTCGCGGCACTCAGCAACGTCCGAAATGGGATGGTCGCGCGTGCCAGACAATTTCCAAAAGCCATTTAAGAATATTGACTAGAAAACAAAACCCGCACGTAGCTCGCGGGCATTACATTCGCATACAAAATAATTAATTCTCCGAGTCTAATAAAGGACGCGGAGCGAGCGGGAAGTGGTTGCTGCAGGAGAAATGATTTAGTCTGCGGCAATAAACACGAGCGCGCACGGGCGTACGATATTAGAGTTGCTTTCTCTCTCTCACTTGCAGAGGCCGAAATTCGAGATGGTTCTGTTCCTTCAGGCGCGACGTCTCTAGTTCTCTCTCTCTCTCTCTCTCTCGCCCTCGCATATAACGTACAAGAGAGAGTAGTAGTGGTAGTAGTAGTAGTGGAGATAGTAGTAGCAGCTAGCAGCAGCAGCAGCAGCGAGCAACGGACGGGTCAACCCTTTCGTGCGAAATTACGCCGACCCTCCGGGACACAGCGACGCTCGGACAGACGACTTCGTTATCATTACAAACTGCAGTCGCCCGTGGCTTCGACAAAATGTCACGTCGACCCTCACCACTCTACTGCCTCCTCTACCGCCTCGCCCTCCCAGCTCCCTCGCTCATCCGCCCTCTCTCGCTCTCTGCGTCTAGGCGATTTATGCAATTCCTGGAAATGGATAATAAGCGCGGATATTTGCTTCGACATATGCCCTCTCTCGCTCTGTTAATTGCCAATTAGGCTATTTTTAATGTACCTACCCCTTCGATATGTGTTATGTATATATATTTCGCTGCGGCTGATTGACCGAACTGTGTTGTGTCGCAGTCTATCCCTAACTATTATACGAGAGTAATGATTATCAATTATAACTTCTTCGTTAGACTAATTGTTGATTTCCATCATTCAATGATAGAGATGTTTCACGGAGTTTTTCCAATTTTTAACATTTTCCACGCAATATACCGACTATTATTCGTAATAATGTATTTATAGGTATGCTATTTCAATTTAACTTTTAATCCTAATAATGCGCAACATATCAAGTTACTTTCGGTCAATTGTATGGATAATGAGAAATCCAAACAATACGAATAATATTCTGGGCAAATTTAAATTATAACTGTTGAAATTCAAGCTCTTTTGTTGTATATCCCAACAATGGATTATAATGTGCTTCTGCTCAACTAAACGTGCATTATCGTAAGTCATCCCAAAAGATAGAAAAAAAGAGTATTTCATACGTAGGATTCTATATTTTTCCCATACATCAGCGCGCCCAATCGAAAGTTAATCAATTTAGGAAAGGCAATCGTGACATACTTATCCATAACTGTGTACACAATCGGCCACATAATACACGATCGGTAAATCACTGGCTGCCGGCGAATCGTGCCAAGTTATCCTAATGAAATTATGGTCGGATTGACGAGGAAAAAAACTGTCGGAGAGAGAGAGAGAGAGAGAGCAACGCGTTGGTAGTAGTGGTAGCCCGAGCCCATCCGTAAAAAATCAGTCCCTCCCTCGCTCGCTATTTTTTTCCCGATGCTGCCGCTGCCGCCGAGCTTCCATCGGGAAAAATTAACGGCGCGCGCGGCCCTGGCCTGACATCGGTAAATTGCTGCCATTGATTAAACCTTCGATTCGCTTGAATTATAAATGACCGGCGTGCTGCTGCACTTTAAAATAAAAAGTTTTTTTTTTAACACGCACTCGCACACTCACACTCGCACATCTGCACGCGCTCTTGACAAAGTCAAATCAAATTGCTATGCCCAGAAACATTTTATTTGCCTTCAAGCACGCTGACTTTTTCAATTCGACTCGGTTTTTTTGCATGATTTCCCATATACTGTCTGCGAAACTTTCTCTTTTAAAAATTAACTAGTCGTATGATTTTTTTTTGTGGAGTAGACTTTAGAAAAGAACGGAATAATTATAATTTTGCAATTATAAAACAAAAACTACCGATCGTGTACGTACGGATTCGGTAAACCATATCGTAGCGATGCGTTTTCGAAAATCAACCATTGCAAACGAATGACTTTTATTTGCAAAAAAAACCGCAGAGCACGTATACGTTTAATAATGCATATCTACATTAAAAAAACGTACTTCTCCGCGATCAATCTGAAAAAAAAAAGCTTTTGAATTTTCCAAAAACGTCGACTTTAAATGTGAAAAAAAAATAGAAAAAAAAATACACCAAAGAAATCCAGCATATTTGGATATACGTACAGCCTCAGGTTCAGAATTCTCATTAGTGCATAAATGAAACTGGGCGTAACGCCGAAGTAGATATTTCACTCTAACTTTGGAAACTCATTAGTATTCCGGCTATAATCTGATTTACGGTCAAGAAATTTTAGTTCGCGTAACTATCCTTATCGAATTTGGCCGCTGCTGCACGAGCGGGTTGCCAAGCGCGAGAGTTGCCGTGGCGCATATTAGCGAAGTATCAAACTAAAAAAGCATCCCCCTTTAAACAGGTAAATTTAACTTTGCAAATACGAATATCGCGCTTGTGTATGTGTGTGTAGCCTGCAGCGAGTTTGCCAGCAGATTATGCAAAATAACTCGAACCGATCCAAAGTTATACCCTTTGGGCCTGTGTGCGCTTCCAAAAGTTGCCATACACGTACATATACACGATATAATATCGCACATTACTAAAACACCAACAAAAAAAAAGTCGAGTCGTCAATGAAAACTGATATAATCTTTGGCGTGGAAACTTTCAGCGCCGAGTGTACGCAGCGACTTAGATTTTAGAAAGAAGGGTGGGGGGATGTATTTCGTCGGTTATAGTTCGCGGGAGGCGGGCCTCTGTCGCGGTGGCGCGCATTTACATAGGGTATAGGACTATAGGATGACCGGGCGGCTAAAGGAAAGCTTCGAGGGGGGGTGGTAGTAGTCGCAGTAGTAGTAGTAGTAGTACAGTTGGGTATTAAGAGCGCGGCGAAAGGGGTGGCAACATGGCCGCGCGCGACGGGGAAAAGGTGACGGCGTCGTCCTTTCTCCCATATAGATATATACATGGATTTTCATTTCGTACGTGAAACGAGAACCTTCTATATCCACTTTGCTTGGACGACAACGGCGACGACGACGACGCGGCGGCGGCGGCGAAGGGGAGGTTATTGGATTATTAAGGACCGCTATTGGATTAAGCGCGATTTCAGTTCCCGAACTTGCGGCTTGTGCCTCGCACCTCGCAAAGCTCGCGAGCGATTGGTCGTCGAACTTTTTTGCCTTGGCGCCGTACTATACCATATAGCCCATCCTGGGAAAATAGCGCGAGAGGGGATAGAGAGGGAAAAGGCGAAGCGTAATGTATGGGACGAGTTAATGAATTTCGTACGACGGCTATTTCAAACGGAGAATTAAGAGAGAAAGAGAAAGAGAGAGAGAGAGAGAGCCGGTATACATTGTGTTCGGTCTATATCTGTACTTTGAATTTTCGATAATCCAAACGCTCGGGAGATTGGGAGGGAGAGAGAGAAAGAGGAAAGCTCATCCGCGTTGTATTTAAAGATTCCGGATTATCTCTTCCTTCAATAAAGCCTGGCTAAACGATGTAAAATATTTGCTCTTGTTCTCGATGTATTTAGCCGGGGCAATTCGCCCGGAAAATTTTCCTCACATCAAACATACGCCACTCTATATTTCCTATTTATATCCGCGTGAATCGATATAGACTTTTTGTTGGATTATATCTATTCGTTCAATTAGCCAAAACTTTTTGGCATGCTATACCTTTTCGTATATTCTTCCGATATTTTTCGATCGATTTCAGGCGAAAGACTTGCAATTGAGGAATAAATATGCAACAAAAAATTGACATTCATTTTATTACTCTTTTCGAAAAGATTACCGATGATAATTAATGAAAATGAAAATAATTGTAATATTTTAAGGATTGGATCTCAATACTGAAGTAACCAAAAACTTGATAAAAATATTCAAAAGGACTAATATCAGTATTCTAGTAAAACAGAAAATAATAAAACCAACGAAGAAACTCGCCCACTCAGAGATATATACGTCAAAAAGAACTCAAGAGATCGAGGCGTTGAATGAAAAAAAAACAGAGAGAAAGAGAGAAAGCTAGCAAGCTCGAGCGCAACAAGTAATTTGCAGAAAACACGACGTCGAGAGAGAAAGAGAGAGAGAGAGAGAAAACGGAGGACGGCGAGTAGTAGTAGTTGGTTATTCGGGAAAAGAAGCGCGCGCTGCAAAAAAGAAAAGCAACGACTCGTCGACGAGAAAATTGCTCGGCTGCGCGCACACTTTCGCTTTGTCCGAAGCAAACTACTCTCTCTCTTTCTCTCTCTCTCTCTCTCTCTCTCTCACTCTTTCTCTCTCCTCGAAGAGCGAGTAGTAGCTTAATCCTCGCGCACTTTTAGCTTTGCTATACGGCGCAGGCGGTAACTCATCCGATCAAACCGCGCGCGAGCGGCGCAAGGCTTAGTCCTAATTTAAGGGTAGAAATGAAAACCACCCCCCGCTCCTCCCTTTTCACTCGCTAATTTAAGGCCGGCCGCGCTGCCGCTCATTTGTTTTAACCGTTCTCTCTCTCTCGCTCTCTTTAGTTCCCGTGGGTGCATCGCGCTCGTACCGCGAAAAACCGACCGACTGCGGCTGCTTCTGTTGTCTCTCGCTCTGTATGTGTTCCTGGGTGATTGGCGATTGACGAGCTGACTATATAGTCACCGATAATCTACTCAACGTTTTCGATGAAAAGAAATTCTAGTTTTTTATCTGAATTCACATGTTTGCTATCCCAATGTTTTTCTTCTAATTACACCGATATACGTGCAATTATGAAGTCCGATAATCCTCGTTAATTTAATCATAAACTGGTCAATCACGTGTGAAACCACATCATTCATACAAAATTCATGCCGCCAATCACAGCGACCATTATTCGCGGATTATAATTGGTGCAATAAAATTATTTCATTATATTGCCCGTTTGGATTTCATCGGAACGACGATAAAAAAAAGTAAAAAAATAAAAATAAAAAAATCGCAGCAGCACGCGCGTCAAACGTGAAAAGCGTTTATCGAAAAAGACCAATAAGCAGAATCGAATTACTATCGGTAACGTATATAACATTTAATTCCCGATAATTCACTTTTCAACGGGCGGAAACATGAAAAATTAGCCGGTGCGAAATTCAACAGGTATTATTTAACGATTACGCGGCGGCGGCGTCGGCAGCGTTCAATTGAAACACGTAATTAATTATTCCACTCGGTAAATTGCGATGAAAAATACTGTGCGTTTAATCGTTCCCGATAAAACGACTCTGGCAATTACCGCAAACAAAACAACTCCCACAGGAGTAAAAACAGCGAAAAAAAAAGAAAGTAGAATACAAACCACGAGTGTACGTAAACACTTTATCGAGGAGGCAAATGTAAAGTAATCGAAGAATCGGCGTATGAGAGTATTTGAGGTAAGTTCCGCTCGATATCCTCGAGCACTTTGCGCGGAAAGGAGCTAGGCTGCTACCCCTATCAGACGATCACGTAACCGCGCATTGGTTTCGAGGTTTATCGAGCTCTTCGATTGCTTCGTTTTTTTTTCTCTCTTTCTCTTTCTTGTGCTCTCGGGTCTCTCGTCGATAATCTGCCGCTCACCCGCGCGAAACATACCTCACCCCTCTCGAGCACTCGGTTTAATGCTCGCACTGATCGCTAAGAGTATGTACACTGCGGTTTTGTTTGCCTTGGCAACTTGAATTTTCCGACTTATTACTTTCTTCACTTGAATATTCAAATATCAATCAAGTAAAAAGACAAAAATATTTTTATTATTCAAAGGAAATGTTTTTTTTGTTCAGATCCTAAAATTTTGCTTAGCTTTTCATTTTTCACTCTTCGGCAAAATTTCGCAGTGGCTCTTTGAAGCCAGGCGAAAATTATTAAAAAACAAAAAACGAAAAATGAACTTTTGAATTCTTCATGCTATCAGTAACTTATTCAAAGAGGCATATACACACAGCCACAAGCGCGAGATAGAAAACATCCCGACGCAACACACGCAACGCTGATGCCACAAAGAGCGCACCGATAAAAGTACAATAATGAATAATTAATGCGGACATAGCGTATTTTTTTTAAATAAAAATAATTAATACACCCACGCTGTATGCATATATGAACGGCAGCTCTCTCTCGCTCGCGTTTTATTCTACTTCTAATTAATTATTCTGAAAGGATGCATTACAAGTTAGAAACGGCACTCGTTACAAAGCCTCTCGCTCGCGCAGGAAATATTCATAGAGCGCACGAGCGCGCCTCATTCGACGCTGAAACTCAATCATTTTACGCGCACAATGCAGCCATAGAGGAGCTTCGTCTCTCTCTCTCTCTCTCTATAATCATTATTTTCCGCAAAAACTACGCTTAATAATACCGCGCTATATACGGCAGCCTCGACACGCAATTATACGACGAGCCCGAGCTGTAATTATTCCCGACATACACGCGAATACGAACGACGTTGGAAATCGAACGCGCACATGCTATGCAGCCGAAATTTTGCGCAGCACGCAGTCAACTATTGCAATATTCGTAAAACTATTTAGAGCTTGGCTTTCATCGCGTATATTCCGTGCGATGTGTAGCGTGCGCACGTAGTGCAACGTCAAATATTAATCGCTCTCTCTCTCTCTCTCTCTCTCTCTCTCTCTCGTTTTAACCTACGGCTCTACTGGCTGCTGCTATTGCAATTTGTTAAATGCCAGTTATTAGTGTACTTACGGCTCTGATTCTCTGTCTCTGTGGATCCAAGTATATACGCGTGGCTATGATCATTTTACCTCGCTGATTTTCTATTTTCCTAATATTTGAATATGGCATGTAATTAAACCATTGCTCGTCAAAATTACGTGTTGACCCGTGCGCTATTTATTGAATTCCAACCGATATCACTTTGCCTTTATTAACTGCGTTCAATTTTGGCCTTTCAGCGTTGCTGTACTAATTCAAATACTTGCTGTGCTTCGATTTATTAGCGATGAATTTCATGTTTGACATGCTTTTAATTGCAATTAAAGCGACGAAATACTGTACGCTAAAGTATTCGATTTATTGATTTTTAACTCTCGAAACGAAAGAAAAGTCGAGATCCGAGACGAAAAATAGTTCAGAACTCGCGGCTATCTCGACACCAACTGATCTTCTCTCGCCAGTAAAACCGTTTTCCAGTGGGGTCCGCTATAATATCTACATATAAAAGGAGAGCGAGAACGCGCAGCATCCGCCAAAAAAAAAACCAGAATAACGGCTGGGGGTCTAGTCATTTGGTCCAGGTGGGGTCCGTCGTCCCCACCGCGGAGCATCGGTCGTAGTCGCCGATAGAAATCTCGTTTTCTAAGCAAGAAGTAGTAACCGAAGGAATTAGCATTTTTTTTTTTCGCGTGGCCCGACCGGTCGTGCAGGATATATCGCTCTGCGACCGGAAAGTTGTGTATATTTTTTTTTTGTAATGGGATGAGGTTCGTTGAAAGATCTCTCTCGCTGGCAGGAAATTAAACGGAATTTTCTTTGACAAGCTAAGCGAGTTTACGGGGGGTCGGGTTATGTTGCTGCGTCATTCGAGATGTGTGTATTATGGGCAAATTTATTACGGGCAATTTACGCGGGTACGTATAAAGTGAATGAACGTGATCGCCCAATTAAAATATAAATAATTGTCAAATTTGATTTATTAATTGATAATGATAAATATTTATTACATATTATATTGATGAATGCGTTTCTTGAAACAGCATTGTAGATTTACAATTTCGCATGATACTTTTTTTCTCGTTTCAGGATTAACCGCAGTCGATTAAACATCTAAATATTGGTAGTTCGCATTTCTCAGGTAGGTTCATAAAGCATAAGTATTTGCTCTCTCTCTCTCTCTCTCTCTCTCTCTCTCTAACGCTCTCCGTCGGAAAGAACAAACAAAATTCTCTCGAGTCGATATTCCCGCAAACGCTATCGGCTGGCATTAAGTAAACTCCTCGATAAATAACAAGCTTAATCAACGACTCGAGCTTTTTCTTCTTTTCTTTTATTTATTTATTTATTTTTTCGTTTAAAACTCATCGTCGGAAAGTTACTTTATGCAGCTCATAAACATCGAGGCGACGAGTTGAATCAGATAATAAGTATAAGCGTCGATGCAAAGTGTATTAAAAGACCTCGCGAAGATAAAGAAGAAAGTTATATGCATGCATGCACGCCTTTGGTGTGTGTGTGTATGCGTGCACGAGAGGTATAACGACGCCGACTGAATGGTTAATAAAAGGAGATAGCCAAGGCCATAAGACACACATGGGGGGTGGTTAAGGTCGGCGTTAATGATGCCCGCATGCTCACCACTCCCCTCCTCCTACGCCCCCTTGGGCCTCGAAAATAAATGGCGGCTTATACAGAGAGGATGACACCAGCGCGGAGTGAGAGGGTCCGAGAGACAGATAAAGTGAGAGAGGTCCTCCCGAGGGGTCGACCTCCCTTTCCTTTTTTTTCCTTTTCTTTTCTTTCTTTTTTTTTTGCTCGATTTTTCTCGAGGGCTAACTGTTTTTCTTCTTATCTTTACTCGCTGAAAGACGTCGGGAGTCGACGCTTTTAGAACAGTTCTGACTTGCAATTTAATATTATTTTTGCGTGGATAGACGTGTATCTGTACATTGATGTAGTATAGCTGAGTTAATCGAAATGTGAAATTCAAGGAACGCATTTTATAAACGAAAGCTCTGGAGCATAAAATATTTTCTACTCTATCAGGATTTTCCGAGTGCAAAAATATGTAAAATACCCTTGATAAATATACTTATAGAGCATAAAGCAGCAGCGAAGCCAGAGAGCCTCCGTGGCATGTATAATACGGGACGAAGAATAACACGAAAATTTCACCATCGAAAAAACAAATTTGCAGCCTCTCGCATCCATCCTCCCACACACACATACACACACACACGCTGGTCATTTACGTAACATCGTGCACAAACAGTCTTCTTGCACGGCCCGAAGATTATGCACGCAGCGTGAATTTTCACGTGCAAAATTTTCCGTTAATTAACAAGTAAGCCGACGCTCGCTCGCTCGCGCCCACGTTAATTCTACCTCTCGTTGCCTCTCTCTCTCTCTTTCTCTCTCCCGTCCATTGTACGCTCGCATAATTATGCATTTAGAAGCTTCGGAAAATTGAACATTTCTGTTCGGTGCGTTGTAATCGGTCAGCTTTCCCCTGGACTTTCGCGCAGCGAGTGAGAGGCACCGAGGCTAACTCTGCGGACGCGCAGCCAGACCAAACGAGAACGCTGCTGCTGCTGCTGCACACACGTATATATACGTCCGAGTGAATAACCGGGTGCTCGCGCTGCGAACTTCGCGTGATTTATGTTGATTCGCGTTAAATTACTTTATTCCAGACCAGTGCCAGAGACGCTCCGCTTTCGGAGTGACGAATGAATTCTTTTTCCTACCCTTCTTTGTTTTTTTTTTTGCAAATTCAAATGTTTAGAGTGACGAGGATTATCTGGATGGATCGCTTTGAAAGGGTTACGAATTGATAGTTTTCTTTATTCGAAGTTTTCGAAAACAATAACGAATATCGTAAATTACATAATTCACATGGTTTGGTGATTAAATTTCTTCGATTCGTTGCACGGAAGATCCCTCATAACTCATCCATTTATCAAACGAGCGCACTCCTTCCAATCTGAAACAAAAGTTAATAAATAATTACAATCAATATCGCACGGACGATTAAGCAGACATTTAATAAGAGCACATCAGTATAGAACGCTCGCAGAAGAGAGAAAGCGAGTGTGAAGTATATATAACGTAGAGAGGATAAGAGGTCAAACAAGAATGAAAAATAAATGATCATAAAGCGTCCACGCGCGAGAAAAGGTGTGGGGGTCGGTAGAAATCTCTGCGCTCTCGCATGTGGAAGGAAAAATGAAGAGAGAGAGAGAGAGAGAGAGAGAGAAAGCCGCGAGAAGGAGAGAAAAGCGCGCGCGCGCGCGTGTGTGTGTGTGTGTGTGTGTGTGTGTGTGTGTGTGTGCGTGTTGGCGGCGCCGAAGCTATAAATTTTCCTGCTGCCGGCGGACATGTTCCGGATTTCCCCCATTAATACCGAACTTCCCTCGATGAGGGATTTCTCTTTTTAGTTTCGTAGGTATCTGCAACACTTGTTTCGCAATAGTTGATTACCGTAATACCCATCCCTCTCTCAGAAACTCCGAGATAAACAAAAATTCACACGTAGCCGATAAATCAGCTACTTTTCACTTCGAAACCGAACGGTAAACAACGCTCGCACGTATACACACACCAAATTTACGGTTTGTCTTCGAAACACATACACACGTAGCAGTAGCAGCAAATTAATTGACAGCGTGTATCATTTGGAGAGAGAAAGAGAGAGAGAGAGAGAGAGGGAGAGAGAGGAAGAGAAAAAAAATACATACATATACATCTCTAATTGGCAATAACAAGCTGTAAAAGCGTCGTGCGAGCGAGCGCATGGCGTAATCAAAGTATCGTCCGTAAACACAAATCGAAACGGCGAAATCGAATGGAATCAGTCCAAACAAGGATAGGGATGGGAGCTGAAATCCGACGGGACAACAGAGCGAGAGAGCGAGAGAGAGAGAGAGAGAGAGAGAGAGAGAGAGAGAGGCGCGATTCGAAATCGACGAATTAAAGCTCATCATCGACACCTTAATTACAAGCGCGCGGAATCGAATTCATTGCTGCCGAGCGTATATAATCATTGGCTTGCTTCTATCAGCTGATATTTCGCCTTTTCCCTCCCTCGGTATATATAGATATGTATATATATCTATAGGTTGCATATATACTCGTTATGACGCCGTCGGTGTTGGCAACCATTCTTCTAATGATCGACGCCGGCCCGCTCGCTCGCTCGCGTCCCACCGCCGTCGCTCCGATGAACCGTAATGCGTTTGATCATTATTACGGCCAGGTGCACGCCGTAGTGCGAGTGCGAGAGAGTGCGTTAATCACTGAAGAAGAAAGGAAATCATGGCTGTGACGTATGCGCCAAACCGCTTAACGAGCACCGGTTATGCTCGCGCACACCTGTATTTCGCGCAAACTCGCTCGCTCGCTCGTGCACTTCAATGACGTATTAATTAATGAGAGAATTAAACGTTCGCGTGGGACATCGATAAACTTGCCCGATAGGTAGAATATTTTTCGTTCGAGGAAATTGCCCGAAAATTCCAAAAAAAATTTTTGTTAGCTTAATTCGAATTTGATTTTTCGCTGTCGATCGCTTGGTATTTAATTTTTAATCCGCTGTCAAATTGAGATTTAGTATTTGATTATTTATCATATTTCGCAATAAACACGTAAGTAAATCAACGTGAGCCATTCAAATATTTTTTCTTTACTCACAAGTCAACTTTCAAATCAGGAAAAAAACGAATTTGACAGTAAAACTCATCCTTTTCTTTTTCAAAGCATTGTATCTCGTAAGCTAGTCTCGAATCCGTAAAGCATTCAGCTGCCTCCGAGCGACGGAAAAACTCATACTGCCACTCAAGTATATCCTTCATAATGACGTAATATCAGAGCATGCTTTGTGAAACAAAACGCATAGGAAAATTTTTCGGCGTAACAACGAGAGCACGCGCTCGGCGTAACGCAAGGGCTGGGGGGAAAAAAAGAGGAACATAAAATTCTTCGAAGCACAGGCTTGCGCTCTATCCCATTATCGCGGGTTGCACGATAACGCACACACACACATGCATACATACAGTGAGCGAGCGAGAGAGAGAGAGAGAGAAAGCCGGCGTTAGCCCATATACGCGGCAGGGTTGCGCGTAGCACACAGCAGCAGCAGCAGCAGCGGCGGCAGCAGCCACGAAACAAGTCCGCATTGTTCGGGCATAGTCGTTTAAAACAAACGCGCTCTCTATCTCTCCCTCTCGGATCGTAAGAGGCGAGTGCACCGAAATATCCTCTCTCTCTCTCTCACCCATCCCCCTCCCGCCCCCCGCGTATATACATACAAGCACAGCAGCAGCAGCAGCAGCGGCGCGTGTAACGCATGATGAACGATGAATAATAAAGGACCGCGAGGCAACAAAACCCTAGCCGTCGAATAATGATCGGAAGTGATGACGATCGATACACTACAGTCGCCTGTGTTAAAAAAAAAATATTTTTTTTTCTTTTTTTGCTCTATACGTTAATTTGACAGCCACATTTTTTTTTGCTGTTTCAATCTGACCTTCACGAAAGCTGTACGGCTTGTTGGTCATACGCTCGTGCATTTTTTTTAACGATGACAGATGTTTACTTTTAATAACGGCAAATGACTTTTCATTTGGCTGTTTGTTTTTTTTACCATTATTTTCGCTGCACGTGCGCGCGGAAGAAATATCCATTTTTATTCGCACGCAATAAAAAACGTATTTACATCTCTCTGCTCTCCGCTCTTCCGCTCTCTCTTTATGTGCGTGGATATTGACTTTCTTGGAAAACGAGAAATTAATCAATCGCGTATCTCTTTTTTCCTTTGCGTAACACGGCACGATTTCTCGTGTAGCTGCGATAGAGAATTCTATAAACATATACGTAAGCTGACTTGAACAAGTCATTAGCTATTTATGCGAAGCTTTACCGAGAAAATCTGATGCGCGTAGTTTCGCGAAATGCAGCTTTTTCCGGAAGCTCTCACAGATTGGTATCCGTATATAAATATCTTTTTGTTCGAATCAGAAATGAAAAGGCAACCATCGACGTGAGCCTTTTTAATGAAGTCAATTCTCGGAAAACTTGCTTAGAAATAAAATACATAAAACTACTTTTTGAAATATAATGCAAGTATAAGCTCCGGTCTAGAAGCTTCGTTGTAGACCCTCTTAAACTTTCGACCAATTGCGAACAGTTGGCCAACTGTGGGTGGTGGTTTGAAGGGGGATAAAAGAAGAGCTCTCTCTCTCTCTCTCTCTCTCTCTCTCTCGGGTGCGCGCTTGCGTCGAATATAGCGTCCGGCCTGGGCACAAAGTTACCGGGGCGAAATTACCGGCGGCGGCGGCGGTGAAATTTTCGTTATTATAGCTCTCGGTCTCGGGTGTTCTGGGTGCAGCGGGCCGGATCGATGGTTAGGAAAGTTCGAGACAGCAGCAGAGCAGCTAGCAAGAAGACTCTCGCGGGCAACCAATCGTGCGGCGGCGGCAGGAGCGGCAGCGGCCTCGGCTTAACAAGCAACTATGTAGCATTTGCGCGCTTGCGAGAGAGTTTCCCTCTCTTGCTTTACTACGACTACTACTCTCTCGCTCGCATTTTCGCTCGTTTTCCCCTCCTCTCTCATTTCCCTCGCTCTCTCTCTCTCTCTCTCTCTCTCTCTCTCTCTCTCTCTGTCTGCGTCGACGCTGCTGCTAGCTGGACGACGGCCGATTTTGCATTTAAATTTGCTAAATTTGCCAGAGTTGGCAAATGAGCTGCGGGCATCCCGTCTAATACGGCTTTCTCTCTTTGGGCGTGGTGAACGAGTATATGTACGTGTAGATGTGACTACGTGTATGTGTATGTGAGTGTGTGGCTGAGCGCAACGCCGATACACTGCGTCTAATGCCTCCGGCGAGGCTCCTGCTGCTGCATGCATACATATATACATGCGCGAATTCGTATACGCTGCTGCTGCTACTGCCCCGTACAGTCACATCGAAAAATACCCTCGATTATTATTCCAGACGCGACGACGAGCGAGCCATAGTGAGAGAGCGAGAGGGAGACGTGGGCTGCAATTGCTAGGCTACTTTATTGAGTATTTCGACCTTGCTCGCAAGCTCTTTTCATCTTTTTTTTTCTTCTTCTTCTTCTGTAGAGAATTACGAAGGGTTGATACATTGTTATACATATTAGTTCGATTCCGACTGCGTGTCAAACATGTACCTGCGAGCAACAATGGCTAATTAACATGACGAGTCGATGCGAGATAATACTCGATATATACAGCATCGCATTGTATCAAAGTGAACCGATGATGTACAATGAGTAACGTGAGATCGGAGCAGATGCTAATTATACCTCAACAACGATGAATTTTGCAACAAATCAGCACGGCAGCGCGAAGCCGAAACTAGACAGCCTTCTCTTTCTCTCTCTCTCCCTCTTGTCTATCTCTTTTTAGAGCGTTTCGCGCATTGCGCTTTACGCTTGAGCGTCGAGGCAAAACTCGTTACGCGCGTACACCGCAGACGTACGCGTCATTGCATAACACTCGGTGCAAAATGAAAGCCGAGGCTGCTGCTTTCTGGCAAAGACTGTACGAGCGCGAACGAGAGCGGGAAATAGTGCATAGGCAAATCCAAACCGTGTACAGAGAGAGAGAGAGAGAGAGAGAGAGAGAAAGAAAGAGAGAGAGAGAGAGAGAGAGAGAGAGAGAGAGAACTTTGGACAGCAGTATTCTCTAATTTCAAGCGAAAGAGGGCAGCAGCGGCTACTGTGCTGTCGGCCCTTTCCTCTACGTGCGTTTGTTCATGTTCAACGCTGCCTACACCGCACGCAGGCGGTTGCGCGCATTCCATTTTACCATGCTTTTCGCTTGCCCGAATCTAACTCTCTCTCTCTCTCTCTCTCTCTCTCGCAGCGTTCGTATGTGTGCGTGTGAGTGCAATGCAGCTCTCTTGCTGCTGCTACTGCTGCTGTGCTTGCTTCTTTTTAAACATGCAGCTTTCGAACTACAGCGCAACAACCCAACGGGGATGGAGGTATCTTGATCGACGATTGCTGCGTGATTGTTGATCGAGCGCAACCGAGAGGGAGATGAATGCACGCGCTAGAGAGTGTGCGTGTGCAACTTTTACGGAAATATGCGCGCGATATCCAAACTGCGCAATGTATACGGCGCGGACTTGGGGGGGGGTGGACTTTTTTTTCTGGACTTTTTATTACTTTTTTTTGGGAGTGATTCGAATTTTCTTTTACCGCCAAACTTCGATAGAAATTATTTTGAATAAGAAATCAAAATTGAGAATGATTAAATTTACGTATTAGAAATAAGGTGTTTTTATAATTAAAAACAAAGCTTCCCCGATAATCACGTAATTAACCAACCTCCGTGAGGAAAAAAGAAGATGCGTTCATAGCGCCGACGTAAAAATGTTGCCAAGCGTGAATTTGAACAAAGAGTCGGTCGGCGGAGTGTGCGCGAAAGAAAAAGAGCTTGCGTGCTAGCGGCGTGTAATCGGCATGTTCGTTGCGTGCCGAACACGAAAAACCCGCCTAGCGCGCGAACGCATATGCATACACACACTCACGCGCTCTTTTTCCTCTAACGAAAAGAAGAACCGGCACTGGCGGCTGGGTTTTTTCACTTGCTCGCGTAATGCAACGTGACGTAACGTAATACGTCGAAATAATAGGTGTGTGTCTGTGTGCGCCGTACCTCCGTGCGAGTGTATGAAAAAAAAGGGGGGTGGATGGTTAAAAAAGTATAGGAGGTTCCTCTGCACACGAAAAGAGAGCTAGCAGCAGCCAGTGGCTGTCCTGTTCATTATGCAGCGACGCACTGCAGCAGCAGCCAGCCAGCCAACGTATACGTACAATCGGGCGACTCGGCTGCCGGTTAATGAGTCGGCCGAACACAAAGCGAGAAACGTCCATTAAATAATGCGTAATGCAACGCCGTAACAGCGCCGCGGCGGCGGCGGCGTCGCGTTGCATGCGCTCGCACCACCACGACTGGCAAAAAGACGGCTTTTCGCGAAAATCCCTCTCCCTCCGTTGCAGTACAGACTGAGAGAGCGAGAGAGGCTCAAATCACTAGCGACTTTTTTTTTACGTTGTACTCTCCTCTCGTCGCAGAGGCTTTTGTTGTTTTGACTATTAGCCCAAAGCGTACGACATATTTAATGAGCTAGCTTGTTTGGGTTTTTCACCGGATCACAGGACGAGCGAACCGGCTTAGTCCTATACGCATTTTTTGCGAAAGACTTTGAAATTTGATTTTTGTTTTTTTTTTTGTTTTTTTTTTTTGTTCTCGAGTGCACTGCATGTTTCAACATATGCCAGTGGAATGACATTGAATGCTCTTTTGCAATTTTAATTAGAGATATGTTTATTCAAATTTGTGTACGACACATACACTATATGAATGAGTTTATAAATCGTATCAATAAGCGCTCGCGGTCAATATTTGCAGGTATTAAAGTTATTAAACGTTAACTCGCTCGCGCGTATAAATATTTATCGCATATACTTTATATTAAATTCGGCGGATGAATATTAATTTTCGGAGTGGTGCGGGCAGGTAGAGAGAGAGAGAGAGAGTATTTATGTAGTCACTGCATAATTGATTGAACAATTGCAATCGAACGAGTGCTCGTGCCCGAGTGTCATTTGCCGGATGTTTAACATGTAATCATAACATCGCGGTAATGCATACTTTAACGGCGATCAGTCGCGGTTGAATATTTAATGTTTTTAAACTCAATTAGCGAGATTTTATCGTTATGATACTTGTTGTTGGATCGATAGGGGCTTGTCGAAATTGATAATAATACTTATGTTAATATTATGTAATGAAATTTGCCAAAAATACTCTAATTTTATTGTGTATTCACTCATAATTTATTTGATTCAATAAACGTAGTATTCACACGCTTACCCCACGTAACCACGTACACTAAATCAAACAAGAACGAGAGAGAAAAAAAAAGCAGCGAATCAAGCTGAGTCCGAAAGTAAAGCGATGCAAATATACCAGAAATACGAGTTCTCGATGTTCGCCATGCATATGAAAAGGCACCGCGAGGCGGCGACGTCGTCGCAGGGGAGCTGCGAAAAGGCCAAGATGGTCGCTGGAATTATCTAAACTTTCATCTAAACCTCCCCTACTTATCTAATCGAGCGACGAGCCCCTCCACTATTTTCTAGGAGCGAGCGGCACTCGTCTGTCGGGGACGGGGACGCGCCTCGGTAGGGGGGGAGTTAAGAATGCTTGGTGGGGTATATAACGTTCACCTATCGTCGCTTTATAACCCCCCTCGGCCCAGAACAGAAGGGATATACGTATATGTATATATACACACATACGCGCGCGCGCGAGTGAGCCTTCATAAATGCGACGATCCCTACTCCCAACGAGCGATGTGGATTTTAGAAGCGATAGCAAATAAGAAGCTTTTACTAATTTATCGCGCGCTTTTTGCCATCGTTTTACTTACTTGAATTATCACCTTTAAAAGCTCATTTCCGCGGCGCAGCGCCGACCCGCGATTCTTAATGAGCTGCGCTTCGACTGGGAGGAGGAAATGGCTATTATTGAGGCTGGATTATTTTTGAATTACCGAAGCTATCAATACAGCCGCCGCTCGTTTGGCTCTTCTTTATTTCGTTCTCTTTCTATTACTTTCTTCTTGATTACGCGGTCCCAGTGTTACGCAATATTTTTATCGTAGATTTTATTTGTTCTTTTCTATTTCAATAGCACTGTTTAGTCGTTATTTTCAACAGTTTTGAAATAGAAATAATGATATGCTAATAAATCTAATCGTCGTAAATGACTATAGATATAAAAAATCGTCTCAAAGAAGAAAAAAAGAATAATCAGTTGGCCAAACAAAGAACGTAACAAACCGTTAGAAAAAGAGCCAGGATCAATCAAAAGAGCATTTCCAGTTGAAGCAAACAACGTGGCGCAGCTTGCAGGCAAAGTGTATTCTCGTCCAACGACCTGTTCTTTTTCTTGGCCGCTCGGTGTGCGCGGATGCTGCCCGGTGTCCGGTTTCTTACTCGTCCTTGCTAATCTTCTTTTTATCCCCCTCTCGAGCTGGCGACACGCTCACCCTCCAGCGAGCGATTTGCATTTCTGTGTATCTTGTGACAACAGCGGTGACGTTGGCATCGTAGAACAGTGGACGATGAAAAAAAAAACCCGGGCTCTGTTGTGTTGTGCGAGCGCCAACTGCAACGTCTCGTTTTCTGCAAGCCAAGGAATTTCTTTTATATGCGACGGTTTTTTCATGTAAATTAAGTCGGCACGCTTAAGAATGCGAGATTATTAAAGAGAAGCTCGACTCGTGCATGCTACACCGCGTGTAAGCGCACGCGTAAGACCGTAAATTCTCTTAACATTTTTAAATGCAATTTTTTTTTCCGACACTTCTTTCTCCAAGAGTTTGTGTTTGTGGGGTTTGTTTGCTCGTTAGCTATTGTGTTATTTTTTTCTGATGATTTTGATTTGTAGACAGATGTATTATTATTGGATTACATGTAGCTATTTCGATGATTCAGTTACATGACGTTCGAAACTATGAACGCCAATGCGTGCGTATAGCTCGTGTTATTAGTGACTTTATTAATAATTCTCTGATAATCTGTTTGCAGTCTATCTGATTAAATCACTGGATTACGAATTAATAATTAATTATATGCTGGTAACATCTTTTGATATACAATCAGCTACATCTGTATGCGGGTATTAGTAGACTGCTATCTATGATAAATGAATTATTTTTAAATTCAAATCCAGCCAACGGAATTATTCGATTGGTAATATAATGTTCCGTCCAGATGTAATATTGACGTGAATATAATTTAACGTTCATAATTAGTGAAATCTGTCGATAAAAGAATAATTAGTAAAACAGTATGTATTTTTATGTTTCTATTGAGTGAATTTAGCTTCGATGACATTACCGTGTAAATGATAAATAAATTTTCTCCCAACGCATAATAAAACGCGAAAAATCGATAAAAATGCGACAAATAAGTTATTTCGTAAGCCAAACGATTATTCGAAACCCCCCGCAGTATCTATGCACACATTCACTCTCGAATGCAGCGATAATCAAAGCGCACTGTGCTTTCATAAAGAAAAATACACCACACGGCGCGACGACGACGACGACGCCACACAAAAAGGGAAAGAGAGCGAGCAAAACTCTTTCTCCTCGCGAGCAAAAAAATCTCTAACGGGGCGCATCAAGCGATCGGCAATCATAGATAGATCAGGCGGGGGAGGGTATGTATATGTGTGTGTGCGCAGCGTGGCGATACTCATCGCGTTTATTTTATCGGCGCATTTAAAAACGCGTTAAAATGCAGGCGGCAGCAGCAGCAGCGTCGCCGACGGCAGCGGCGGCGGCCAAGGAGACGAAGGGGTAGGTAGGGAGCGTTACAAAAAGGCGAGGTGGGCCTCCGCTCAATACCCGGCCAAGCTGCGCAAGCGCCTTCATTTTGTTTTTCCTAGGCTAGAGCCTGCGCAGCCAAGCCGGCTTTTTCCAAGATGGCCGCGCAAGAGTTCAACGTAGCAGCAGCGCGCACTCGCCCGCCGCGTCTCTGTGTTGGTTTTCTAGAGGAGGGGGGGGGGGGGGAGATACTACATACTATTTCGTATTTTGCCACGAACCGTGGGGGGTCGCCCTATAACCGTGAGATCTGCCGTACCGACCAGTAGCAAAAGGCTGCAACGCGAAAAACGCCGTTGCGTGGCGCTCCGTCTCGGGTATGTACCGCGAGTACTTCTGTCTCGACGTCGACTGCGTTAATGAGTCTGCTGGAAAATGGAGGATTTTTTTTTTCTGGCTCAATCTTTTCTTTTTTTTTTGTTCTGGGGAAAAAATGAAAAAATTGTCGAAAAAAAATATTTATTTCAAAATTAAGAAAAAATATTATGGATATTTTGCAAAAGAAAATTTAACTATCGAGCTTATGAGAATAGCTTTTATATCAATTGCTGAATTCTGAATGCTAATTAGAAATTCAGTTTTCAACATCAATTATTATATAATCGCCCACTAAATGAAGCTAATAAAATTGAGAATAATAATAAGCTAGTATATA
>JAWWMK010000032.1:5647464-5665301 GCA_035047105.1 Galeopsomyia nigrocyanea | reverse complement strand
TCTCTCTCTCTCTCTCTCTCTCTCTCTCTCTCTCTCTCTCTCTCTCTCTCTCTCTCTCTCTCTCTCTCTCTTCGCCACCAAAAGAGAATGAGAGAGAGAGAGAGAGAGAGAGAGAGGGGGGTTTTGGGATACGAACGGTAGAGACGGAGAAAGAAAGAGAGAGACAGAATGCCTCTCCCTCGCGCGCATTTTTATCGTCGCTCCTTCTTCGCGCACGCACGCGAAACAAGCGCGCGCATTAAGCGAAAAATGTAGATGAGCGCTTAGGACGCGCGACGCGCTCTAATGACGCGCATTCGCAGAAAGAGAGAGAAAGAGGGCGGGTGGGCGAAGAGAGAGAAAAAAAAAGCAAGAGAAAGGGAAAGAGAGAGGGCCGAATGATTAGTGAAATTGACGGTAAGGGAGACACCCCGCGTTATTATGCGACACCCCGACACACACACACACACACAAACACAAGCGCGCACACGTACATTCAGAGATATAGGAAGGAGGCCGTGCGAGGAAGGAGCAGGAATTAAAAAGCGATTCGGATTCCATATTAATCGAGCGCTGATACGCGACTGCCCTTCTTTCCTCTTTTTTTTACGCCACCAACGAAACGTCGACTGCCGGAACGCGCTCGCTCGCTCACTCGCTCAGTCGACTTTTTGTGAGGCTTGTTTTTTCTCCGCTCGCCGCGTGAAGTTATTTGCCGGGATTCAGATTCGGCATGTGTTGCTCGTGACGCTCCATCGACTCTTGGCATTCATTTCTAGCGTGGGTCTAATGAAACGTTGAGAATTTCTTTCTTTTTTTTATTTCACTTCATTTTTTTCATAGCTAATTTGAACCAATTTGTAACTAAATTAGCACATGTATTTTTGATGTATATGTATTAATTACGAAGAAATAATCCTCCATTTAGTGAGATACTCGGAATATTACCGTTCACAAACGACAGCGCGCATATAATTTGATTGACAGAAACTCGCCGACATTATTACTGCAATTCCATTCCAATCACGCGTAAATCATATATTTCTACGCAGCGAACGAAAATACGTTCAGACACCATGTGGATAACTATTCGAAATTAAATGCATCCTTTGCTGTGCTTCGTATCAGCTATTGTCAATATATGTAATGATTATTATCACAGAGTTGGTCAATATGATACGGTAATAAATGACGCTTCTATGTGTTTCAGATCAAACGAAATACGAGTTTTTATTTATGATAGCAATATTATTCACCATTTATTAGCAGAATAACATTGCTCTATTACAATAATCCGTGTCTGCGCGCATGATTATTAGTACTATTATTTGTAGTGCAAACGAATAAACAACGATATTATTCGAAATACTCAACGAGAGAGATGTTCGCAATTTATCTGCCGAGAGCAACAGCGCAAACACTATTCCATTTATGCGGCAGGCGCCCTGGCATCAAGAAATTTTCATAAAATCTATTCTCTCGTGGAAAGTTACACACACGTGAATTTCGAAACTCTAATTCCGCCCACTCCAGAATTTCATTTCGCCAGGCTCCCTCTCACTACCTCTCTCACTATACAACTTACTTATTCGTTCTGCATACACACATATACTCGTAGAGAAGAGAAAGAGAGAGAGAGAGAGAGAGAGAGAGAGGAAGTGGCATACTCGACTACCCGTGAAATTTGCAAAACACACAAAAGCGACTCGGCGCCGCGAGAATACACACAGCCAAACAAAAATTTCTCCTCTCGCTGGCTCGTTGAAGAAAAGGACCCTCGGCTTTTAATACTGCGTCATTCCTCCTTCGCGCCGAAAATCTCATTTCGTCCCTCGACTTGAATATCAAAGTCGACGAACGACTACGGAGGGAGAGTTTAGTCGTCGGGTTAGCTCTATCGATCCGTAGGCTCGAGGCCCATAAGGGCCGCAGGTGCAGCCCAGCGAAAAATTAACCGAGAGAGAGAGGGGAGGGGGGACATCTATAGCTTACCAAAGTGTTTTTTTTTCGGAAGAGAGGACAATCGTCTTCTTCGCTGTACGTTCAATTACAATCGGGACTTTCATCGAGTTTTGATCACGACCCGAGAAGAACCCCGTACCCATCCCCACTCCCCCGGTCTTTCGCTTATTTGGAACGTTTGAAGCGGATTCTCTTTTGATCGTTTCCTCCTTTTTCTCGCCGAACTGGCTGGGGCTCCCTTTCATTACGACTCCAGCTACGTCTTTTTGGCTTTACTCTTGTACGCGCGCGCGCACGACTGCTATACACGTAATTTCGCCCGGCCCAACGAGACGCCCCGGAAAGTTTGAGCTCTAATGAGCAAATATACTAATTTCGCGTGTGCCTGTTTTCAAAGTTTCAGTTTGAGCATTAATCAGAGTACTTGGAACGTGAAATTTTGCCAGTTTTTTTGTCTATTCGTAGCGACAGCTTCAATGAAACGTAAAAAAATAGCTTTCACTAGCGAAAAACATTTTTCTTAATTCATAAAATTACTGACGATTCGTCCAATCGCTGAAATACTCTTGTGATGAATTACAGAGAAGTCAATGAATAGGTACCAAGCTCACGTTCCAAAATAAACGGTCCATTCATAAAAATACGAAAATTGAGGTGTACACAAAAGGAATGCAGACCAGAGCAATATAAACGTGCCGTGCTGAATTGAAAAAAAAGAGAGAGAAGAAAGGGCAAATCGGTATCTCACTCGGTTGAAAAATATGAAAGAGTCGACAGAGCAACACGTGAGAAAATGGTGCGCAAAAACGCGGGCGCGTATCGTTGCCGCTCGCATACACGTATATACGTACGTACGTATAGGATCGCGGCGATGCGCCGTCAATCGTCGGACAAGAGAGGTGTAGCGATGTGGTGGTAGGGGTTAGAGGGAAACTTTATGCACGGGCGATCGAGCAATTACATGTTGACTGTGTGTGTGTATGTGTGTGTATGTGTGTGCGCTAACGGCGGCTCCGAGACGGACAGCAGCGTATTTGTCGGGTGCGTTGTTGTCCCAGCGCCACTGACTGTGACTGACCGAGCATTATGCCGTTGGAAAGAGGAGTCCACATAGTACTGCTGCTACTGCTCGGTGATGGTGGTGGGGCTGCTGCTAGCCGCCGCGATAAACAATGAATACATGAATATGAAAATTTCCATGAGAATCCCGGCGGCCGACCTTCCGATACACGAGCTTCACAACGATTGATCGATCACTGCTAGCTGCCTGCCTCGTGGCGCTCGTTCGCTTTTTTTTACTCTCTCGCGCTCTCTCTCTCTCTCTCTCTCTCTCTCTCTCTAGTTTTCGAGTTTCTTCGGGCGAGAAATTTTGGCGCTCGCTTGCTCGCTCGCGGAAATTGCGCGAGGCCTTTTGTTCGGGTCTGTTTGAGCGAACGCGCCCGCGAAGGTGTTTTCACTATACGATTTTTTTTTACATCAGTCAGCTGTTGATACAGCTATAGGTGTCTTACTCTTTTTTTTCCAAAACATCGTTTTCGAATTTTAGTTCATATCCGCGCCAACGAAGCTTTGGATATTTCGATTAATATCACGAAGTTTGTGATTGGCACGATATCATTACAAATCCAATGGGATATTAACGCTACTTGAGAGTGTAATATGAATGATTCAGTTTATAGTTTAGCATGCGTGTACATCGTTCATGTAATTTTGGACGACTGATTAGATTACGGTATTTCACAAGCAAAGCTTCATCGACTGCGATATTGATTATCATGTTTCCGAATTAATCTATTCAGACGATTCTATCCATGACGATTCGGCGTGTATTTAAGTTACACATTGCAATACGGATTCTCGCATCATCTCGATATTCATGTATACAGCGGAATTATATCTCAGAATAACATTACCCGCTTGTTTCATTCGGCAATGGGGAACATGAGTATTGTTCGGTATTGAGTACACAGTTAATCATGGATATATTGCATATATTGCGAACAAACTTCCTTTTATATCAAAATTAAAATCAATTAAAAAACAAAAAAAAATTACCAAAACAGATGTTTAAAAAGAATTCTATCTTGAAGTTTCCACTCTTTGAAATTGTGACGGCAGACTAATGAATTCCATTCAAAATAAACCCACTTACAAAAGCAATCCAATCACCGTACAAGCGAAGCTGAGCGTTTCCGTTGACGAGTGACCACTGATTACAACGATAGCGCTTTGCACGCGCGCACACTCGCATTCATATCGACAATAAACGCTTACGCATCGAAATGACGATTTCATCGTAAAACGCCGCCCATCCCTGAGCATCTCAGTCGGAACCCTCGTCGTCGTCGTCGTATCCCCGGGAGAAATGGAATGAGGAGCAAACTTCTTTAGGGAAAAAATCTCCAGAGCGAGAGAGAGAGAGAGAGATGAAAAGCATAGAAGCGAACCCTCGGTTCGTACGTCCAATTTCGTTGGGACGGAATCGGAAAAGTCGTGAAACTGGTGAGTAACCCCTCGCCCGAAAAAGGGGGAGAGAGAGAAAGATAGAAGGATGCTTCGAAAGGGTTGTTACGTAAGGACCGTAGGCTCATCATCGTCACCCTCACTCGCTCTCTCTCTCTCTCTCTCTCTCTCTCTGGTTGGTTCGCTCGCACGCTTTCTCTCTCTTCGCCCCGAGAATTCAGACAAAGAACGCTCGGAGGGATCCATCCGGAGGGAAAACGCACGTGCAGGGCTTTCGCCTTGCGTAATAACGGATGTAAATTACGCGCGTGCACGTACCCGCCGAATATCGCTCTAGCATGCCGACCTATGGAGTGAGTGTGTGTGTGTGTGTGTGTGTGTGTGTGTGTGTGTGTGTGGGTGTGTGTGTGTGTGCGTGTGTGTGTGTGTGTGTGTGTGTGTGTGTGTGTGTGTGTGTGAGAGAGAGTAGCTAGACGCCGCACCGCCGCCAACGCCGCCGCGGGTTCAGAATATTTGCAAGCCAAATTTTAATACGGGAATTAATTTTAGCCCCGAGGAGGCGGTGCCTACAACTTTGCCACGGCACAGGTAACACAACAGCAGCAGCAGCAGCCCGCCGCTGGCTGTATTTTATAAAAGCCTATTTAAACCAATTTATCGGACTTGCGAGATGAAAGAGAGAGAGAGAGAGAGAGAGAGAGAGAGAGAGAGAGAGAGAGAGAGATGAGGCAGATGAGGAAGTGCGCCTTTTTCTTTGAGCGGTTAATGCGATAATGAGTGAGTTATGACGTCGTCGCCGCCAACCAAAGGAAATTGAGAAGCGTCCGCGCGCGCAAGAGCGCGTTGTACGTTTATATACGGGTGGAGAAAACTTTTAAATTCTCCATTGATGTTATATTACCTACGGCCTTATCGCGTATTTATGCCCAATGATTCCAGTTTGGCCCGTATACCCGCTTCTCTCGCTCACTTGATGCTTTATATTATGTCATGCAAAATACGCATGTGTATATACACACACACACGAGCCCGCGTGAAACTAATGAAGCTCGGATAATAAATTGAAGGCGCGGGATCAAAGATCTTTTTTTCAAGCGGTGGCGCGGCTCGGGCGAGTCCGATGAGTTTACGAAATTTACTTTCTTTTTGGTACCGACAGCCGCGAAATTACTTGCTAATTTATGGCTTTTAATTCAATCAGTTTTAGGGTGTATTAAAAGAAGGATAATGTATGCTCTGGTTATTTACTCGGCGAATCGCTTCTAAAAAGAGCGTATTATCTAGACTCTTCGTATTAATGATTCATAATCTGCATAAAATAATAGATTTCCACGTTTATTCACAGTATCATCAAAGTTTATAAATAATTCGTTTGTTTTTTTCTCAGAATAAAGTTAGCTTTTCTTAATTATATCTTCATTTCTCGGAGCCTTTTTAATTATTCCTTCTCATAAAATCTTTACAGCAAAAAGCCTTCCTTTGCTCGGGCGAATATTATCTCGGGTAATTTGCATACCAGCTCGCGCAAATTCACTTTTCTCATCTTACATTCCCCATTTTCCTCGGACAATAACTTCGCCTCCCGCATAAGCCGACGAAAGCGTTAAACATCGCCCCAAACTCCTTCTCCTGTCGCAAAATAAAGAAAAAAACACGTACGTAGAGCCAAGCGAGAGAGAGAGAGAGAGAGAGAGAGAGAGAGAGAGAGAGAGAGAGAGAGAGAGAGAGAGAGAGAGAGAGAGAGAGAGATAGAGGAAGGACGGCTCTTAAACATATAGTCAGAGACAAAAGCCGCCTTAAGCTCAAGGTAGAATGGGATGGGTACTTTAAAGGAGCTGCCCGCACCAGGGCGCTGCAAAACTAATCCCGCAGACGTCGGCGGCTGCTGCTGCTGCTGCTACTGCCAGGGCCATAAACCAGACGGTGATTCTACGGATCTTTCCCTTCCACCACCCCCTTTGCTCTCAGTTCTCTCTCTCTCGTTGGCAAAGGGGCGGCAGTAACTTCCGCGGGCGCGCACTTCGTAATGGCGAAGTTTACTTTGGCCATTTGTATCGGCGGCGGGAAGGAGTTCGGGCGAGATAAAGCGAGCAGCCAACCAGCTCTCTCTCTCTCGCGCGCGCTCTCGCCGTTGTGGTTAACTCGGCCCCGAGGGCTTCCCCTCCTCATAATAATTCACGACATGAAGCCAAACTTTTCGCCGACGGTGTCGATAAATTAGCTTGCATTTTTATAGTAGAGTTGCGCGGCGCCTTCCACTCGAGTTTGTCTTGGAAAAATGGCGCCCAACCAGCGTGGGACCCAACCCCCGTCACGTATATGACGATAGCTTCCTTCTTTTTTTTCCTCTCCAACTTTCGGAATTGAGAGCGTAAAAGTTTTCTAGTTTGGATGAATTAAGCGATGCATTTTTCACGCCAAGAAGTTGCGCCAGAGAAGGCTAACTTCCTAACTCGCTGAATTTATTCGCGAGAGAGAAAGAGAGAGAGAGAGAGAGAACGAGCTGAAATTTTTTCGCTCGATGCGCTCGCGGAAAAGTCCGAAGATATATGGCCCGGCTTTGTTGTTCTTAATTGGAGGGTGGGGGGAATGAAGCAGCTCTGTTTTTTTTCTCTCCTTCTCGTTGGAATATATTTGGAGCAAAGTAAGGCCGTTATTTTTTTTTTGCTATGTCTTTTTCTTCATTTGCGTATGTACGCGCCGAGTTTTCATGTTAAGAGCTTCATTTGCATATGGCATTAATGTAAATTGATATGCATCTAAACGAATTAGCGAGCGGAAATTTAGCGTGAAGCTTCTAATTACTCTATCGCAAAAACTTGGAAAAATTCAAAAGTAGCTTCTCTCTACTCGACGATCTTCCAACTTCCGACAAAATAAACTTTATCAATAAATACCTTTACGAACAAGTACAGCGAGATTGCGTGTATTTGAAAGTTTACAGCAGTTGGTAGGTACATATACTGAAAAGCGATATGAAAGCTTTATTTATTGTAGAACAGCGAGCGCGCGAGCGAGCAACAAACGAAATAATAATATTCTTAGCGACGACGCACTGCCCTCTCTCTCTCTCTCTCTCTCTCTCTCTCTCTCCCTCTCTCTCTCTCTCTCCCTCTCTCTCTCTCTCTCTCTGTCTCTCTCTCGCTCGACACTTGTGCATGAGTCTATACGCGCATACATAAAAGCTCGACGCGACGCAAACGCGACATCAAAGGGAATAACATGTAGACACAGCGGCGTCGGCGTCGGCGGCGGCGTCGCCGAGTTACGTTCAATTGTTAACGAAACAAAAGCGCAACTTCCACAATTATGAAAGCGCACACCTAGTAGTCTGCGCTCTCTCTCTCTCTCTCTCTCTCTTTCTCTAACCAGTGCTGCTGCTGTTGCTGCAACCAGCGCCGCGTTCCCAAAGAATTTCTTTAATTTAATATATATCTCTCTTTCTCTTCCATACTCGCGTAGATATTACACGCACACTCACGTATACGAAATAACAGGCGTCAGAAAGCGATGAAGAGCGGAAGGAATTAATAACGCATATCACGCGTACAAAAGTCGCCGCGACAAACAAAAAATCGACTCCTTGAAATCGTCCTCTCTTCGATTTTTTCCCCGATGGCACTTCTCTCTCTCTCTCTCTCTCTCTCTCTCCCGTCCATTTATCAAACTATCGCGGTAAATAATTCTCGAGCTATCGACCATTTACCGAGCGGTTAATTGAGTTTCGTAATCGCTCGCGCTCGAGAGCTTGCCGTTCGCACACAAACACACACACACACACACACACATACATATACGCGAGTGTATAGAGAGAAAGCGCGATGCAGCTTTCGCGCGCGCGAAAAGAGACGCAGATAGAAGTGCGCCGAGAGAGCGCGCGCGTGAGAGGGTAAAAACAGAGCGGGGGTGTCTGCTTTTAATTAAAATCGCTTAAAAGCGAGAGAGAGAGAGAGAGAGAGAGAGAGAGAGAGAGAGAGAGAGCCCAGGAGCCGTCGAGGCTACAATTTATTAAGGCTAAGGACACGAGCGACTTATTAGGGGTAAGGATGAGGATTAATTAAAATCCTTCTTTACCTTCAGCCAAGTGCAATCTCTTTTCAATGAAAGGCAAAAATCGTGATGCCAAGCTCACTCTTTCTCGCTCTATCAACAGTCTCTACGCGACGGTTCAGCTGCGTGCTTTTTCATTAACGCGGCAAGAAGAATACATATTTATCCAATAGCTCTTGGAAATATACAACGAAAGAAAGCTTTTGGCGAGATATAACACAAAAAAAAAGTGTATCGATGAAGTAAATATTTGTTCCACGGCTCAGGTTGGAAATTATGTTTGCTCTCAATAAATTCCATGCGCCTCGTTGAAATATTTATATGTGTGACTTGAGTCCGTGGAATTTGATTTCTTTTTTTTCTATTTACCTTCAAACACTTTGCGTTCTACATTTCCTGCAAATACAAAACTGACGAACATTCGACTTTGCTGGAAAAGCTCTAACGTGGAATATTCATTGGAAATCAACTTCGTAACTATTCCAACCGTAATTAGAAAGTCAAACGACTCTTGTTTTACTTTCCGATAGGAATTTATAATTGAAACTCCAACACATTATGACTAAATTCAATTGCTCGAACTTTCGGACGCACAATACGTCGGCAGTAAACAAGCGCACTTAATTGAGCGTCCGTAATGAAGGCAATAATTAAATTTCGCTAGGCAAACAAAGAGAGAGAGAGAGAGAGAGAGAAGAGCGGCGGAAATAACGACGGAGCTCGCGCGAAAGAAAAGCACATATATCAATGCGGCTATATGGCGCTCGGGTAAAATTGTGTCTCTGTTATATCTCAGCCAAAGACCGCAATTTATACGGAAGAAAGAAACGGGCTCTCGATATTAAATTAAGCCACTTCCGGATGCGACTTTTTTATGGCCACCTCGCGATCTTTTCCATATACCTTTTGTCGCCGCGCGAACGCTTTAAAGAATTGAATTCTCCGGAGGGATGCTTTATATCATACAATTTACATCGGAATTCAAAGTCATAAACATGAGCATACACACACACACACACACACACACACACACACGAATATTCAAATCAATTTCGATCTTTAGTGCTTTTGATAATACACGATAATTTAGGTAATAAAGTGCATTATATTGCTATCGAATGACTTGATAACTTCGTAGTTTATATATAAATGAAAAGCCAATCGGTACACATACCTATATATATATATATATATATATATATATCCATGATCAATTGTACACAAACGCATAAGGGCAATCGAATAATCTAAAATATCTTATCAACGTAATCGATTTCACGCAGCACACACGTGTGTAAATTTTCGCCCTAATTCACAGACAAAGTCAAACGCAATACGTTATTACGTTTATGGCAAACTCCAATCTATTTTATGAATATCCAATCATGTCAAACATCACTTTGTAGATGAATGCAATTTCGTAACGCTCGCAAACATCGCTTACGCGGAAACTCTGCAATGACGTGCAAATTACATGCCTGGTGCTCGGCGATACGTATATTTTTACTTTAGAAACGTTATTTGCGAAATTGTATGGAAATTTCGAGCGAGTTTCTAGTCAAAAAAGAGAAGAAAAAAAAACAAACGATATCACTCTCGAGAAATAAAACTCGGCGTCGTCGTCTCGCAGAGGCTTTTTTTTGAGAGGTTCCTCGAGGGTCGTGTCTGAAGAGCGTCGACGCTATGACGGGTTCTCTCTCTCTCTCTCTCTCTCGTTCTCTTGCCACCTGATAAACTTTGTCGATTACACTTTTCCGTCGGCCGGCCAGAACGAAATTCTGCCTCCCTCTGCGTATTCGTGGCGCATGTGAAAGTTAATGAATCTCACGTACGAACACAGACACATACAAACACGCTCGCATACATAGAGGAGAGAGAGAGAAAGAGAGAGAGAGAGAGAGAGAGAGAGAGAGAGAGAGAGAGAGAGAGAGAGAGAGGGACATTCGAGCGAACGCAGCTTTTGGAACGAGTTCAAAATTACTCGACCGTGTGGAGGAGAGAGGAGAGAGAAAGAGAGAGAGGAAGGAAATTTTATCCCGAGTGTGCATATTGAACGTTGGCTCTGGCGCCACCACGGATTTTGAGACACAAGTCGTTCAACTTATTTTTCACGGAAACGACCGACGGTGTCGACGATATGACTTTACTGTTTTTTGCTCGCGCTCACATAGAATGCGCGACGCTCATTAAGGATTTTCACGATTGAAAGTTGGAAAATTGCCGAGTGATGAGAAGAGTGCCTGCCTGATTGCGGAATTACAAGGGTGTCTTTCTTTTCACGATTTTTCTCTCTCGAGTAGATCGTTTAACGCCTTTCACGTGAAGCAACTCGAGTAGGGGAATTCGCGAATCAAATGTGATTGATAATACGCTGACTAGAAAATAAAAGAACGTATAACATTCATTGGCCATATTTTGAATTAATAATCGCTTACAGAAAAAGATTTATATAGCAATCGATTTTGTCAGTAGTACAATGAATATTCAGCGAAACATTACCAATGATAATGAAACTTCGGCAAAGTATCCATCATTAACAATAATCAAAAACAGCGTAACCCGATACCGTAAACCGTAACGATGTTTGAAGTTGTCGATACCATTATAAAAACATTACTGCAAATGAAACCAATTGCAGACACTTAGTAATTATCATAATTTATAAGCAACAATAATCGCGCTGTAATCGAACACTTAACTAAAGTATTCCCTGAAAATTAACCGTTACGCGATAAAATTATAATTATTAACTCGAAAATACTCTCTCGAATAACTTTCATTTTTATCCGCGAGCTTGTGAGAGGTACCATTGATATTAAAAGCAATTTCGTGTTATTATTAAAACGTTTCCGCGCACTATACAATACTCTCGCATTATCAAGGCTGGCGCAAAGAGAAAGAAAAAAGTCCTTTTTCCGCTGCACAAAATTTCGGAAAATGTGCACACGCGAACGAAAAAAAAAATAGTTTCCCTTAACAAGCGCATCATCTCCGTTCCACGGACGCGTGCGCGTACATCAAAGCGTCCGAAATTTCTTTTGGGCCGAGAGCTCGCGAGCGAGCGCGCGCGTGCATTTTGCCGAAAAAGTACAAGCCTCTGGTCGACGAAGATATACAACCCCCGCGAGAGAGAGAGAGAGAGAGAGAGAGAGAGAGAGCAAGCCTTGTTGGCCAAAAAAAGAGGAAGAGAGAGAGAGAGACAGAAGAGTAACGGCTCAAAGTTTTCCTCCAGCAAAAAGCAGCAGCAGCAGCAGCAGCTACACACGCCCCATACTCACGTCTCTGTTTCTCTCCACCCCCGCAGGCTTGGCGGCGGTGGCAGCTGCGCGCGTCCTTCATTTCCCGCTCATTTTCTTCCTTCCTCTCCTTCTATCCACCCTTTCCTCGGGCTTTCGTTGGCTTTCTCCCGTCGTTCGCTCACCCCCTCGCGCCATTTTGCGTTCTTCATCGATCGCTTTCTCTCTCGTTCACCCACGCATGCCATTTCTTTCTTTTTTTGGTTGATGCTCTCGTTGTTGTTCAACTCGATCGCGCCACTTTGCCAAAGTGTGTCCACGACGTTCGCGTCGTGGTGGACTGGCGATAACTGAAACGACAAAGATTTTTACGAAATCACTGCAGAGACGGTGTGTGAGAACATTGGACGACTGGCTGGTTATACTAGTTTGCAAAGCGCATTTGCATAGAGCTAAGGCTCGAAATAGAGAGCGGCCTGCTATTGTCGGACCCCCAGCGAAGCTAGCTAGCGAGCTCCATCCCCCCACCTATAACACCCCTTTCACTCTTTTTGCAGAACTTTCTGCAAAGACGTCGGCTGCTGCACGAGGTTCTTTCTCTCTCTCTCTCTCTCTCTCTCTCTCTCTCTCTCCTCTTTCTGACTAATGCTCTGCTGCTAGTTACAATACCGACACAACAGGCTGAACTACAATGGCTTAATGATAATGAGATCGAGCTGAGTGGTAGTCTGCACTGACCAACAAATTCGTTGCAAAGAACAATTTTATTTTAATAATAGTTACAATGTGCTTTAATTATTTTAAAGAATTCTAAAATATTCTTATTGCGATTGAGTAAATTGCAATAATATAGAAAATCTACCGCATCGTAGAAAAATCGAATATAGGTAAATCTGCAATTATTTTGATATTTGTATTGTACTACTATGTAATCATCAAAGTTTTTTATTAGTAATCAATAAAACGGATTTACATTATTTAGAATTATTTTTCGAGGCTTCAAGTAAAATGAAGAAAGCATCATTAACCCAAATTAGCGTAATATATTTGATAGAATAATGGGTAATACGTCGATCTTTATTAAGTTTGATCCACACAAAAAAAAATCAAATTAGCTTGTCACCAATTCAGCAGATTCATAGTGACCGACTCTAATTCTACTAATTATCGAATATATCTGACTAATGACTGCACATAAAATCATTTTTTTTTTAATATTTCAATTCGTTCAAAGTAATATTTTAATAATAAGAGAATTTCTTCCAAGAGTAGCAAAGCCCGATTAATACTTTTTATTAAAAACTAAAATATCCAGAAAATTAATTCAACAAAATTCATAAAATGAAATGACTTACAATTCAAGTGGTAACTCCTGAAAGTATTTTACATATGGATTATACCATCAGAAATGAAGAAAAAAGAACAACGATAGAGAAGAAACAGAATAGCTTTACATTTAGAATGAGCATCAGTTGTAAAGAGATCGTTTTTATAAACCGACACATCCTCGTCGTCTCTGGCGAATGGAACCATTATTATTTGCCAGAAACAGTGGCATTCTATTTCCTGTAAGCGCGCGCGCGCGAGATTCCTCCTAGCATCGGACGTAAAACTCGTTTGTAACACTCAATGCCAAACGCCTGTTCAATTCCCTCTTGCATCGAACCTTTTCATTATCATGCCCTCCTCGCTTCGTAGAGAGCTTGGCTGTGTGCTCTCTCTCTCTCTCTCTCTCTCTCTCTCACTCTCTGCTCTATCTCTCCCCACGCGCGCATATATCCTTCACCTCGAAATCTTCCAGAGCCCCTGCTGGAGTTGCACAGGAGTAAAAAACAAGAGTCCGACTGACTGCATAAATTCTCAACAAAAGAGCGTCCGAGAATAAGTTAGAGGTGAATCGGATCTGTTTTTTTGCTTCTCTTTCCTTTTTTTTTCTTCGCTCAACGAACAAAGCATCAGTCTGTGTACACTCTACAGGCTACGCGTCGGAAATATCTCTTCCTGAGAAAAACTTATCTAATGAATAAAGCTGAAATTAAATCATTTTTATTCTGCGTAATTACATGCGGTTACTTGAGTGGGAAAAAGACGTTAGTTTAGCCTTGGCGAATCTTGCGAGTGAGCAGATGAGGGATAAAGAATGGAAAGAAGCCCCCCAGCAATGAACTAGTTTTCAGAACTCTTTCCCACAGTTTCATTTAACTGTCTCGCCTGACGGGTTATGTCTAATACCTTGGCGACAATGTTCGTTGTAGCTCTTTCTATGATCATTTCATCTAGAAAAGATGATATTGCTTGGAATTATTTTTGAGATCACAGAAAATATATTTAAAATAATTTTTTTTTGTACTCTTCTTCAGTATTATGCATATATTGGTATCTTATTAGTTTGATACGTAGTATTATAAAGGATTGATTTCGAGAAATATATTATTTATATTATTACTAATTTTATGTGATATTCACTGTCTATTAGTACTTTCATAATAAAAATTAAGAAAGCACTTCCATATGTCAAACATTGTTGAGATGAGAGAACGCTTTATAAAACATCTTTATGTTACTAATTGTAATTTTGCCACAGATAACATTAAAAAATGACAGAAAATTATTTAAAAGCCAAATCGAGACAATTGCTCTCGAGGTTGGGTATCACGAAAGTAGTTTCGAAAAAGGATTACTATATTTTACTTAAATTATTCCATTTGAATACAGCCTTACTCTGCTAAATTCGAATCAATACCATTTGCATATTAATTTCCAACCATGTCTGTTGCAGCGCGGTACATCATCCAGACGTGGGAAATTCCAATCTAATGAATAAAGCTAGAAGATCAAAGGCGCCTGTTGGACCATGAGCATCTTGAGTGCTGCAGCATCAGCAGCATACTAAACTACGGAACGTCTGTACATTCGATCAATTCCACGCACAATTATCAGACCCCCAGCAAAGATCCGGTTGGCTGCAGCAGAACCCCCACTTTTTTCTTAGCTCAAACGAGTCACCCAATGACGATGAGGGGGCAGCCAAAAAAGGGGTCGAGACGAAAACTGGTTGGGCACGAGCGTCGACCGAAGGTTTCGACAGGTTGCCGAGGGACCGGAGACACGTTAAAAAAAGGTCTCCGCGTAAGACCTGATGCTTTTGCACCTTGCGCTGGTATTGTCGCTTAATTTATGCGGGTCCTCGGCTCATGCAAAGTGTCTTTTGCTTCTTTTTTCTTTTTTACTCCGAGCGTGCGATGAGTCTTACTAAACTACTACTGCTTTGGTTTAGTCGAAATTTCATATGCAGGAAATAATCTTTTTTTTTAATTTAAAAATCAATCAACAGATGTCTCAATTTTCAAAATGTAAGCTAACGCATGTAAAACATTGATCTTTAAAGAATAAATAAAAGATTTAAAATGGATTTAAAATTATTATTTTGCATATGTTAATAGTTTCAGCCTTATTGGATAATCTATTGTTTGTATTCAGAAAATGTTATAAGAAATATAAAGAACTACGCATATTTCAAATAAAGTTCGTAAAATTTAGATTTCTCTAAAAATAAATGATCCGAAAGTAGCCAATTTACAAGATTGCTCCATCACAAGTTCAAATATCCGATGGAAAATGCAGATTAATCGCATAGCGATGGCTGATAAAGAAAATTAAGCCTCAGCGATGGTTAAAACATAGAAGCGAGAGAGAGAGAGAGAGAGAGAGAGAGAGAGAGAGAGAGAGTGTACGCGCGCTACGAGCTTTCAGAGCTATCCACTAAGTAACTCGCCATATAACGCTGTGGGAGAGAAGGGGGTAGGGGGTGGGTAGGAGGGTATAGAATTGGAAGGACGGATATCAAGGGCGTGTGCAACGCGAAATGGGTTCCGGTGGCGTGCGCGCGATCAACGCACAAAGCACCGATAGGCTTATTAGGCAATCATGTAATCTATGTTTACCTATGGCGCGCTCTCTCTCTCTCTCCCTCTCTCTCACTCGCGCTACAAACGCGTAATCTCGTCTAGGGCGCGCCAGGCAAACGCGCGCACCATCGAGCCCGCATGCAACACACGTCGCATTACAAAGCTTAGCCAATTATAAAAGTATCGATTAGAAGTCGATTGCAATTATATTAGCATATTATAATTAGCGATAGAGCTGCTCTATACACACGCACCCGTATATATACGCAGAGAGAATGCCTGTGCTGCATCGCGGGCCCGATGAAAACGTTGACTTAGGAGCCATTTCCAAAATTAGAGACTGCGCGCGGCTATACATTTGAATAATTGCAGCGAACCTATTTTTCGGCGCTCAAGCGTGAGATTATCCGTGAGTGAATTGAAAGCACGTTTCGTTGATTTTTGACCCCCCTCTCTCTCTCTCTATCCCTCTCGTTCTTTAGAAAGAGGCTTTTAAAATATGCAACGACATGCTTTTTACAATTTTACCTTTTCGATACGACAAATAAGCCTTTTGATTGACAAATAACCAACTAATTACGATAAAACAAGGCAAACACTATTCATAATCCATTACCGAATTGCAAACAATACCAAAGCGTAACAATGGCCACACACACACACACACACACACACACAACAATCAAAAGTCATATTAATGTAACATCAAGATCAGTGTAAATGAATGAAAATTACACATACACACACACTCAACCTAATTGAATAATACAGCATTCGATCACTTTTGCTTTATTAGCCAGGCGAAGCGTACACTCTTGCATTGCGAGGGAGAAGAGCGAATGCTAAACACTCACATTAAATTCGCATCTCAATCGAGATTGTTACATCAGCGGTGTTTGCTCAAACATACCTCTCATAATGAAATGGAGAATAGATGCATCGCGATTGACAAAGAGCAAACATACACGTACATATACGCGTGTGATGATAGACGAGGGTTTGCAGCGGAGAGGGAAATCTCATCCCAAGCGTATAAAAGTATACGTATAGTACTCCAAAGATCATCGAGAGCTCCGGATTGTATATACCCTAAAGTGCATGACGTTTAGTCAAGTTCCAGAGGAGAGATTGCACACTCGATGATGGAAGGATTCCCACGACTGCTTCTAATACGGATTGATAGACCTATTAGGCGATATATCGACAGTTATGCACGTGCGCATGTATATACAGTGCCGAGAGCGAGAGTTTACACAGGTATATCGACGTTCTCTTAACTATGTGTCCATGTGTGTGTACCTGTGCGTCGTCCTGTAAAATTTGATCATGCAAAGTGATTCATCAGAAGGCGATTATGAATTCCCGATGTAAGCGCCGCCAGTGCCATCCGTATATATATATATACGCGTGGGCGTCCAGCACTCCATTGTTGCCATTAGCCGCTAACCCAATTATAAATCTCCATACCGCTCTCTCGGGTGGTGCCACACGGATGAAAAAATACAACAACAAAAAAAAAAGAAGAAGAGGGAACGCGTGGATTATTTGCCAACATCCATATCCATTCGCATGGTGCAAATGACGTGGCGCGTTGTTAGTTTAACGCGAGCGTCATTAATATGAAAATACCATGGTTGGCAACTATGATAACTATTTTCAATTTTTTTTTTTTTAATTTACGCGTGAAGTACTTCTGAAAAGATAATATGGGGAAAATGAGAAAGGACGAAAAAGTAGAATTGTGTAAAAAGGTAGAGCTTTTGTACACAGAGACATTATCCGAGTGCGCATTTAACGAAACATTAGCGGATGAGTTTAGTACAAAGCAAACACAACAGTAGTCGGCTGTTACAATCACCTTACACGCTGTAAAGCTATGCGAAGGATCAAGGATTGTTCGTGCCGACACGCTTATGCACACAGAGCTCTCCGCGAGACGCAAACCTATTAGGCAATCACGTAATCGATGTTTACTCTGTGAATTCCTATAGTTTCGCTGCTTCTCCTTTCGCTTGGATTAACACTTTACGCTTATTGTTAGCTTTCGAACTCTAACTTTCAATGATAAAAAAACTTGGCGGATTAATCCGACACGAATTGATTGAATTTCTACATAATAAAAGAGTTCAAATAATATCTAATAAAATTTGGAAATTTCCCCCTCCCCCCCTATACATTTCAAGAAATGTAAACTGCTAAGCGAGTAGGTAGAAAATCGTCGCCAGTCTAAACTTGCATT